>JAPSGF010000001.1:56370967-56493434 GCA_035772895.1 Perdix hodgsoniae | reverse complement strand
TAGAATCATAGAATCATAGAATCATAGAATCATAGAATCATAGAATCCCAGAACGGCCTGGGTTGCAAAGGCCCCCAGTGCTCACCCAGCCCCAACCCCCTGCTGTGTGCAGGTCGCCAACCAGCAGCCCAGGCTGCCCAGAGCCACATCCAGCCTGGCCTTGGATGCCTGCAGGGATGGGGTACCCACAGCCTCCTTGGGCAACCTGTGCCAGTGCCTCACCACCCTCTGGCTGTAAAACTTCCTCCTCAGATCCAACCTCAGCCTCCCCTGTCTCACTTTCAAACCATCCCCCCTTGTCCTGTCACCACCCACCCTCACAAACAGCCGTTCCCCCTCCTGTTTATCCGCTCCCTCCAAGCACTGGAAGGCCACAATGAGGTCTCCCCACAGCCTTCTCTTCTCCAAGCCAAACAAGCTCAGTTCCCTCAACCTTTCCTGGTAGGAGAGCTGCTCCAGCCCTTAAAGCCCTCCAGATGCTCCAGCTGGGCTTGCCCTGTGGCAGCTAGCACTGCTCCAGGCACCTTGGCACAGCTTGGGATTTGGGATAGGCCAAGGAAGACCCAAGCAGGTGGTATGGAGACAGCCATGGATCTTGGAGGGATTTAGGGGCAGGGATATTGGCCAGCACATGCTGGGGACAGCCTGAGCCTGAGGATGCTGCAGGAATGCTGTGACCCCCAGAGCAGAGCAGGCTGTACATCACTGGGTCAGGGGCTGCTCAGGGAGGAGCCGCTGCTTTGGGCTCAGGAGCTGGCAGTGGCCTTCCTTGTGTAGGCCCCCAAGCACTGCAGAAAGCCTATCAGTATGCAGTGAGAAGGGCAGGGAGCCCCGCAGTACAGGGAAATAAATTAATTAATTTAAATATAATAATTATTATCAAACTACGGTTAATAATCTATTATTCATAACATTAAATCATTCATAGTATTGACTCAACGTGCTTGTTCTGTTTAAATTGACCTCATTTAGAATAATGTGAGCACAGCTCTGCCTTTCTGGAAGGACGAAGGGAAATCACACACAGAGCAGGCGGGGGGCGGGGGGCTCCGGCAGGGTGCGCAGCCCGCGGGGTCTCATGTTCCTGGGCGGGGAATGGGAGCGTGCCAGACTGCAGCTTTGGCTAAAGAGCCACAGAGAAATTCCACGTGTGAGGAGGAACCAAAGAGAGATGTTGAACTTCTGCTCTGTTCTGCTGCTTCTTGTCTTCCTCCATTCCCATTGGTAATGATAATCAGACTCATTTCTTTGCTTTCATCTGCTCGTCGTGTTTTCCTGGTGCTGTCTCAGTTGTACTTTCTTCAAAGAAAGGAAAAAAAAAATGGAAATCATTTAAAAGAAAGAAAGAAAGAAAAGATGATGAAAAGCCTTGGAGTTATTTCTTTCGCTGAACTTTGGAAAAGAAAGGAGAGAAATCACCCTTGAGAATTTGGGGGATTCCATTCCTTGCCGGACCTGAGAAGACTGAAGTGGAACACAAAGATTTTGGAGGGGCCGGTTTTCCTCCCGAGCTCTGGGTCACCACGAGCAGCCGTTTCACACAGTGACCGCCAGCGTCAGGGGTGGTGTTCATTCTGAGTGGGAACAGACGAAGTTTCATGGGGTGGAGCTGAGCACTGAGCATCCGCCCCTTCCCCTGAGGAAGCCGCGTCCCAGCCGTGTGCGGAAGGAATAACAGCTGCTTTTACTGAAAATGGCAGCCGGCACCGCGAGCCGCCCTGTGAGGAGCAACTCTGTGAGCCACCACCTGCCTCCAGGGAGGTGAAGAGGTGGCACAGCGCCCAGCAAACATCCTCTGAACGCCGCAACCTGCGATTTCTTCTGAGTGCTGTGGACGCGGCTGACCGCCAAAGCAAGAACTCAGCTTGCGAAGCGATCTTCCTGCGCTTCAGCCTTTTTCCTCTTTCTTCCTCCTTTGCTACCATGTTACAAATAGACAGGAATGCTTTGGTTACTATGTTGCATCTCACAACATGGAATCCTAGAATGGCCTGGGCTGCAAAGGCCCGCAGCGCTCACCCAGCCCCAACCCCCTGCTGTGTGCAGGTCGCCAACCAGCAGCCCAGGCTGCCCAGAGCCACATCCAGCCTGGCCTTGGATGCCTGCAGGGATGGGGCACCCACAGCCTCCTTGGGCAACCTGTGCCAGTGCCTCACCGCCCTCTGGCTGGAAAACTTCCTCCTCAGATCCAACCTCAACCTGCCCTGGCTCACTTTAAAGCCATCCCCCCTTCTCCTATCCCAGGTATTTATCAGCACAGGGGTGGAGGCTGACAATGACGACATCAACCCAAAGCTTCAACTGGTGAGAGGGCAGTGAGCCCCAGCAGCGAACCCGTGTTAACCAGTGTTAATGCATTAAACATCAGCCCAGCAGGGGTGTTTGACACTTTTCATAGGAACTTACTTGCACGATTCTGCAACATGAGCAAATCACATTTCAGCAGGTGGGTCTTCGTAGCTTGAAAACAAAAATAAACCAGGAGTGGCACTGTGTAAATCTAGAACACTGAAAAGGGGTCCAGGGAAATAGCAGACCTTCTTCAAAGATGAATTTGTAATGAGGTGCCCTGAGATCTGGGCGATGAGCACTGCTGTGTGCAGAGGTGAAGGAGGCAGTTCTGCAGCATCTGGTGCTGCCCCACATCAAGGAACATTTCTGCCTCAGTGAACGGGCTTCAGTTCAGCAGCAGTCCCAGCTCTTCCATCCTGGTGACCCAGGCTGAGGTTTCCAGCTTCCTCACTTTTCTGTATCGGCTCTCTCTACCATCCTGCTTTCTCCCTACGCTGCCACTTTGCTCTCCTCTCCAATTTGCTCTCCTCCTCCCTCTGAGCTGCCCTCCCTGCTGCCCGCCATCCCACAGCATTTTCTTCTTTTGAGCTCGCTCCCAGCAGACACAAACCCACCCTTGCCTTGTGCTGGCAGCGCCTGGCACGAGGAGGACACTCACACCACCATTTGCATGCAAATATCGTCACTGAGAACTCCAGATTAAGAACAGCTGCTAAAAATCGTCAAATAAAATGTGATATAAGGTGTCTTTCTCTTTTTTTCCCCAAAGAACATAGTGAGCATTATAATTAGCTCACAAATACATGTAAATAAAAAAGACTGGTGTAATAAGAAGCCTGGATACTTGTGATCATTGCAATAGTAAAAGTTGCTGCTGTGATGAAAATTAATTACATTTGAGTGGTGTTTGTGAGTAGGCCATTTGATACAGAATAATAGCTAGAGCAAAAGAGCTTTTACAATCCTATTCATTGTAATGGATTTGTGGGCTCAAATATATGGTTTTTCATCAGTTCCACCTCAAATGAAAAGCAATACATAGAGTTAATTAATTACTGGGTCCTGTAATTAACTGCTCCTCAGGTGTTTGACAGCAGACACTGCTCACTGTGCAGAAGCCCTGCACAAGGCAAGAGGGGGGACCTGAACTGAGTGAAGCCTGAGCAGGGCTGGGAAGGGGTGGCTGTGCCCTGGTCCTCCTGCACAGCCCTGTTCTGCTCTGCCCTGTTCTGCTGCTGTAAGCAAGGAATGATCCCGGCTGGGGCAGTGCTGCTGGGTGCAGGCACATGCTAATTGTTTTAGCCCTGGTTTGTTGTGCAAATGCTTTCCCAGTACTAAAGCTGCTGTCTCCAGCTGCATCAGAAGTCCTGGTGCTTTATGAGCTCAGGCAAGCATCAGCATGGAATTACAGCTGAAGCCTTGATTCTCTTGAGACTGCATCGGATGGATTAAATACACTTCCCAAATACTCTTCTAAAGCTTCAAGGCAGTAGGAAATGGGAAAGAAAAAACAAAAACAAAAACAAAAACCACCAACAAAAAACCAACAAGTTGGACCTCTAAGAACTGTGCCTTTATTTATCAGCTGGAATAAAGCTGATGCATATGCACTTTAGAGATGCATTAATGTTCATGTTGAGTGTGAGAAGGGAGGGCTGGGAGTGCAGCTCTGCCTGCAGTACCTGGGGGCTGCTGAGCCTGAGGGGTGGAGCTGAAGGCTCGCACCCAGTGAGCACCCACAGCCCATGCAGCCCATGGAGGGGAACAGGGCTCCATCCTCACATCCCCAGAGCCCCCAGCCCCACGCTGCTCCTCTGGAAGTGCTGGGGGTGCTGAAGGAAGATGGGCAAAGTCGTTCGCATTAGACTGAGGAGGTGTCTCAGTGGCTTTATGGCTTGGTGCTTTATGAGGGGTGCTGTTCCCCCAGCACCTGGGTGGCCTGGAGCAGAGCAGCGCAGTGCTGCTCCCAGCCCTGCTCATGGCTCTTCCTGGCCAAAAAGCAGCACTTTGCTGAGAAGAACGGGGGAGGATGTGGTAACTTTCTCTTGCTCTGGAGCTTAATGCTGCTTGCCTTTTCAAAACTCAGTTTCTTGCAAAACCAGTAATTCCTGGAGTAAGCTGTCAAATTTTAATATTTCTTAAAAGAAAGGACAGCTGAAAGAAACACAGTGCCTTGATGACATGCCTTCAAAGTGAGATTTGGAAAGCTGGCATTGCTGGGAGGGGCATCCCCAGACCCTACAGGACCATGGGCTGCATCCTTCCAGGACCGCTCTGCCCATGGAGAGCAGCGTGCAGCAACAGGGACAGAGCATCACCCGCACTGGGTGCCCACATCTTGTGCTCAGTTCTGGTGCCCACATCCAGTACCCATGGCTGCTGCTCACACTGGGTGCCCACACCTGGTGGACTCTGCTGGCCCGTGGCAGCACCTGTAACAGTCTCGCCCTCTCCTGCTCCTCCCAGGCTGGTGATCCTTTCCCATCACCTTCTTACCAGTCAGAAACATCCTGTTTTCATCAACAGAGCTGCAGTTACATGCGATGGGGGCAGATGTCCCTGAACGGAAGCTCCTGTTCTGCCCCAAGTGCTGCCCTGGGGCTCACTGCTGGGCCTCTGCTCTGCCCTGCAGCTCCTGAAGCTCCCAGGTGCTGAGCAGCCCCTGTGGGTGGGAGGACTGAAACTGAAGCAGAAGGCTTTCTGGTTGCTGAGATACAGACAAATGTGATGGAATGTGTTGAGTTGGAAAGAACCTTAAAGTCCACCTGGTTCCATGGGCAAGGACACATTCTACTGTTTCCTGTTGCCCAGTCACAGAATCCCAGAACCAAAGGTGTCCAAAGGGACCTCTGGAGCTCCCCCAGTCTAACGCCCTGCTGCATGTCCCCGGAGCAGGGTGCACAGGGCGGTGTCAGGCAGCTTAGATTATCTCCTGTCCCACTCCTTCCAATATGATGGATTTATAACAGAAATTTCTTCTGGATTCTCCTTTCCTTGCAGAAAGACTCAGAGGAGAGCTTTGCTCTCAGTGCTCACTTCCCAGCTGCTATGTTTTCATACAGGTCCAGGCACAACCCATCCCACAAGGGCTGCCCCTTCTCAGAGGTGAGCTGAGTTAAGCTGCCCCAAGGAGAACATCTTCCACCTACACGGGAACTGAGCAAACACTTTTCTCACATTGGCTCCTTCAGCTGAGCTGCCGTTTATTTTAGTTCCAGGTACTCTAAAGATGTTGGCCTTGGACTGTAAATGCTTGATGGGTATGAGAGCACTGCTCAAAGGAGGTGAAACGATATCCTTAAATGCTCGTTAAAAGGAAAATGATGATAATATCAGAAGGAATATAAGATAGAGAAGTGAGGTGATCTTCGAATGTTTGCAATACAAAATCATCATAAAAATCTAAAAATAATGTGTTTACATTTAGCCAATTAGCTCAATCAAATGATTCCTATAGTAAGGTCCTATGGGGGGGCACACAATCTGCCAAATGTAATGCTAACTGCCCCCAAGGACAGGAGTGAGGAGCCCATTTGGGGGTGTCAGCAGCAGGTTAATTCCCTGTAGGACCACCACCACCTCTCCAGGGCCAGAGGTGCCCCAACAGCAGCACGGCCCAGGAGTAAATCCCAAACTGGTGCTGCTGTTCTGCTGGCTCTGGCCCACCCGGCCACTGTGGGTCCTCATTGGCAAGGTCTGCACCACCCCCACCTGCTCATCCTGACCATTCTGATGTTCAGAGCCACAGTGACAGCCTGGGGCTGTCCTGCCAGCACGGAACAGCGCTTCAGTCTTATGCATGCAGAGGGCTGCACAGCCCGTGTGAGCGTTTGAAGGGAGAAGGTGGGTGATTCATCGCTATAAATCACTGTTAGAAGACACAGAATCGTTTGTTATTTAATGAACAGAGGATAAATCAAGCACTGAGCATAAGTCTAAGAAATGCCACAGAAGTGGCGGGGCCGGCAGCAGGACAACACGCTCTGCCCCATGGGCAAATGGTGTGTGGCTCATGGGCTGCTGTGCAACGGGGAAAGGGTCTGTGCTCACACCGTGGCCCACATCATTGGTACCAGAGGTGCGCTGGGCTGGGTTCAGAGTGCAGCACCCCCGGTAGCAACAGCTTATGGGAAGAAGGGGAATTTCTGTTTCTTCTGACACCAAATCAATCATATTTTACAGAAAGTGGAATCGCTATGACCTCTGCAGTGCTGGGATGGCTGACGGACAGCAGCACCGGGCTCCAGCAGCACCACCCACAGCTGCCGCCTCTGCCAGCTTGGGGTGGCTCTGCCCTGCACAGACACTCAGCTGAGGGAGCAGCAAAGTGTTGGTCCCTGCCTGCTGCCCTGCAGGGGCTGCATCTGGGGAATACGCACTGCTCACAGCCATGGCATGCTGTGCTGGGCTCCTGGATGGTGCTGTGCTGTGCCATGCTGAGCTCCCTGTGCCCCGTTACCAGCTGCAGTGTCACAGCTGCTGCCAGGAGAGCGGAACTCCTGCTGTGCTGGTGCACATCTGTGCTGTGCTGCTGGGCACACTGCAGCCTTGCACGCATCCCTGTCCCACAATAAGTGTGCTGCAGGATGTTCAGTTTATCTGCATCAAGCTTTCATATATTCTGCTACATCCTACCTGAAATCTCATTAATCGGTTACAAATCACTATGATTGAAACTCATCCGTGGTCTAAAGATCACTGCAAGCTGCTCACTGGTACAGGTGAAGGAGAATAGAGCTGTGAGTGCCAAAATCGACATTCGCATCATTATGGCAATCATTACATGTGCAGAAGGCATCCTTGGGACAGCACCGAGTCAGCTGCAAAGTGAAGAAGTGGGGGGAGATGGAGAAGCAGTGAGTGCAGTGTGCCCAAGGGGGGCTGCGCACAGGAAAAACTTTGTTTAGTGATTAGCCACTGTTTTTGTGCTGCTCTTTGGTTTGGGTCTTGTTCTGCTTTTGTCCTCTTCTCTTCCATTTCCACTTGTGGATCTTCTAAGCCCATTCAAAAGAAGGCAGCTGTGCCATCTCCAGGACAAGACTGCTGCCACCTTAACTGGCTCTCAAAGGGAAGGAAAAACCAGAAGATAAATCCAAAATACTGTCAGAAATATTCTTTACTTTTTCACATTTGTAATGTTTTCTCACAGCACGATGCCGGAGAGCTGTTAAACACAAATGTGGAGTTCATAACTTGGTAAAATTTCCAAACATTTTCCTTCTGGAAATATATGAGTGTATACATGGGAAATGTATTTAAATTGAAATAACATTTTCAATCCGGCATGTAATGACAGAAATGACATTTTAAAGAGCTGCAGTATGAGTGTCCCAGCAAAAATCACATGCAGGAGAAAAATGAGAGTATTGTAAAACAGCCCCTGCTCAGAAGAAATGGCATCTGTGAAGTTTCCCAGCACCCAAACTTTGGGCACTTTGGGCACTTTGGAGTTGTACAGCTCCATCCTGATTCTCATCTTTTTTCCATGCATCTTTCTACAGCGCTGTTTAATTTTCAGTTGCAGAGGTTAGGAGTGCAGCCACGGCACGGTGTCACACCAAATGAAGCAATAACAGCACCTCCTGCTCTGCACCGTGTCGCTTCTCATGGCGCATTTATCACTGCAGTGCCACCGTGCTTTCCAAGCGTGCACCGAGCGACGCACGCAGCGCTCATGGTGCTGCTACAAGTTTCCCTCCTCCTCCAGACACAGCGCGGAAGAGGAGAAGGAAGCAGCAGCGAGCTTACGTTCCTGTTGACAGCATTAAGATTAATGCTATCTCTTTGCAGTTAGCAGATGGCGGGAGCGTGTCCAGTAGCTGGGACTGAAGCCACGCTTCTCCGCTAGCTGTAAAAGCATTATTATTTTGGTCATGTTGGAAAAATGTTCTTCTGCTTATTTTATCAGAACAGTGCTCGTAAGTCATGAGTGCCCATGTCGTTATCTGCACACCCGCTGCAGTCCCCACTCGTGCCTCAGGCAAAATGCAATCACAGCTGCTCATGAATAAGGATTTGGGGTCACTCCGTGGCAGTGGCTGCAGGCCCTGCTGAGGCTGTATGGCGGTGCAGCGCAGAGCTTCTGGACCTCAGCAAATGATCCCATTAAAGATCTTCCACTTTGACCACCAACCCACAGGTAAAAATAATAAATTGCGTAGAATGACCTTTTGACCTCAGATTTGAGGGCTCAGAATGTTTGGCAATATTGTTTGCATCCAGATGAAAAGTTTTGTTCCACCTGTGAGAAATTCACTTTATTTTCCATTTGGCAAAAGCAAAGCAGTGCATTTAGATGGGTAGAGACATCACCGAAAGATTAATGTCGCTCCAGAAGCCTCATATCCCCATCACATCTTCTCCCTGCCTGACCCAGAGGAAATACATCCTCTGCAGGGCATTGCCACGACCTGAGGTCAGGAGATGTGTCCCCAGGAACCTGACTCAGATCTGTTGCTGAATTTCCAGCTCACAAGGAATCAAGGGTTGCTCGCTGGGGCAGGGAGCTCCCATCACCAAGTGCCAAACTGTCTCATGACCTCAAGCCGTGGAACCTGGCTGCTGTGGGCAGTGGGCACAGGGAGCTGTGATGTTGGTGGGCTGAAGGTCAGGAGAGACTCTGATACTTCCATTCAGAACAAGGCATTAAAATGCACTGGAGATGAAAAACATTGGCACTCCCAGTCAGAAAAAGGTCCATCTGGCCAAGACCATCTCCCCACAAGCCCACATGTACAGAGAGCTTCCATTTGCACCTTGCTCACTTTAACTCATCTCTCCCTTGGCCAGAGGTTCCAGTGCTTCCCGATGCTCCCATCCCTGGTGCAGGGAGGCACGGGGCAGGGGCAGAGCTGTTATCCTGGGGGCACAGCAGCTCTGCAGTGAGGACAGGAGCTGTGGCACACTGCTGGAAAGTCACTCCTGTCATCCTTATATATAAGAGAAATAAGGCTGCCTTTCTCAGGAGTCACATCTTCATTCTGACTATGTTTTAGAGCATCCACACTGAAGGAAACCTCATAGATTACAGCATTTAGCTTGGATCCCAACAATCACAACAGATGTTCTTCGGCAGTAGCAAACCACACGTTTCCTGAGATTGAATTCCAGAGGATGTTTTTCTTTCTCACACATTCATGGCTTTGTATGAATGCTTCTAGCAGTGACAGCTCTTGGGAAGCACCCAGTAGAATTCCCAGAGAGCCGTCCCAAGCTTGGGCCTGGGTTTGATGCTTGCAGGAATCCAGACCCTCTCCAGCACTTCAAGTAAGGCCAGAGCTGAGCAGCCCGCAGCCCTCTGGGTGCTGCCCTGAGCCTTGGCTGCACTGCGGCACTTTTCAGGGAACCATTTTCCCTCTGCAGAGATGATGCTGTGCAAACAGCACAGGTAAGTCAGTGGTTTTAACCAAAAGCGAGAGAGAAGCACCGCAGCTTTTTGGTCTAATGGTTACCCGGGACTCCTTCCCTGTTGGTGGAGAAAGTTTGCTTTCCAGAAGTCCCAAAGGGATTTCATTGTAATGCTGAGACCCGCGAAGCACTCAGAGCTGCTGCATGCTGTTACCTCCAGCAATGTGCCAATTACTCACCATTCTCCAGCTGATGTCTCCTCTTAGCTGATGTGTGCCGATGACTGTTCCTCTCTTTAGCCCACGGCTCAGGATTTTCTATATATACTTCTTCCTGATTCCTCACAATATCCGTGAGTTTCTAATCCCTATCAAATTCCATTTTTGTTTTTAACAACTGCATCACTTCAACCAGTTACCTCATACAACAAAATAAGGGAATTAGCGGTAGAAAATCGTAAGGGTTCGTGCAGAAGTCTCCTTGCCAATGCACGGCTGTTCCCTGGAGTCCGTTTTCTAGAAAGCTTTAAAATAGATTCAGATTAAATGAATTTTTAGACATGTGCTCCCTAAATACATGCTGAGAGCTCAGCGTGTGAACCACAGGTGTATTACAGCAGTGACACAGAATAATCTTAATGTGAAGGTCTCTATTTCTTCCTCACTACTTGGAAAATCCTTCCTGAACTTGAGGAATTTTCAAGCTGCTTGGAGAGCAAAATGCAGTGTTATTCCCAGTGTAATTAATTCCCAGTGTAATTCCGGTTCTGTGCTCAGTGAATAGGGAACCTCAGAAGGCGGGGTCAAACTTGATTCCATTATACATCGCTGGTAAATTGCACCTCCTGTTCTCAGTTTTCTTTTGAAACACAGTTTCTATATGGATGACTTGTAAGACACAATGCAGTGTGACTGCAGACATGGCTGGGAGGTGTTACTTCACACTGGGGTGGAGCAGAGCATTGGGAATCCAGGGAACACAAAGATGGGATGAACAGGTGTGGGAACTGAATGTTGTTTCTGCATCAGAACAAAATAAGAATGTTGTTAATTTCACGGTCTCTCTACCATTTGGGTTCTTTATTAGAACTAATAGTTCTCTTCAGGGGCCTTTTTACTTTATCAGGGGTTCTCTGATAAGTCTTCTATTGGTAATCCCCTAGATTAATCTTCCACAAAAGTAATCTGTAGGTGTCACACACGTTGCAACAGTATCCTGCTCAAGTTAAAAGGACAATTCATTACATGCTTCAGGGAGTGAATGAAGAAGGTATGGAGGAATGCCTGGGACCCCCCCCCCCCGGTGCTCTTTGTTTAACGAGGACTTTGGAGAAAATCACCGTATCAATACAAGAAGAGCACTGAGACAGCTTGGACACAACAGGACGGCTACCGACTGACACCAGATAACACACGGATCAACCAATGTAAGATGTGAGAAGATTGTGAACCTGGAGTACCCAGCCAATGGGGAAACGGGGCAGGGAGGTGGGGAAAAGGAAAAAGGGTATAAAAAAAACTGTCACGCTGTGTCCATAGGTGCTCCTGCTTGCGGGACGCCCGCCGTTGCAATCGCGAATAAAATCTGCTTTTATCAGAGATGCCGTCCTGACCAACAGTTACTTGGATGTTTCCAACACGGCAATCCCACGTCCATTCCAGTGTTCTGCATTCTCACCCAGCACCACTTCCCCAAAAACTGTATAGAACTGATAGTTTAATTTTCTTCCCAGAACACACGAGATGAATAGAAAATGTAACAGTGCTTTAATTTCGTTTACTTGTTTTGAAGTACTTTTATCACAAAAGTAAGGCAACCTGCAGCAGTTTGTGCTGGGGTGAAACACGATGCTCCTTGTTAACATCCCTGCGTTAATTGGTGACTCAGAAGGCTGAGCCATCTGAGAAGTGCCTGCTGGCGAAGGCTATTAGTCTCCCTTCAGGCAGGATGGGGAGGGAGCAGTGCGGTCCCCGAGGGCCCAATATCTCCCTGCTTTCTTTAAAGAGCAGTGAACGACAGGATGACAAGGCCATTATACGATTTGGTAGTGATTGCAAAACTAATTGCCTGCAAATTAGATTAATATGTTTAAAAACACGTCGAGCAACCGCGCAGGGAACCTGCGTTGTGTTTTGTGTCTGTTGAGATACGCAGCAGGCTGACAGCCGTTCTGCGCGGCAGCTCTCGCTGCTGTTTGCAGTGGGGTAATAGGCTGCTTCTCCAGCACGGTCCCACGCACAGCCTCGGCATTCTGGCTTATTCACCGCCTCCTTTAGAGGTCGAAACCCAGCAGAGCCAGGGTTGGAAAGCAGCAGGAGCGGCCAGGCACAAACCGGCTCAGTGATGTGCCTGAATGGCAGCGTCTAGCAAAGATTGCACATAACAGCTCTAATGCAGCAAACCACTCAGTGTGATAGCCCTTCCCGGAGCCTGGGACCATTCATGTCCATTTTTGCTTATTTAACTCTTTAGAAATATTGTGTCACTGAATTATAATGCTTCTAACACCTCTTTTTTTTCCCTTCCAGCTTTTGTCTCGATCAGCCACAGCTAAAGCATCAAACAGAGCTGGGCGTAATTCACTGGAGATGTCAATGGGGATTCCTATGAGATGATTTTACTTTGGTACAAGTGTGCCTTAGCAATAACAGCCCATCATCAGCCATTACCATGTTATTGATAGGAAATCACTGAGCATTTTGTGAAGTGAGATGAAGTTCAGTTCGTGGTTGACTCTTTCTTTCCAGGTGCAGAATAGTGCGCCTTCAAGCAGTGCCGTTGGTCAGTGTGTGGCTGCACCTCTCCACACACATCAGCACTGCAGTGTCCAGGCATGGCTGATGTCATTACTGCTCTCAGTGTCTTTTTGATCATCCCCTCTTGTGCTCACTGATTTTTCCCTTGCGTAATCCTGTGTTATTTTTTTTTTCTTTAATTCTTTTTCAGTCTTTACCCCTGGAGGTAGGCATGTCCTGCTCCACAGAACTCACCCTTTGCCCTACCACATACTGCATCTTGTTGGCAGCCCCTCCCTCCGTCCTTCAGGCCCTCCATCTCTGGGACACCCATTTAGGTCCCTTACAGCTCAAAGCACTGAACTTCCTTTTCAGGTCTATCTTTTGTTATCTGGAGGAATGGACTGCAGAGAAGTTTCACCTCCCATCAGCATTGCCTGCTCTTTCAGCTTCCACACGAAACATTGCATACTTTTCTTCCAAATATTATGGCAACAGTATTTTGCTACATCTAAATTATTAAATTGTGGCAATCAGACTCCTTTTGTTGCTCCTTCCTTGGTGGCTGGCGAGGGGTGTGTTACTATTTAGGCCCATTTATGGAAGGGAACCAAGTGGACTATTGCTGCACACTGGGGAGTGCTTCTGCACTTTCCATCCTTTTCCAGTTCCTTGTATTCACTTGGTGACTAATAAAGGGTGTGCACACTTCATCATGTGCAGTATTACTGTAAAAATGATCTGGGGCTGTAGTGGAAATGCTAAGTCGTGGCCTGAAGCAGTGATGGAGCACCTGGTGGGAAGGCAGGGCCAGCCCAGGGGAGCTGAGGTGCATGCAATGTACTGAGTGATGGAAGGGCTGGAGCCAGGAGCCTCCCCTTCTCAGAACTCACATAAGGTTGGCAGTGGAGGTGAGGGTGGTTTTCTTTCTGGAGATCCCTGCCTATGTGAGATCTTCTAAAGGTAAGCAGCTCTTTTCCTTCTCTTTTTTCCTTCTCTTTGGTGGTTGCTGTATTTGGGCTTGTTCTCATTTGTTTTTGCTGAGGACTTTACCTCCCTGCTATTATCTCTGTACTTTCCCTCCCATTGTAGCACTACTAGGGCATGTTTTTAGGAAACTCTGGGGCTGCTTCCCTCCCTTCGCTCTGTCAGCGGCACTATTCCAAGAAATGATCAAATTTCATTCACAAATGAGTTTCCAGTAGAAAGTTGTTCCAGGAACCCAGCTACTAGGAACTGTTAGAAACCTCCATGTAGAACCCAGTGTGTTCACAGGTGCTGCATCTTCTTTATTCTGGTGCCAAAATTAACCTTAACAGCCCTGCTTCTACCGCAGGAGGCTGTGAAGTAACTTGTAGTGCACCTGTGTTTTTTGGAAAGAAGATAATTCCTTGTGATTCCAGCAGAAGCAGATGCATTTCTATAGGAAATCCTGAACGCAGAACCTGGGCTTTCCTCTGCTTCTTCAACACCAGTGCCTACAGAAGCCCATCCCCAGTGCCCAGCTGCATCCTGAATTCAGGTGGGGTAGTGCTGAACAAAGTTCTGGACCAGAAGCTGAGGGCTTCAGTTCTGCCATCACCGTGTGCCCTCCGACTGATCGGGCTGTCGCTGCTCACACACACCTGAGCAGAACAGAGTAGTGACGGTGCACTCCTGGTTGTTTGAAGAAACACTAGAAGTTCCCAATGGAAAATGAGCAGGGAGAATAGGAGGACGGGGTCCCCATGCTTTGTCAGCCAGAACAAATGTCTGCCAGGATCCCGAGCAGCCTGTGCAAGCAGTGCCTCCCAAAGCTTGGAGAACCAGAGGAAAAGGTGGAGAAAACTGAAGACAGCGTGGTTTATTGGGGATGCTGACTCCAGGCTCTGAAATAGGCTCTGCACTGAGGCTGCCTTGTGTTTGCTGTTAGCAGCAGATCTCCAGCTGATTTTAAAAAAAGGACAAGTTCTGTTCTTCCATCCTGCAAATTTCACTGCTGCTGTTTGCCCCTGGCTGACTCCCTGCTCCTCCATATGTTTTAATGCCTGAGAATTTTAGAGTGTGAATTAACATTTTTGGAGGGATCCTAGAGGCAGAGGCACATACCTGCTGCTGGAATGGAGTTCTGTGGAGACGACAGAGGATGGCGAAGCAATTACTACAAGCTCATTGAAATTGTTTAAAGGTTTGATGGTGCTTAAAACAAATTAGGACCATGGAAGCGGTGTAAAGGGAGGGGTTAGCAGAGAGCCATGCATCTGACACAGCCCCATTCCTGCTTCCCACTGCTGTGGATGCCCTCCTCATCTGCTGTCACACAGTGTGCAGGCAGCTCCCCAGGCCCTCCTCCCGCAGGCAGGGAGAGGTTTTAAAGTGAGAGATGTTCCTCTCTGTAAGCTGTAATTTGGTGAAAAATAGCAGAAAATTGTAGGTTTCTTAATTTTCTTGTTTTCAATTATTCCATTACATCGTTGTTCCATGTATGCATAAAGACAAAAGGTTGGTGTTCCTAACTTGTAATGACACACTTCTAAACTAGTTAAAATGCGTCTGCCCATCTTTTGGCTGACCAGCCCCTGGATGGGAAATTGTCTCTGGAGTTATCAAATATCTCCAGTTTTAAGAAAAGTGGTCACACCCAGGGTTCATCAAAGGCCCATCTACATCAAAGCTGTTTTCATTTGGCAAAAAAAAAAAATCAATTTACCGACCCAACCAACTAAAAAATAAGAGTTAGAGAAAACAAACACCCAGAGCCTCCAAGTACGGCCCCCAGTGCTGCTCCTGATTTTGGGTGACAGCCTGCAGAATGCACAGCAGCAGTGCGCCCGCCATGGCACTATGAGAGCCGTGTTCCCAGCTCTGATGTTCTCAGGCCCTTCTGTCTGCACCATGGCGGCCATCACAGCATGAGCTCACAGTGCATCGTGGTGCTGGGGCTGGGGGGAGGCTCCTGGGGAGCACATCCTTTCTCACTTGTCTGCCCTCATCTGCCTTCCCACATGGGCTGCTTTGGACTCTCTGCTCTGTTGCATAGACATGTCTGAATAAAAACAGTTTAAAACTCCAGAAATGGGGAGCATGGGAGCAGCAGACAAAAGCAGAGCAGCCAGGATAGAAGTCACACCGTCATGGCTATCACACTGCTCTCCTACTCTGCCATCTCCCTGTCTCTGTTTGGGCAGAAATCTCTGCTCAAAGTCTCTTTTGCTGCAGCACTACCAAAATACTCCCTGTTTACTATGGCAGGTCTGTGCAGCTGGAGGTGGTGGGGGAGCGTGGACACATTGCATGAGAGGCTGCAGCTCTGCTGCCTTTTTTTCTCTTTCCTTCAATGAACAAATCCTCAAACTTATGAAAAAAATAAAAATCCTCTTGTGCATTGTTCTGCTGCTTCACCATTTATTTCCTCGGCTACAGCAGAAGCACTCCTCTCTTCCCAAACAACAGCTGTTTTGGGAGAGGCTGCTCGTGTAGAAGATGCTACAACATGGTCCTTACTACTCACTGCATGCCTACCTGTCACCTGACACACATTTATAGCCTATCTGTACTTGTCATAGATGGGAAGTCTGTAGCTCTAATTCTTTCTCAGCTGCTTGTTTTTCTCAGCTGTGACAGATCTTCATCTGCTTTTGTGTTGTTGTTGCTGATTTTTTTTAACTCAAACTTTATAAGCCACTAAATTGGCACATTCCTGTGTTATGATTTAATTCTCAGTGTCAGGGCTGTCACCTTTATAAATATTTCTCATCAGTTTTATGGATCAGTGCATCAGCAGATTATTAGGAAGAAAAAGAAAAGAAGTAAATTGTTTTAGGGTGCCTTACTGAGCAGCACTGCTGCGGCAGTGGTTGCAGTACTGCTAGGAGGCTGCCCAGCCAGGGCAGCACCAACACAGCCCTCAAGGGCTCACCTGAAAATGGGTGGGGTAAATGTAGGAGTCTGGAACTGGGAAAGGAGCACCTGATGGGAGCACCTGATAGGTGTCCCTGTTCGTCGTGGGGGGTGGGAAGGGGATTGGATCAGGTGGCCTCTAAAGGTCCCTTCCAACTCAAACCATTCTATGAATTCTGTGGTTCTATGAAATCCTACAGGAGGGGTGGAGCTGGGATGCACCAGGCACAGAACAAGCACATCCCAGCCAGTGTCAGCCAGAGCTCTGTGAGCTGGGCCTCAGCAACGAGGTGCTGCATGGGAACCCATCCTGGATGATCCCAGGACACCCAAAGACATGGGATGGGGACAGCTCTCAGCCTGCAGCTCACAGCTCTCTCTGAATCTGTGGCAGGATAAGAAACAACGAAAGCAACAAACCCATGGCAAAAACACATCCCAAGGAGTGGAGCATCCCAGCACACACAGCCATCCACGCTGGGGACTCTGGGGCTTGGCAGCTCTCGCTGAGCATCAGTGATACAGCTGATGTGCTTGTTCCGATCGCATCTCTGAAAGTGAAATGCTCTTGGAAATGGTAAATAAAACTTCATTATCATGACAGATAGTGCAATAAAGTGTAACAACAGTTTGTTTATTAGATTTGTAGGTGGTAAAATGAGGGTCATCCATTCAAATCTGCTTTGATAGGTACTGGGCCCCAAGCCGGCTCCATTTTAGCACTCTGGTGCAGCAGCGATGAAAGCTGATTGAGATTTGGAAGAGCTGAGCATGTTTTGCTTTTTATGAAGCCCTACCAGCTGAGTTCACGATAACGGCACACAGAGCAGCACTCAAACTCTAAATGCACAGTCAGCCCAAGAGATGGATAAATGCAGAGAGAGAGCCTGACCTTACAGCAGCACGGGTGGGCAAAGGATGCTGCTTTAAAAATCCTAGAATGGCCCGGGTTGCAAAGCCCCCAGTGCTCACCCAGCTCCAACCCCCTGCTGTGTGCAGGTCGCCAACCAGCAGCCCAGGCTGCCCAGAGCCACATCCAGCCTGGCCTTGGATGCCTGCAGGGATGGGGCACCCACAGCCTCCTTGGGCAACCTGTGCCAGTGTGTGAAGAAAGCAATTCATAGAAAACAATCAGATCTCAATATTACACAGCTTCCTACTTACAGAAAGGCTCTTTTGGATAAGGTCAGGAAAGCTCATCTCCAGGAGCAGGGGTGGGAGGTCAGGGCCAGCGTGGCCCCTTGGTGCCTTCAGACCCCGATTTCTCCTTCCTGCTGCATACTGGAGCTGTGCACCTGTCAGCCTATGGCTGCACGCTCCCTGCCCTGAGATTGGTGCACTGTAAATCCTCCTGTAGGAGAACAACCTCAGAGCAGCAGAAGTCCCAGCCCGGGGCTGGATGAGCATGGGAGGCCCTCAGCACTCAGTGCCCTGCTTGGGACTCCAGAGCAGCAGAGGACATCGAGCCAACCCTCCTTGTCGTGAAGATTCTCTAAAGGCTGTTATCTGAAATGGCATTTGGCATTTTTTATATCTTAGGCATTTACAGTTTGTGGAAGGAGCCACCATTTGGTTAATTATGTGTATATTCCTAGTTGTGCCTGAGGAAAATACCAAGAACAATTGAAATAAAATTACTGTAATCTGAAATCAAAAACTTCCCTATGTTTGAAATGATTACAAAGACCCATGTAAATACCACCGGGTTTTTGATTCATTTTTCCATGAGATTTCAGTTAAATCATTTTCTCTGGGAGGAGACGTTGGTAACGGCAGCGGGAAATGGAACATCAGGGTTTAACTCTGAGGCAATAAATCAACATCTAAAAAAGGTTAAGGGTTGCATATTATGAAAACATTTCCACAGATAATTACAAGTTAGAGGCGTGTGTTGATTGAGTGGGAAATCTTAGCGGATTGACAAGGCTGGATTCACAATGAAGGTAATCAGGTAAAGCACTACTCAGTGATTTTAGCAGAAAAGTCTGTTGAACACCCAAAATAATTACCACAGTGTTTCTGCAGTGTGGTACAATATACCCAGAGTTAACCAACAAATCTTCCTCCAAATCGAGTACATGTGCAAAAGCAGCCAATGACGGAGATGTATCAAGCTGTCACTCACCACCACCTTCTGCTTCAGGATGGCCTGTGCCAAGATCCACAGCTCTCAGACTGAAATTGGAGGATGATGTGTAGTGTTTCTCATAAATCTGGATGTACCAGCCCAGACTCTGGCTCCATATGTCCATTTGCAATGAAATCATTGAGCCAAGGACATGCCTGGGAGGAAAGAATTCAACCCTTGAAGTTTTGGAACATGTTTTTCTGGTGGGAAGAATCTGTTTGATTGCAGCTATAACCTGCTGTTTATGACTGTATATTGCCAGTGTTCAGCGTGCAAGTACAAGAGATAAGAAAATGTGGCAGCAGAGTGAATCATCCAAAGAAAACCCCGTATTCTTCTCTCCTGATTTCAAGGCTGCATTGCAGAGAGATGAAATCAGTACTGGAGAGCCCAGAACTCCTAATGATGTACACGGAGTGGATGTGTGCTAATCCATCGCAGCCCACCTCCTGCTGGCAGGATTTGCAGCCGCCCGAAGCAGGTATAATTCGGTTATCGCTCAGCCCAAAGCGGCCGGCCGAACACAAACACAGTTGTTACCAGCAGGTATGCTTTAATTCTGCAGTGTGCAAACTGCTTTAATGACTTCCCTCCTCTCGGGTTTGTCCAGCTTCCAGGACGAGGAATTTCCACTGCCTGGTTTGCGCTGCCACATGTTTGGGTTTCAATCCAGAAAAAGGAAACAAAGAGCTCTGGAGTCCCACACAAAAGATAATTACATTAATTACATCTCTCTCTCAGTAAACCAAGATCCGTTCCTTCATTGCTGCAATACAGAGCAGCAGTATCTTTAATCCCACTCTTTATATTGCCCTTTAATCCTACGAAATCCCATTTAATAAGTGTTTCTGTTAATGTCACGATCCTGAAGTGACTGGAACGAAGGTGATCTTCTGGCTCTTTCCCAAACTAAGGTGGCTTAGGAAATGCTCAGGAAGCCACATTTAAAAGACAACGGATTGCTGGCAAGCCATTGCAGCCATCTCATTAAGTCTGAATAAATAGGAGAATTTAATATTAATTTCATTTTCATATATCCAAATTAGAAAGCAGCAGAGAAGAAAACAACATAACCTGATTAAACAAATTAAGATCACACTGCTAACATTGCCCTTTGGTATTTATTTACTTTTAGCCGCAGTAGCTTAAAACATCCCAGCAAATCAGCTCCCAGCTGTAGCTCCCAGCTCAGCACCCACTGCAGGGCTGCCCCAGGCCCCGGCAGAGCCCAGCTGTGGGATGTACACGGATCCCTTCATACCCAAAGCACCAGTAACCACCTGCTTCCAGCTGCTCTCTGCAGGCCTTCAGCCCCAGCCGAGCCACGGCCACCTCCATCCCTTGGGATGATCCTGGACCTGGCCGTGGGCACCCAGCACACACAGAACACAAAGCACTCCCACGGGCGGCCATGAGCTCCTTGGGGAGCTCGTTGTCAGCAGGGCCTCCCTGCTGCTCACCGCGTCTGAAGCTTGCCTGCCTGGATGGGGAGAGCAGCAGCCAGCGACGACTTCCCTCACCGACCCCAGCATAAAACCTGTGACAAGGCCCCTGATTATCAATGCCTGCACCGCCGCGTGCACAGAAGGCAGAGGGCATAGAAGGGGCATTGCTATTACAAACTCACTACAGCGCGGGTCTGATTTCCAAGGCCCGAGGGATGAGGGCGGGAACTGCATCAGCACCTCCGCAGCCCGGCGCTATCAGTGCCTCCGTGCCCTGTTGCAGCATCGCACGGCTCGGGCGCGCCGCTCCTGGCGCTGCAGCGCAGGGGGGCGGCCTCTGACCCTGCTGGATGGACGAAGGGGCAGCACGCTTCTGCTTCCCCTTTAGAAGCAGCGTTCTACTGATTCATCTCATGCTTAATTTGCGTGAGTGTCTCCGGGCTTTTCCTTGTGCGGTGTCCTCAGAGACTCGGCTTTCCTCTGGGATCTGCTGCACACAGTGCTGCGCCGTTCCCACAGGTGCTGCGGCAGCCTGCTTGCTTCGGGTCATTTTTGTGCATAGAATCATAGAACTGCAGGTTGGAAAAGACCTGAAAGACCTTCAAGTCCAACACGACCCAGCCATCCTGCCCTAACTCTAACAGCCCTCTGCTAATCACGGCCCTGAGCACCACACGTGAGCTGCTTCCCTTCCCCATGCCTGGCTGTGATCTCCTGCGCAGCTCTGGCTGGCATGGATGAGTTCCTTCCTCCTTTTGAGTCATCAGCTGCATGTGTCTGTCTGTACAGATAAAACTGGAAAGAAAACAAAGAAGAAGTAAATGGGCAGTCAAAAGGAAATTTGGAATTTCCAGTGGTATTTCTAAAATGGCTTTGGAATTGGAAGACCTTTTCATCTGCAGCTCCCCACCTCATCACCCAGAGCTCTGAGAGGGCTCCTCGTGTCCCCAGCACAGAGATTGCATTTCACAGCCTGTTCACTTCCCTGGCTGCATCTGAAGGAGGGCACTTTGTCCCTGCAGCCCACCTGGGCCACGCGCTGCAGGTGCTCATGCTGGCTGTTCCACTTGTTTGGTTGCTTTAGAATTAGTAAATGACTTGTTATTCTTTAATAACTTTCAGTTGTAAAATGTTTGAATTAATTATAAAGAATAACATTTATTAATTATAAAGAATAACATTTGAAGACGTTTTATCCTAGGCTTAATTATTTTTTTGATTTCATTAAATTGTACTGAATTGTATCTACTGTAGTTGAGACACTGCATCGTATACGAAATGCAGCAAAAACCACCTCAGCAGTCATTTCAAGTGCGACATCATTGTGCAGCAGAAGATCCATCTGTATTGCAGATGCTTGATGTTGGACAGATTTTCTCGAGTGTTTTTCCAACAACGTGGAAGAAAGCAAAACAAATTCTGGCAAAATGACAAGGGCAAATCAGGCATAGAAATGTAGGTAGAGAGCCTCGTAATCACGGCTGGCTTGGACATCATCTTCTGCTCCCAGTGCGACACATGGCCTCCCCCCTTGTTAGTGTAATAAACAGATAAGAAGAGTAGAAGAGAAGTTTGCTATCAAAGCAGTGTTAGTAAGGTCAATTTTGTACTGCTTTTAAAGTGTAAAAGAGGCCAACAAACAGGAAAGATCTCAGGAAGGGGCTGCCACCATGTCTGCAGTAGGAAAGCATGCCTCTCCATGACAGAATCAGCTTTCTTGAGGCTTGAATGCGATTTAGAGATTGCAGGGGAGTGCACAGAGTGGCAGCAGGGAGGTGAAAGGCTTCTGCTGAGCAGGAGGTTGAGCCTTCAGCTGTTTTATTCAGCATGTAGCAGGGGCTGGTGCCTGAAGTCTTTACAGCAAGTCTGGGACTGCCCTCTGAAAAAGGTGTGCTTACAGGCAGCGCATTGTAATTAGTAGGAGAACTTCTCTGGCATCCCTTCCACGTCTGGGCAGCAGCACTTGGTCATAACACACTTCTGGTTTAGGTTTTCTTGTAGCCAAATCCGACTCCAGCAAAGCGCTCCAGAGCCTCCCACAGCTCTCCCACAGCTCTCAGGTAGAGCCACACCACCAAGGAAAACTGAGGACTTTTTCCCCCTGCTTTTTTGTCCCTTGTCCTTCCTGTCAGCAGCCTCAGCTCCTGCCTGCTGATCCCACATTCTTACAGAATCCACTAATCCTTCAGGCTTTTCTGCCTGGCTCTTCCAACCCTTGCAGCATTTGGCAATTTTCTCTCCTCACCCACCAACTTAGACCTTATCCTAACAACTCAGATGACAGTTACAAAAAAAAAAAAAGATTTTTTTTCTCAGTTAAAGAAAAGGACAAAAGCGAGAACAGCTGACTGCCCAATGAGCAGTGCGATTTCGTAACATGCAGAAGGGCTGTGCAAGAGTACACAGTTGCAGCAGCAGCACAAGGACCCAGCACAGTTACTGCTGCACAACCCAGTTATACACAACTAAGATTATATTGGACCTTGATTTCATGCCATTTTCACAGCATTTAATTTAATCCTGAGTTTGTGATGGATCTGGATGCTCACAGGATCCCAGAATCCCTGCATGGCTGAGCCTGGGGACACCTCGGACCCTTGGCTCCCACCCTGTCCCAGTAGGAACAGCTGGAGCTGTGCCCAGGGCACATCCAGGGACTCTCCAGGAGGAGACTCAGGAAAACAGTACCCAAGGCTGTGGATCGATGCCTCTGTGGGGCATCTGCTACCAGCAGAACCTTCATTGCCCGCTGCTAAGTGCAGGTGAGTGCCCTGCAGCTGCACTCAGGTACAGATCTGTCAGAAAGTGAATCATGGAAGCCACAAAGCTTCGTGGGATCTGCAAGAAGCTCAGCTCATGTGAGGACAGCCCCATGCCAAAGCAGATCCTGAAAGAGCTCAGGGCTGTCCAGCTGTTATTAAGGATGTGGTGAGACCCTCACGCTGCAGCAACCCAAAGGTGGATCATGTGAAACAGATGTTACACTGTGGGCTAACATCTGAGGGCTTCTTAAGCTGCCTTGTCTTAAAATATGCCCATAGACCTGAAGACAGGACTAGATCAGTGACTTGAATATGAGCATTCCATGGTTAATGGCACCAGTAACCCTGTAAATATGATATCAGACTCGGTGTGCTTCATGCAGGGCTAGGATTTATTTTGGCTGTAACACTGAAGTTCATTTCTTGCCACAGAAATCTGAGCAGTGCCATGGAGCATGATACTGAAGTTCGTGCTTCATGAACACCATTTAGGAGCATTAGTAAACCACAGCAATTTCCTTTGCACAGGGATGACTGCTTGTTTAATGAGCTCTGAGCAGCCTGGTGGGGTCAAAGCTAACAGCAGGCTTGGATGGAGGCTACCATCTAGTATTTTAAGCGTGTTAAAGCTGCAAAATCCTGCCCCCAAACGGTGACCAGAAGATAAATAAACAATGCCATAGGGAAATAATGAGAGGGATGCCTTCTGGGTTCAGGTAAGAATCAGGGTATCAGTATCTGATATCTGCCTTTCCACAGAAGGGCTCACATCATCCCTGGGTGCACAGGGAGCCACAGTGCGGGTGCTGTGGTGCTGTGGGTGCTGTGGGTGCTGTGGTGCTGTGGGTGCTGTGGGTGCTGTGGGTGCTGTGGGTGCTGTGGTGCTGTGGGTGCTGTGGGTGCTGTGGGTGCTGTGGTGCTGTGGTGCTGTGGGTGCTGTGGGTGCTGTGCTGCTGTGGGTGCTGTGGTTCTGGCTCAGTTTTTCAGGGAGTAGATGTGCTTAGATGACATTCCATAAACTCTGCCTGTTCCTCAATCTAATTTTTGAATTATTGCTCTTATTTCTCTTCCCGAAAATGAGACTGGGAAGTTTTGGGGACCAGCAGTAGATCTTCTGTTTGGCTTTGGGCATCAGTGAGGGCTGTCCCAGCTTGGAGCAGCTCAGCCACAGTCACTGGGTAGAGTTAATGGAGATGAAGTCACAGTTAGTTCTCCTGGTTTTGGAAGAGATGCTGCTCAATGAAATCTCTCACTATAATATGTGTTGAACTTGTTCAAGTGTTCCCATTATTAATACTTTAAAGCAGTTTTGCCAAATAGCAGGAAATCCACTGGAAAGGACAAAACCAGCATCCATTTCTTGAGGGAAGACTAAAAGGACTGATGAATTCCAGCTGGAAGAGTTCCAAGACTTCCAAATGTGTTATCTTTATCTTTGTGTAGATTTCCAGGATATACATTATAAAAATAAAAAATAGAAAAGGAAGGAATGCAAGAGAGGATCCTTCCCTGGAGGGCAGGCTTAAATGGAGTGAGACATTAAATGAGATACAGCAATGCAATTTTTCTGCACTGGCTGGATCACTGAATTAAATAGCTCTTGCCCTAGGGAGTTTCCTGAGCTGCCAAAGCCCAAAAAAGAGCTGAGGGCACCCGGCTGCGGGCACTGCCTGCAGGGAGGGGGCTCAGCACTATGAGCACTGGGGTGCTAGAAGCCAGCAGGGCCTTTCCCCATGGCAGCTGCCCACCTCCCGAGGAGACACCGCCTGTCACTTCCCTGCACATCCTCACTGCTGATCCTCCTCAGCTTCCTGCAGAAGGAATGGCAGGAAAGCTCCCGTGGTGGGAAGGCTCAGCCTCCAGCCCTCACATTTGAGGTGATGGTGAGAAAAAGCACAGCCCTTTAGAAGAGAAATGTAAAAAGCTCTGTCATTAATTATCCTTGCTTGGCTCTGAAATATTTAGATACATTCTGCCTGTGGTGAACACAGAACAACCATTTACGGCCTTTGATATTTTTCCATTCTATGCTGTTACGCCGGCTAGAGGTGGGGAGCACCTTCCCCCTGCTGAGATAATGTGATAGAATGGACATCGCATGAAGCATTCTATCCCAAACATAGAAGGCCGTGCAGCAAGCTTGTGCAGCCAGAGGGTTTGGGCAGCCATACCCCTTCACCAGGCTGTCCTGCACCAGCCCCGTGTTTCTCCACTTGGCCCCTCAACTTGATTTTCTGTTGGCAAGAAAGGGTGCTTTCCACATCCAAGCCCTCCTGGTCACTTTTGTACGCATGGAGGAAGATATTTACCCAAGTGAGCTGCCTGGCTACACAAACACAAACCTTATCTGAGCCAACGAAACCAGGCTGCTTTGCTCCTGGCTCTGCTGGTCCCACAGCCCTGCCTGCCCAGTGCAGCTCTGCTGCTGAACGCCTGGCCGTTTGTCACCCCACTGTTCCAGCAGCAATTAGCACTAACGAAGCACTCTGCACACTCAAGCACCCAGCCCAGGGCGCTGCTCCCTCTGTCAGAGCTGCAGGTGGCCGGGTCTGATGGGCAGAGCACGGCGGGTGGGCGCCCAACAGCTTCACAGCAGCTGTGTGGATCAGAAGTCACCCCAGCTTGGCCTTGGTCCTTCAGGAGCCTTCAGCAGAGGTGGCTCGGCTTCTGGACAGGCACCACGTAGGGCTGGCAGCTGCCATGGGCACTACTGGCAGCTGGAGGGGCTTCTTGGACTGCTATGTTCATGGCGTTCATCTGGTCCATGGACATCACTGCTCTCTCTTTAGACAGACTTAATTCCACCCAGGTGTGCAGTGAGGCTGCAGTGTAAGTAAAGAGAAGCCTTGTTTGAAAGTATGAAGAGCACGTGGGCGGCTACAGCTGGGTTTGAAAGTCAGAGACTGAAATCTCTGCAGTCACCAAGTGTGGAAACAGTGCTCGACATTTCTGAAAAGTCAGCGGTCAGTTTGGAAACACCCACAATTTCTGGGTCTTGCAGACATTATAAGTGACATTAATCTTATTCAACTATGATGTGTTCCTGTGGTCTTCCTAGAAACGGGGTGAAGACAAGAGTGAATGTGCCGCCCCTCTGCTGGAAGGAAGGCAACTTTGGTCTGCTAAATCACTTGTTATGGGAACACTGGTATCTGATTATAGCCAGCAACTTATCTTTTCGTTCTTTCATTTTGTTGTTCAGTCTTGGCTTAAATGTTTGATAGGAGAAGGGGAATGGTTTTAAAGTGAGACAGGGCAGGTTGAGATTGGATCTGAGGAGGAAGTTTTCCAGCCAGAGGGCGGTGAGGCACTGGCACAGGTTGCCCAAGGAGGCTGTGGGTGCCCCATCCCTGCAGGCATCCAAGGCCAGGCTGGATGTGGCTCTGGGCAGCCTGGGCTGCTGGTTGGCGACCTGCACACAGCAGGGGGTTGGCGCTGGGTGAGCACTGGGGGCCTTTGCAGCCCGGGCCTTTCTAGGATGCTATGATTCTATGATTTGCTCAGCCAAAATTGTCTCGTCCATTCAGAGGGCAAAGCATACAAGCTGATTTTCCATTTAGGATTCTTTCATGAACCTTTATATTAAGATTAGCAAAAAGAGTAATTTTGCATTTGCACCATGGAAGCAGGCAGCAGACCCTGACAGCAGGCAGCCCTGTTGGATGAGTGAGTTCCTTCCATACAGTAAGAGCCACGGTGCCAAAGCTTTTGTTTCCAAAAAAGCTTTCATAGAAGAGAGATACTTACATGGAGACTTAAGTAATTCAGTATCACGCTGTTATCCCTGGGGTAGGAAAATTATACAAGGAAAATTATCCTTGCATGAAGGAATCTTCACAAAATAAAGCCCATTCCATTTCGAGCTGTCCCACCTGCTGGGGCGGCACCGTGCTCACAGCGCAGTGCTTGCTTGCAGCACGATGCATGCTTGTAGAACAGTGCTTACAGCATGGTGTCTGCATCATGATGCATGCCTGTGGGATGATGCAGCAAGGTGCTCACAGCACAGTGCTTCAGCACAGGGCGTGCCTCGATGAACTGAAAGTCCACCTCCCTGTGCCTTGATTCCCAGTAAGGGTAACGGTGCTAAAAGCACTCCCTGCATCAGAGAGAGGGATAAATGCATTAAGGACTGAGACATTCAGATGTTGCTGTGATTATCTCTTTGCAGACAGATGAGCTGAAGAACAATCAGATGCTGCAGAGAGCAAGTTCAATAATAAGTATTATATATTTCTTACAGTAAGAGATGACCTTGCCTTTATTACTGTCTGTGCTGTATAAGGACTGGTTGATTCGATAAGACGCCCATAGTAAATATTTATGAAACATCACATCACATAAAAATTATAGGTTATTTAAATTTAATTTGCATTTATACTTTCAAATCAGGTTATTATATAGCAAAAATGTACTAAAATTAAATTCATAATGCGCATTACAACAATTTGAGCAAATTGTACCTCAAAGCAATTTGTATTCAAAATGCAGCCCGTGTGCTTCTTCACTTTCCTGCAGCCTGTAAATAAATTTACAAAGCGTTTCCAGTGACAGCCATAGTGTTCCAGTTGTAAATTGATGTAGTCTGAAACAAAGAACAATTACCACTTAAACAGATCCTGTGTTACACTAAATCTTAAAGCATTTGAATTCCCTGGCGAAACACAAGGAAGTGATTTTTCTCTTCCTTAATTCGTGGCAGCGGTTCTCGCCAGGTGCAAAGCTCCTGCGCTGCAACTCCTGGCCTGTGTGCCTTGCCAGGCAATGGGCTGCAGGTGGGGAGGGTACAGTGGTGGGAGCCACGGTCCAGACAGACGGTGCAGGAAGCTGTGCTGCCTGCTTCCGTCCTTCTATCAGATGAGATGACAGCTGTACAACTTCCCAGCAAACAGCTCCACCAAAAGAGAGCACAGTAACAGTTCTGGATGCTCTGCTGCTGCCACAGCGCCAAGAAAACCACAAATCCCCCATGTCTGAGGCTGTGCCAGGAGTGCAATGGGGAGGACAAGGGGGGATGGTTTGAAAGTGGGACAGGGCAGGTTGAGGTTGGATGTGAGGAGGAAGTTTTCCAGCCAGAGGGCGGTGAGGCACTGGCACAGGTTGCCCAAGGAGGCTGTGGGTGCCCCATCCCTGCAGGCATCCAAGGCCAGGCTGGATGTGGCTCTGGGCAGCCTGGGCTGCTGGTTGGCGACCTGCACACAGCAGGGGGTTGGGGCTGGGTGAGCACTGGGGGCCTTTGCAGCCCAGGCCGTTCTAGGATGCTGTGATTCTTTGAAAAAGGTGTGCCAGGCCTGGGGCTGAATGCAGGAATACACAGCAGGAATGCAGGCACCCACACCCACAGTCACACCCACACCCTCCTGCAGTCCTTGGTGTTAGAACAAAAGCCTCAGAACTGTAGGTTGCTCCGAAAGTAATGCCTCCAATTTATTTCCATGGAAAAAGCAACCACTCCACAAAGCACAGTGACACTATCTGACAGAGCAAATCCTCAGCTACAAAGCATTGTTTCTCGATGCAATCCCCACCTTTAGCTCTGCACTTTCACCAGTGATGAGTAAGAACCTCATGCCACACTCAAACAACCTGCACCAGCTGATATGAGCCACTATCACTGCCACTACTGCTTGAAATGCACCACTCACTGAACTCACTCCCACTGTTTGGTCCCTGTGAACATTCGGCAAGACTTGATGAATGTCAGTGATGCCATTTTTTACTCCTTTTTCATGCAGAGGGATTAAATTCCACCCTTTGTTTCATATGCACTCCCATGTCAGATGCCATTTTCTCACTGACATATTGGTGGAAAGGTTCAACCTTTTCTGCTGTGCCACCAACATCCACTTCCAACATCATGGGCCAAGGGAAAAAAAAATAGGAGGCATTACTTCTGGAGCAGCCCTTGTAACACGAATAGCAGGGCTGAAGCCCCATTCTATTCCCATTTTGAAGTGGAATCATAGAATGGCGTGGGTTGAAAAGGACCTCAAGGACCATCCAGTTTCAACCCCCAGGGAGCCTCCCGGGGGCAGGGCTGGGGCCGCAGGTCAGCCTGAGCACCGAGAGACCAGTTGTACCTATGTCCACACTGGGAGGGAGGAATGAATGGTGAGGGCGTGGGAGCAGTCAAGCAGAACGAAGAGATGGGTTTCTCCTCACCAGAAATCGTGGTTTAATTGCCATGAGATTTTTATGCGTAGAACAGTGCTGATTTCGGAGCGATGGATCAAACAAACGTTTCCATTTGTGCTGACGTTTATTTGAGCATTTCGTTTCTCGTATTGAAATGTTTCTTTCTTAATTAGCAGTTTTAGTTGTGCCATTTTAAACTGATTTCTAAAATTGTGTTTGTTATACTTTATTTATTGGCTTTCCCCTCCCTTTGGAATGAAAGCAAACATTGGTGTATTTCTTTGAGACACAGGCTGCTTTTTGATTTAATATATTTAGAAGTCTTTTTCTCTTGTATGGTCAGTCTTATTTTGTTGTTTACTTTTTGTTCTTTGCTAATGCCCTTTCCTCTTTAACAAACCAAGCGTGATTTTCCTGACAGCCCATTCACATTCTACACCATGCACATGGAAAAAATCTCCTCGAGGCCTTCAAGTCAACACAGGAAAAGACTTTTTCTGACTCCCCGTTTGCTTTTGGGACTCCAGTGTATTTCTTTTACAAAACCTTCATTCCCTAAGGGGAAACAGGGTGAATAAGCAGGCCTGAGCACATGGATTTTGTTTATTAAATCGTTTAAATAATGTAAATCCAAAAAAGTGATTGCAGAATTTATATTCCATCTTAATAGCAGATATTCATACACTTCTTACATCCATCCTATTGCAATGGGTTGGATTTCCTCTTCCACCTGAAAATCTTTGCTATGACCTGCTGATTCCAGAGTGGAATGGAATGGAATGGAATGGAATGGAATGGAATGAAGTGTAATGGAATGAAGTGTAATGGAATGGAATGGTGTAGAATGGGATGGTACTGGATGGAATTAAGTGGAATGGAAGGGAATGGGATAGAATGAAGGGGAATGGAATGGAATCCAATGGAATGGAAGGGGGTGGAATAGTTGGAAAGAACCTACTTTATCATTATCATTATCATTAGGTCATATATAAAATGATGAGCAGCTTTTCAAGAAGACATATTCCTTTTCAAGCAGAAAATGAAACAGGGCTGTGCAGGATCTTGTAGAGTTATAAATGTTGCAAAGCAAGGGTTTCATACATTGGGGACAACAGACCCTCACTGTCTGTCTGGGATCCATGGGAGGTGAGGAAGGAAAGATTCTATACAACACAATGTAGGCCCCGTATGTGAAATTTCTATGGTACATTTAACTTAGCTAGAAATGTTGAGGGGACGCCATCCTGAAAACAACTGAAAGCATTAAGCTTTGTATAACTGCTAATGCACCGTTCTGTTAATTTACCCAGCAGCACATTTTCTCCATGAGGACAGAAGTGGTTGATGGATAATATGCACACAGAAACACAAAAGTTCGAAGGACGGCTTTATTTCTCTTCAATAGTTAAGAGTTTTTATTAACTGAGGCCACTGAAGCTGTCTTGGCATTTTTCATCAGTGAAGCTCATTAAGTCAAGTGTCTTGGCCAGATTCCTTTGTGTCAGGCTGGAAGTCCCGCACTAAATGCCTGCAGTGTGCCACGCGGTGATCTGTGGCACACAGAGCTCGTCCTAATAATGGCTCTCCTTCCATGTCATCGACATTAAACACTTGTCCACTTATCTGTTCAAATTATGCTGATGGCCATGCAGTTGTGGTGAATGAAATTCACGTGAGTAATTGTCCGTAACGTTGGAAACCCTTTTCTGTGGGAGCTGCCACACACTGCAGCAAGCACAGCTCATTGGCTCACATTTGGGCTGTCTGGGTCTTACAGCCCTGTCTCACAGGGTGGGCTCCGTCTAGTGCCATCTACTTCCACCTGGAGACCAGAGAAACCAGTGTTCAGATACAGATAAACTCAGTATAGACAAAAAAAATCTGTCTTTTCTCCCCACGCAGGAAAGTGATAATTTCAGGTTTCTGAATGCAGCAATAAATAGAAAGATTGTGCATCACTAGTTTTTCAAATGGCGTTGCTGTGCTCTGTAAGGTATTGACAGTTAAATACATAATCTACAACCTTGGGGTCAGTGGAACAAAGGTGATTTTAGTTTAGCTTCTGAAATATTGAATCCAGTCAGCTATGAGAGTGAGTAATTGCCCGTGCCCTTATTTTACACGTGACGTGAGAGAAGAAATGAACTTTCTGACGAGGGACAAGGGTGTCTGCTTCACAATTTATATTACCAGAAGCATCACCTAATCCTGATAGTGCTAAACTGTGATGGCTTCAGGGAGAATTTCAAACACTAACAGCATGCAGGAACAAAAGATAAAGATATCTCTCCCCTTTGAACAACGGAGCTACTGTGCAATGCATGATAGTCAGAGATGCTCCAGTAATTCAATGACATTTTGACATTGCCTACTCTGCTCTCATTACTGCACTTCTATATCGGGTTTCCTCAGTTCAGCATGAGAACTCATATATGGCAGAGAGACCAATTCAGAACATTTTGGTGCTGCTTTTTAATTTTTTTTAAACAGCAATGCTGGTGCATCCAGAAAGTAAGGCAGAAGAGCCTTATCACAAGTACTGTGTAGCAGGCACCGGGGAGTGAAACCTCATCTATTTTGGATGTCTATGAGTAACAGTTATAAGACAGCCTGGATTTCTCTAAACCTTTACAGATCTGGAAAATAAGTGGAAAGAGAAAGTCATGCTCTTCCCAGGGCAGGCTAAGGTTAACTCATGGCCCCACTTGAAGATGATTTGGTTTCCAATATTGGATTCACCGGACCATTGCATCGGTGATTTATTTCAGACTGCATTTAAAGAACTCTACTCTGAGACTGATATAGCTGCCCACGTATTTCTCAAACAATGAAAAGTTAAGGACTTCTGCCTCATTACAAGCCTTTGAAACGAGGACTCCTCCCACCTTCCAAGGCCTTTGGTCAATTTTGTAGCTGTGAGAACAACACCAAACCAAGTCTCCGTTCCTGGCATCTCAAGGGGTTGAGGCACCTCCTGCAGAGCATCTCCTCCAGCCCACGCAGCTCCAGCACTGCCACCTGGGGCTGACTGCCCAGTGCAGTGCGTGTCAGACTGTGAGCACATCCCAGGGCAGACACCACACAGTGTTTCAGGACAGACTGCTCCAGTGTGCGACTGCTGCTATAAAGAAGAAAGTATTTTCCCATCTGCAGATGGAATTTCGTGTGTTTTAATTTGAGCCCATTGCCTCTGGTCCTGGGTGTGGGCACTGCTACAGAGTCTGACTCCTCTTTATTCCTTCCCATCCAATACTTGTATACATGGACAACAGTTCCTCTGAGCCGTCTCCATGCTGAGCAGTCCCAGCTGTCTCCACCTCCTTGCACCTACAAGCTCCTGTTAACATGAGGTAGACTGAACAAGCATTATGTTTAGAACAAGATACACAAAAACATGCAAAATAAAATGCACAAAATGCTCTTGGTTCATGTCAGGTCAGGTCACGTTGAATAAACTGATGCATCGTTGTTCTTAATAGCTTCAGCCTTAGGTAACTGCTCTCCTATCAGCTTGTGTGTGTTACTGAAATCAGCCTAAAAAGAGCAACTCAATAATAACCTCAGCCAGATCCACCCCAGTCCCCAGAGGCAGGCATTGCTCACCACATGTGCACGCTCCCAGAGTAGATCCTGCTGCCCCTTAACACTGCTCCAGTTGCCCATGTTGCTCATTCATGGGTTTCTGTAGATGCTGAGAAACTCTTTAACCTGGGAAGTAATGCGGAACCACACATAACAGCCTGCCCAAAAATGCCTGATCTCTAAGGCCCTGTTCACTGTGGGAAGACAATGTGAAATCTTGGTCCTGTGCTTAGAGGTGCAGTGTGCAGTCCCAGCTACACCAGCATCAACTCTCAGCACCCTCAGTGTAACCACGGTTGATGGGGTTTGTGGCCTGCTCCAGCCCTGCTGAAGACAAGAGTCAAAACCTCTTGATATCAATGAGGACATAAGTGGCCTTTGAAGTACAAGTGGTGGCCGCACACAGCCAGAGGGAGGGGGTCACTGTGCAGCCTGGTGTTGCTGCCTGGAGGAAAAATGCAAAAGCGCCAAAAATGGACCTGTATGTAAAACCATTTGTCACGGATAACACAGAGCTTTCTAAAAGGACAGGACAGATGTCAGTCTGGCTAATGAAGCCCAGCTGGAGGGGAGTAAACTGGCTGAAATGTTTATGGGTCATTGCAACAAAACCTCACCTGCTCAGGTTTTTGTGTGAATACACACTGAACACCTACTGGTCCTGCTGCTAAAATTACACACAGAATGGTGGCTGCAGGAACAGCAAAACATTTTTCTCTAAAAATAATCTTCTTTTGTCGTGTTCTGTTAGCAAAATCTTCTCACATTCTGTTCACAGATATTACTCAGCGTTTGTTTCCTCTTGGATGTCTGGTTTTAGTTCATGGTAAGCCATGCCTTGCACTTAAACAAACATGACGCTATTTTGATTTTATATCTGAAGTAGATTCGATGTGATACGTACCAGGATTCGCATTACTTGTTAAACAGTTCTGTGGTGAGAAAGTGAAGACGGTTCCATCTGAAAGTTTCCATCACCGGCCTTGCTGGACAGTCCATCATTTCAACCTGCTGGGTGATCACAGAGCCTGCGGCTGTCCCTGCCCTGCCCCTGGGGGCTCTACCCTGGGAGCAGCATCATTTACTGGGTCCCAGGTTGCCCCCGGGTCCCATGTTCAGTTATTGGCATTTTTAGGAAGTGGTACCAAAGAATGGGGTCCATTTTGGTCTGCAGTAGTTTTCTTTCTTCTTCTTATTATTATTTTTTTTCTTTTCTCTTGATCTGAACTTTGCCCATAGGTGGGAGAGGAATTTCTCCTAACTGTGACACTGAAGTGATAAGAAATGCCAACAGAGGTGGAAAGGGCATTGTTCAGTAAAGGCCAAAGCTAATTGAAAGATGTCAGTTGGAAGGCAGTCTTAATAACATTACTCTGTTGAAACCAAGGATTTCTCCAGCACCATTTCTTTCCTTCAAGGGAAAGACGACCAAGTAACCAAGTGTTACTTCAGGTCAAAATGTGACTGCTGAGCTCTCAGATGAAAAGCACGGATTGCTTTGGCATTCCAGTGGGCCAGCTCAGGGTCATGGCACCCAGCACAAAGCCCGAGGGCTGAGAGGAGCTGAGCGCTCCTCCAGGGACAGCAGCTCCTCTCTCAGATGCTGCCAGCTCAGCACACGTCTGTCCCGAGGTTTGTTTGTCACAGGAAATGCTTCAAAGCTGACTCTGCTGCTCCTTCTCACTTCAGAGGCAGTCAAACAGCCCAAGACTGCAAGAACTGTGGATAATCACACGGTGAAAGACACTTCATTAAAGCATTGTGGCTTTGAAGGAGCCCCGGTCCCAGCACAGAGCAGTAGCTGCCTGCTCTGGGCCTTGGAAAAGGGATATTCTTGTTGTGGGAAAGCACAAAGGATTTGGAAATTTCAGGCTTTGCTATGAGTCGCATCTAAACTGGACAAAAAGATGTGGAGTGGGAAAAGTACAGCACAGTGTAACGGGGTAATTGCAGGGATGGAAGAGCACAAGGAAACAGAAGAGATTCACTTTTTATCTGAGGGATTTTTTCATACCCATGCTCAAATTCATTCCACTGCTAATGACAATAATTCAAATATTTATTGAAATACTTTAAGTCAATTTTTAGTGGGGAAATACTGGTGGAATGTGAATGGTTGGCCTACATGCTCTTGCAGATCTTTTCCAACCTTGGTGATGCTATGATTCTATGGTCATGGAGCTAGCAGGTTACAGAGATAACAAGTTACAGCAACTTGCTATCTGTGTAATGGTGCCTGGCAGAGTTAACAGAGGATGATGCCAAGTCAAGAGATCTGGTGCTAGGGATGGCAGCAGAGCTGAGAATCTGAGCAGATGAAGAAAGGGGAGGGGACAGTGAGTGTGGATGTGGGGCACTTGGGAGTGGAGAGGACAAGGCTGAGGGAGGACTTGCTGGCTCTCTGTGAATGCATCAAGGACAATGTACCAGGTAGGGCTAACACGTCCTTTATTCTAAAAATAATTCTGGCATAAGAGCAAATGATAACAAACAAGCCTTGAAAAAATGTGTTCTTGAAAAGTGTGGCGTTGACATTAGAAGCAAGATCTTATACATTAAAGCTTGTAGAGCCATGGACAGTGTTCCAAGTGGAGCAGCGAGTGCAGACATCTTCACTTTCAAGCTCAAGGAGTTCACAAATTGGAACAAATTGTTACAACCTCAGAGCAGCAGAGCCAAGAACTCAGCAGTTTCCTCCAGCCCTGCATTCCTTTGTTTCTGTGCACACATAAAATTGCTGCCATAGACAAAAAGGTTTGACATTCAAATTATGTTGACTTAATAAGCACTGAATCAGATTGATGGCCGACAGCTGCCCCTGTCCAGCCAAGCTGCACCCCCAGCCACGTGCACGGTGTGGCTCTGCCAGCAGCCAGCTGCACACGGTGGGATGGGGGCATCCAGGTAGGGCAGCTGCCCCGTAGAACTTCTGGTGGGCAGTGGAGGCCTGAGGTGTGTTGTGTCTGTGCTGCTCTGGGCATCATCTCATGGCCCGCAGGAAAAGCAGCCCTGTACCTCAGCCCGCGCCTGAAAGCAGCTCTGCTCACTGAAGGAGCATCCAGCAGCGCTGCTGTCTTCTTGCCTTCCTGAGAAACAGGAAGCAAAGCATCCCAGATAGGAAAGGCCGTGGCATGGGGACTCGCTCAGACAGTTCTTCACATCCACATCTCACCCAGCTCTGCAACACTCTTTAGAGGATGCATCAACACTGGAACCAAAATGGTGACAACAGAGAACAGAAAGTTTCTACAGAATAAGAGAGTTCATCTACAGTAGAAGAGAAGTTAAATTTGTCTTCTGTCATGCAAAGCAATGGGGAATACTGTGTTTTCATCACAAAAAAAACAAATGTCCAGCAGCAGCTGTGGCAGATAAGGGCCATACACAGAAAGAGATCTGCAAATCTGTGCCTTGCTGGGAGCAGGTTGGCGAGATGCATCACAATTCAGAAGAATCATTTATTTAATCATGAGTGGAACCTCTAAAATATTGTAACTGATTACATCTGTACACAGTACACAAAGAGGTTGACTGAAGAAGAAACTGTGAGATTGGTTGAAAAACTTTACAAAGCTTATTTTCCTGGATTTCTCTTTGGGAAAGTATAAAAGTTTAATATATATTTCAAAAGAAATTAGATGCAAAACGTGTATTTACTGAATACAGCAATCAGATTGAATATTTAATGCTCTTGGCCTTTGGAGAGGTGGGGACTAAATGAAAATAAAATCTAGTTTTGTAACTATTCAGACAAGGTGATCAAACTGCTTAAAGATGAATAAAAAGAGATTTTCTCATTAAAAAAAAAAATAGATTTTCCCTTTAATATATTTGTTACATAAGCAGTGATGGAGCACCTGGTGGGAAGGCAGGGCCAGCCCAGGGGGGCTCAGGTGCATGCAATGTACTGAGTGATGGAAGGGCTGGAGCCAGGAGCCTCCCTTTCCTGACCTTATTTAAGGGCTGGCAGCCCAGCTGAGGGACTTTTGCTGGAATCCCTGCCTACCTGAGGCCTTCCAAAGGTGAGCAGCTTTTTTTCTTCATTTCTGTGCCCTCTGCTGTTGTATTTGAGTGACTCTTCAGTAGCTGAAGCCTGGGATCTTACTATTCTGCTGTCATTGTTGCACTTTCCATTGCGTTGCACATATATTTGAGCTTTTAAATAATTAATGAAGGAACAACTAAGCCGACGTCAAGCCTGATCATCTTGCAAAGGGTATTATCTCAATTTTTAACAATTATAGTCTCAGTGGAACTTTGTATCTAAAAGTGCATCTGGCTGTGATGTGTAGTGGGATGGAATCCCATTGAGGTGTGAGGAGATCCCCACAGACATGAAATCTCAACTCTCACCCATAAAGCCTCATAGTTTTTTTATGACTATGTATTTCCATTTTCAGATTTAAAGCAAGCTAACTTAAAAACATGGTTTGTAAGAAGTAATCTCTTACACTATTTGTTCTTATTCCTCCAATTCCTTGAAATTCTATGATTTGTGTTGGAAACAGACTGCAGGAAAGCCTACCAGCAATCATTTACAGATGTATTAGACTTAGAAGGCAACAAAATGATCCTTAAGTACAGGACTACTTTCCTCACAGAAATGTTGGAGCTCATGCTATGTAGTTGAGAAATGCATCCTGAATTATTAATCTAGTTCTTTGGATATGTGCTCAGCATAAAGGAGCAACCTCACAGCAACCCTCGTGTCTGAGAATCCTGTAAAAAATACCAGCAGTGATTCAGAACATCATTCTACACATTTAGGTTTCTTCTCTTACACAAGAGAAGATGCTGTTTTAAGAACTGTGCTTGTTGAACTGTGGTGAGTGCTGTGCTGTGGGATGAGGTCCAGGGGAAAAACAAAGGGCCGTGCTAGTTGGATGCACTCCAGAGTGCAGGCTGGATATTAGGGAAAATCTTGTCTGGTCAGGGATGGGCACAGCTGTCCAAGCAGTGGTGAGGTTAGGCTCACCGAACACCCTGGAGGTTTTCAGAGCCATGGAGATGTGGCACCGAGAGATGTAGGCTGGGGTTGGCCTTGGGGAACTTGGAGGTCTGTTCCAACCTGAATGGTTGTATGATTCTTTGATGTTCTGAGACGCGAACCACTCCAAGCACCTCTGACTTTAAGATGATGCCACTCCTGTCTAACTGCAGCCAGCTTTGCACATGGCACTGCTGGCACTGCAGTGTTCCTAGGAAGAATGAGCTACCCTGAAAGCAAGCTCTTCAGTGCTCTGTCAGCAGTCAGGGTGCCCTCTCCAGTGCCACCTCCCCTGCTGTGACACTGTCATTATGTCAGATGGATGCTCATCCTTTTCAAGTATGGATATGAGAGGACTGACACCCGGGGTGTTGGGGTTGTTCCGTGGGGCTGTGCCACTGGGCACAGGCAGCCATGCTGCTTATGATGCTCCATTTCTCTCTGAATTCTGACTTTGGCTACAAGTGTCCCAAGGCTGAACATTTTTGAACCTTAGCGCATCAACAGGTATCTGAAAGCTTCTTGTGTTTTCTGAGGGGGTTTTGCTGTAGTATCTTAACAGCGCATTGAAACTGAGCTGTGCCATGTGCTGCACAAAAGCTCCTTGCTCTGTCGCTTTCTTTGCCTGCTCCTCCATGGATTTCACTCATAATGAGGACACTTCTCTTTAATCTGTGAGACTTTACGGGTGCTGATTTCTGGGTGAGCAGCGAATGATTGGAGAGCTCTGCAAGAGGCAAAGTCCAAGGCTGAGGATAGGAAATAATAGATACACTTGTCATCGTGCTCACACAAAGGTGTTCTCAGGGATATGCAGCAGTGGCAAGCTCAGATCCAGGGTACCAGCACTGGGGCTCAGAACTCAGATCTGCTCCATCTCCACAATGGCAATGGCCACAGCAGCCTCAGTGCCACCAAGGCTCACCGCTGGGTTTGCTCTGGGGCTGCATTCAGACCTCTCAGTTCCTTCCTGCTGTGCTCAGCACAAAGTGAACAAATAGAACAAAAAGCAGCAAAAAAAAAAAAGTGACATGCCATTTACCGTATTGCCTAATCAATATTTTTGTGTACCTTACAGGTCTGAGGGCTCAGAGAATGCTAATTATTTGCTAGAAATGCTAGTTGTTGTTGTTGTGCAGCACAATCAATGTCATACAACAATACTGCGAATCTCTTGATGGCGAAATGCAACTGCTTTTCACTTGAGTGTCTGTATAAACCGTGATGTCTTTGCACGCTCAGTGGGCTGGGCACAGCAGCAGTGTCTGCAGGGCAGGAACCACTCAGCCCAGCCCTGCTGTACGGTGCCCATTGAGGACGCACTCACTACAGAGTCTGGGGAGCAGGAGGCTGCTGCATCAACAGGAGTAAAGGGGAGCCTGACCACTGGATACAGCACTAACCCTGTTCTCTACCCAAACTGCTCTATGTAAGCACTGTCCTGAGCAGATCATTGGATGCAGACTTCTAGCAATCCCTTCACACCCAAATTTTCACTGCTGGATACACGCTTGGGTCACCAGGCAAAGCTCTTTTCTGCTACTCCAGTAACAGAAAGCTAGACAGCTGTTTTCTGGCTCATTTGAGCTGCAGGCCTCAGAGCAGAGACCTTGTCTCCCTGGGGAAAAAGGCAAACAGTTAACAAAAGGAGTAGACTTCCCTCTCCCTGCTTTTGGATCTGGCTCCCAAGTCACTTATCTCCAAAGAAAATGGTGATGCTAACATTCTGAAAGTAAAAGTATGAGAATTAATTACAGAATCATAGATATACACAATGATTGGCTTGGAAGAAATCTTACAGCCCCTTGAGCTCTGTGCCCCCCCTCCCCCAACTCAGGTGTCCCAGAGCCCCATCCATGGCCTCGGGCACCTCCAGAGGAAGGACATCAGCTGTTTCTCTGCACAGCAGTGCCAGGTCCTCATCTCTATGAGTAAAGAGATTTCTCCTAATAAGTAATGTAAGCCTTGCTGCTTTTAGCCTAAATCCTCCTCTCCCCTCACACAGCTCTAGCCGGGCCACAGCTGCAGCACTGAGCACAGTTCTGGGCTCCCAGTTCAAGGAAGTCAGGGAACTACTGGAGAGGGTCCAGTAGAGGGCTGCAAAGGTTATTGGGGCTGGAGCATCACTCCTATGAGGAAAAGCTGAAAGCCCTGAGACTGTTCGACCTGGAGGAGAGAATCCTGAGAGGGGATCTTAATGTGCACCAATATCTTAAGGGAGGATATCAACAGGATGGGGCCAGGCTATTTGCTGTGATGCCTGGCAACAGGCTCTAACTGGAACCTAGAAAGTTCCACTTGAACATGAGAAACAGCTGCTTTTCTGTGGGAGTGACAGAGCCCTGGAACATACTGCCCAGAGACCTGGTAGAATCTCCTTATCCAGAGGTATTCAGAACTCACCTGGATGTGGTCCTTGGAAATGTTCTCTAGGTAACCCTGCTTCAAGCAGGAGGGCTGGACTAGATGGTCCTAGATGGTCCCAAGTAGTCTCCTCCCACCTCAACCATTTTGTGATTCCCCCTTGTCCTATCTCTAATAGGCTGTCACTCTCCATCCTGTTTATAGGCTTCCTTTAAATACTGGATGGCAGCAATGGAGCCTTCTCACTAGAATCTTTTCTTCTCCAGGCTGAACGCTCCCAGCTCTCAGTCTTTCTCTGTAGGAGAAGTGCTCCATCCTCTGAGCATCCTCATGCCTTCCTCTGGACCAGCAGCCCCACGTCTCTCTGTGCTGGGCCCCAGGTCTGGGTGCAGCACTGCAGGAGGGGCCTCATGAGGGCAGAGCAGAGGAGGACAGCCCCCTCCCTGCCCATTGCAGCCCCTCTGCTGGTGCAGCCCAGTGCACTGTAGGTATTCCACGCTGCAGGCACACACTGATGTCCCATTTCTGTCCGCCAGCGCTCCCAAGTCCTTCTCCACAAGGCTGCTCAATGAGTCCTTCTCTCACTGAACGCATCTGCACACTGGCAATTCTTCTGAATGGCTTTAAGGGATTTTGGTTTGGTTCATATTGGTGATTTTCATAGCAAACATATCACTAAAGGAAAAAAATAACAACACAGTAAGTATGCATTGTAATTGAAGTGAGATTTGCCAGAAAAATCATCTAAATCACATCCATAGCAAGGGAAGTGTTTGATTAGAAACTGGAAAAGCAGAGTACGCATTTCAAATTCCTACTAAATGTTTTAAAATGTGTACTGTTCACAGCATACATCGAAGGTATGAAAACTGTCAGAGTTGTATTTAAAAATATGTAGCACTTCCTTGGGTTGGCAGGACATCCTTCAGAACATTGGCTGTTCCCAGAGCCTGTGCTGTTCTCCTCTTCCCAGTACTGGAGCCTGTCATACAATCCCAGAACGGCCTGGGTTGCAAAGGCCCACAGCGCTCATCCATTCCAACCCCCTGCTGTGTGCAGGTCGCCAACCAGCAGCCCAGGCTGCCCAGAGCCACATCCAGCCTGGCCTTGGATGCCTGCAGGGATGGGGCACCCACAGCCTCCTTGGGTAGCACTGAGTTTGCTCAGTTCAGTGCTTTCCCTTTTTCCCTTCTGTTCCCACCACTCACTGCCCTACTTGTGTTCACTTGTTTGCAAACAAAGCTCAGTTCAGTGTTGCTGAAAAACTAATTAGCTGGTGTGGTGCTACCAGGAGATGTGTTAGCATGGAGAGGATGATGTAATAAAGGAAAAGAGCATCGGTCTTCCTGGAGTGGTAAGTCCACCCCCACAGTCAGCTCAGCTAGTGCCTAGAAAGGCTGAAACCATGGAAGTGCTGTGTGCTGGTGTCCTCTGGGAGCTGTGGGCAGATAACTGGCAGTGGGGATCTGCAGTGCAAGCAGCCCTGTGTGGATGGGATGGGCTGACATCCTGCCAACACCTCCTGCTGCAGAAAGGCCGGGGCGCTGGGCGTGCTGTGTGAGCTTTGGAGGGTTTGGGATTCTTGTTTGTTTCTGTAATTAACTAATTAATGTTTGGGGATTTCTTCCTAGTAAAGAAAATCATACAACCAACAAAGATGTTGTAGCAGTTGAAGTTGTGTAGTTGTAGAATCACAGACAAAAATGCATTCAAGCTGGGAAGGAACCCATGAGGTCCCCAGGCTCAGCTCCTGCTCAGAGGATTGACACCATGGGCTGCCTGGGGCAGTGGTCAGCTGAGTCTCAGAACCCGCCAGGAACAGACCTTGCTGCTTGTGGACCCCTTCGCGATCCTCGCCGTGTATCCTTACATCAGATCGCTGTATCCAGTCTCTTTGCTCCGTTAGCAAATTAAAGAGCAGGTTGGGTTACAAAGAAAACCTTTGTTAATAATGCATGAGCTCCGAAATTGCAATCAGATCACACTAAAATGGGAGAGTTTTAGCATGAAAAATAGTAAGAATGTCTCAAACATTTTAAGACCGCTTTAGATTTTAACGCCTGAAGCAAAATTCATTTCTTGAATGAAAAAGATATGATTCGTTTTGCTTGACCTTATTAATGGGATTTTAGATGGCTGTTCTTGCCCTCACTTTTGGTTTACATTACATTTCTTTGTCACTTTTTCTTCCTTTATTTCTTTTTCAGTATCATGGAAAGCTAAAAAGAATACCCAAGGCAGAGAGAAACAATAATAAATACGAGGTGGCAGTGAAATTAGAGATCTCTATTAAAGTAAACAAAACTAAGAATTTCTTTATCTTATCTAAACTATGGGAAGCTGTTATTTTTTTAGGTGGTCCTTTTTTTTTTTCATAGCCATTAATACTCAGAGAGCTTAACAGCCACTGCAGCTTCTGATACTTGAACAATCAAAATCCAGCATTATCTGTTCTCACGACACACAGATCTTCTCGCAGGGTCACCATCAGTTTCTGCAGACACCTTTTGTTTTCCTGCCCATCTCCCCATGCAATGTGTTCCATCAGCCCCCTGTGATGTGCAGGTCATGGTGTGGTACAAATCTGTATCAGGTCTCCAGGTTCTGATCTTCAGTTGTTCCCTTTGAGATGTGGCCATTCCTCTGCACATCAAAGTTTCCTTTTCGTAGGAACCAGCGGATCTCCAGAAGCACACGTCTGTGGATACATCAGTAGTGACTCAGAATGCTGAAGGCACCTTCCTACAGTTTCTCCTCAGCGCCTTTTAAACCTGCTTTGCCAGCTTCTTGTTCAGACTATCTTCATATCATACCACATAAAATGTGTATTTATTCTCTTAAAAACAGTTCCTATAGATGCAATCACTGCCTTGGAAATTATGGAAAATTGTACTGTTTCTGTTCATCAGCAATTTCAGTTCCACTTACTGTCAGGAGTGCACAATGTATGGGGCCAGGAGATGAGCTCAGCTGCAACCATCCCACCTCTGACACCTCCCAGTCCAGCACCACGCGGACAGACGCACACATCCACATTGATAATTGCCTGCATTTACTGAACAGGAAAGGTGTGAGGAGCGGCAGGATGTGCCCAGGAGTATCTGCAAAACACATTTGCTCTTTACCTAAGGTGGTTTGGACCTAAATACTTGCCTTGTGTATATTTGCATAAAGCGTTGCTCTTTGCTCAGGAATTAAACCTAAGTTGAAGGCAAACAGGAGTCAGGCTGCTTACCAGCCAGGCAGGGCTGCTGGTTCTCCCCTTTGCTGGGGTGGGCTGCCAGGCTCTGCTTTGGGGCTGTCTGCTCCCCTTGTCCCCTGACTCAGCACGAGGTCACACAGCCTCTGTAAAGGGAGGAGTAATTCAGAGAGGTGACTCAAGACACCCCACTTCTCTCCCTCTACGCGTGGCACCAGTTGCTTACTTCACTAAAAACCAAGAGAAGGGAAGGAACAATTTCCCCGTGGTGTCAGTAATCCCACTCTGATCAAGGGCTGCTGCCCCACACGGAGAGACCTGGTGCTCTGGGCACAGGGTTGAGCTGCAGCCATAGATGCACGGGGCCTTGTTTGGGAGCGCTGTGTGTTGGGAGGCACTGATTTCAGTGATTTGAAGGGCTCTGATGAAATGATTCAGACTGCAAGATAAAAAAACGCGCCTGCTGAAGGGGATTTCAGAGCAGGGTTTACAAACACAGCAGGAGCACCACACGCCATGGCCAGGAAACAGCATCAGCCTTCAGATACGTGAAAAGGATGAACTCAAACATTTGCTTTTGTTTATTTCGGTGAAGGACTGGGATGAAGTTTGAGGGAAGGGGAGGAGCTCACCCTCAGCGTGGCATAAAGGCAGCAGAAAAGACACTGACACACTGACTTCCACCAGCAGCACTGCAGACTCCAGCCTCTATTTAAGTCACTGCTAATATAAACTTTCTCGTCTTCTGTGGGTGCTTCTTTGGGCGCATCTATTGGCACAGAGCAGATAGAGAAGTGTGGGCTGTGGCTGTGCACCAGGAACGGAGTGGTTCTGAACAGCACTGCCCAGCTGGACCCGCTCACAGCAGCTCCTGGTGTGGGGCAGAGCTGTGTGCAGCCAGCCCTGCTCTGCTGCTGTTTACTTAACAGCAGTGCTCCTTTGCATTCGCACTTGTCCGTATTAAATTCAGAATAACAGAAATTATTGCATTTCCTGCTGAGAGGTTTGCTCTAATTGATTAAGTGGAGTCGCAGTGCCCATAGCAACTTCAGCACAGCCACTGCTTACCACTGATGTGCAGCTTCTGCTTCCTATCGCTGTGCTGAGATCAGCAAGGAGCACAGCTGAACTGCAAACGCGAACACCGCTTGTATTAATGAAGACTGTTTGGCACTGGGTAACAATGTCATGGATGTGAAAGTCATAAAAGCCACAAATTCAAACATCTCTGTGTACTTTCTGATATTCTGAAAATGACATTTACTTGTAGAAGGTCTGAGAATTAATAAAATAGACAGCGGGGAGAAAGGGAGCCACAAGGCTGATCCGAACTGTTGTCTTCATGATCCATTTTTCAGCACAATAGAGGTGTTCATCAGGCAGTGATATGTTTATCCTGATCACAGCACCTCTCTCTTGGTGGTACAGCAGCAATCTGGGAGGTGAGAAAGACTAGAACTGCAGGAATAACCAGAATAAATGTTCACAATGTAAATCATTTACAGAAAATACAGCAACGTACTTGGAAACAGGAAAGGATGATAGATGAGAAATGCGTCCCACCTTGTCTGAAGCATTTTTGTTCCATCTCACCCTATTCTGGATGAGCACACGGCTGTGCTGTAAGGGCTGTGGGTCAGCCCTTTGCTCTCAGTGCCTTCCCTGACAACTTATTTTTACATTTTCTGTGAGTAATGCAAACATTTATACACACACCTGTGATAATACATAGTCCTTTACAGCTCGGGACTCCTTAGATTCTACTTTATCAGTGTTTTCTTAAGGAACATGGAGAGGTATGTTTGCTGACAACTGCCCAAACAAGCACTATCCTAACAGTTTTTAAAACCTGTGCTCTTTATTTATTTGATACTTTTACTTAAAAATAAACAAATAAAAAACTATGTCAGGTTAAACCAAATATTCAGCAAGACCAGAAGGTTTCCCATCCTCCCTTACCCCGGCTGAAATTCCAGCTCCCTGAAGTGCTGCCGAAGCCCACATTTGGTTGCAGTGCAGCAGTACCTTCTGGCACAGCACTCCTGCAGTGGTTCCACACAGGGGGCTGCACCGGGGCTGCCCACCCACGGCAGCAGGCCGATGGCACAGCATGCAGCCCCCAGCCAGCTGTGTGTGCAGAGCTCAGGTGTGGAGCAGGGGAAGGAGGAGGGGAGGAGGACCAGGTTGGATCCCCAGTGAGGTCTATGCAGTGGCTCAGGACGCAGCCAGGAGCAAGCCCTGTGTATCCACCACAAATCCTGGCAAAGAGAGTGCAGTGGTGGCTATGATGCACACTCAGCACTGACCCTGGGATGATCAGAGGCCTGGAGCACCTCTCCTGTGAAGAAAGGTTGAAGGAACTGGGCTTATTTAGCTCAGAAAAGAGAAGGCTCTGGGGAGACCTCATTGCAGCCTTCCAATATACGAAAGGAGAGTATAAACAGGAGGGGGAACGGCTGTTTGTGAGGGTGGGTGGTGACAGGACAAGGGGAAATGGTTTGAAAGTGAGACAGGGGAGGCTGAGGTTGGATCTGAGGAGGAAGTTTTTCAGCCAGAGGGCGGTGAGGCACTGGCACAGGTTGCCCAAGGAGGCTGTGGGTGCCCCATCCCTGCAGGCATCCAAGGCCAGGCTGGATGTGGCTCTGGGCAGCCTGGGCTGCTGGTTGGCGACCTGCACACAGCAGGGGGTTGGGGCTGGGTGAGCACTGTGGGCCTTTGTAACCCGGGCCGTCTAAGATCCTATGATTCTGTGATTTACTGTGCTGTGGAAGGCACACATAGTGGGGATGTGTATTAATCCACCTGTCACACTGGTGTAAGAAGAGACAAGATAACAACAGCCAACTCTGCCTTTATCTGGCAGAAGCCTGTTTTGAAATTACTGTAAATACATCTGTGTATGGTGGCAGGTAGGGGAGTGCTCTGACCCTCACCTCACTGATCTGAAGACGGTGTTTGGCAGTGGTGCTGCGTGACCACAAGCAGGAATGGTGCAGACAAAAGAAAAATGTTTTTGCAGGCACAAGAAAACCAGCAGAGAATGGAAGGAGGATGGCCCAGAACAGGGCTGGGAGCTGGCAGTGCACTGAGGCAGGCCACGAGCAGCAGGAAGGGGCCTGCTTGCAGAGCTAGAGTTCACTGCAATGGGCTGCCCAGGGAGTGGTGGGGTCACCGACCCTGGAGGTGTTCAAGGAATGTTTGGATTTTGTGTTGAGGGACGTGGTTTAGTGAGTACTATTGGTGATGGGTGGATGGTGGGACTGGATGATCTCGAAGGTCTTTTCCAGCCTTGGTGTTTCTGTGATTCTGTGATTTGCTGTTCAAAGATCTCAGTTTTCTCTTGGAAAGCTGCGCTTGCAGGAGCGCACACCTTTATCACAGCCTGTCATGTCTGGGGCCTGTTGTTTGTGATGGAAACGAGTGCTCCCACTGCCTGCCATGAAATAAAGCAGGACCTCTCTCCTGGCTGGGGCTGAGCTCACATCACCTCTGCAGGTACCTCCTGTCCTCCAGACAAGGCACAGCTGCAAGATAAATAGATCCCAAGTCATCCCACGAGCCAGGTACAGCAGTAAAGCGGAATGATTGATAACCTTTCAATGGGGAAAAAACATAACGTAAATCTTCATCTGACAAGGCATAGTCTGAGAATTGGACAATTCATTTTGTTGATATATTTGCTTTTATGCTGCATGAAATCATTTGTGTTACAGAGCCCCACAGTGTCACTGGGAGCTGGACTTTGCAGCACTAAGTATCTTCATAGAACGGCCTGGGTTGCAAAGCCCACAGTGCTCACCCAGCCCCAACCCCCTGCTGTGTGCAGGTCGCCAACCAGCAGCCCAGGCTGCCCAGAGCCACATCCAGCCTGGCCTTGGATGCCTGCAGGGATGGGGCACCCACAACATCTTGGGTAGCCTGTTTATATGCTCCCTTCAAGTACTGGAAGGCTGCAGTGAGGTTTCCCAGAGCCTTTTCTTCTCCAAGCTAAACAAGCCCAGTTCCCTCAATCTTTCTTCATAGCTTTCTGGGTATCCAGAGCTGTGTTCCATCCCTGCCATGGGCAGCTAGGGGCACAGTGGCCTCCAGGTTTGTGGGCTGCCCATGACTGCTGGAAGAGAGTGGTTGGTGCGTGTGGGTGCTGTGAGCACGGAGACCAAGGTGGGGAGGAGGGAGTGATCCTCATGCCACAGCTGGGGGAACTGAGGGCAAAGCAGAGATCTGCTGCCCACAGTTGCCCAGTGTCTGATAGACAAAGCTGTTCTGGAGATGGGATCCCACCTCTCATAAAGCAACAAATCAACTAACAAAGAAGTTTGTCTTTATATTTGGTATTCACATGAAAAATACTTGCAAGTGATCCTTTACAAAACAAGCTTAGCCCTCTCAAGGGCTCTGAATTCAATGATCTTTTTTGTTTCTTCATTCTTGTTTTCCAAAAGGCCTCTTGTGACTTTATAATAACTCTGCTACTGGCAATTCTGTATAAAAGCACATGGGACGTTTCCATGGATGTAATCACGGAATCACAGAGCTGTGGGGGTTGGAAGGGACCTCTGGTGCTCCCTCAGTCCAAGCCCAGCAAAGCAGTTCCCTGCAGCAGCTGCACACAAAGGCTGAGCCCCGCAGCCATGGTCCCGAGGGCAGCTCAGCGTGGGATTTCCCACAGAGCCCCCAGGTGTGTGGAGCAGAAGCACACGGTTCTAATGGCCCCTGGGAAGGTGTCAGACTCTGGGCACCCTGGGAACAGTGCCATTTCCATTTCCAGTGCCATTTCCATTTCCAAAGCCTTGGGATGGTGCTCCTGAACACAGCGCAGCGCATTGTTTTGGATGAGTTGTTTATATGCCTAAAAATGTAGTTTGTGAGTTTGGGCTGAATTCTGCTTTTATTTTGTTATTGATAAGAGGGGTTATTATCTCCAGATTTCAATGGAGTTGTTACTTTACATGAATATTTTCATCAAAAAAAATGTTGCCTTAGTTTGAAATTTGAGTATCTAAATTCTCCCTTCTACTTTAGATGGTGATGCAAATGCTTTTGGTTTCTATTTTCATCAATAAGCAGCCACATTTATCTTCTGCTCCTTGTTAACCATCCTTTCCCACCTGTGATTTTAGTTCATCTTCTAGACAGCATGTGTCCTAGCTGTTACTTCTATGTTTTTTGTCACCTCCACTTTTTTAAATGCTTTAGTAAAAAATATTCAAAAAATAAAAGTTTTGTTACCTGTATGCCTTACCTGTATGATATATTTTCCATGTGCCCCAAGACAATTCCTCTCCACTCTGCGTGGCCCAGGCAAGATAAAAGGTTGTATGCCTATGCTGAACGTTGCCATTATTGGAGTTATTCTCGTGGTCTCGGTGGTGTCTGTGCAAACCAACAGCCTGGCCCTCCCATCGGGCTCCTCCCAGGTCTGCCAACCCGTCTGACATGCAGCACAGCGGAGTGTGGCTGTGTGGGTGAGGGATGTGGGGCCAGGCTGCTGAGTGGCACAGGGGATTTCTGTACTTGGAACCCACTGGTGCACAGAACAGCAGTAGTTTGTAAGGTCTGCAGATGAGTAAAACACATCTAATTCCACTTCTAGATGGAGGGGAGGAGGAGGAGGGGCTGGAAAAAGAAATGGAAAAGAAAGAAAACAAAAGAGGTAGGCACAAGCCCTAAGAACATGAATGCGAAAGAAAACCTTTTCATATCCTCTGCCACCTTTCTTGCTCAGATCTTCTTCCATTCAGGAGAAAATTTTCCTCAAAAGCCAACACAGATGAAGTCTGGGCACTGATCTGCAGCCAGTGAGCACCGACTATAGCTTAGCAAATAGGATTTACGTGAACTAAAAATGAGTTAACAGAGGAAAAGGCACAGCAATTGTGAGAACACATTTCAGCTTCTTGAACTCACCATTAATAGCAGCCTTTTATGTCACACATTTCTAAGCAGAAAAAAATGCTTATCTGAGTGGGAAGGTTTAGCAGCCGGCGCCTGGGCTTACAGCTCGATTCAGCAGCATGAGCTCTGTGCTGAAACCCATCCAGAAGCGTTTGCATGCTATGTACTACACAAAGCAGTAGCCAAAATCTTGTGGCACCCACAGTTCAGACTGAGCTTCCTGCCTAAGAACAGAAAATATTACAAGAAAGAACTCCCCAAAATCATAAGATTTCCCGAAGTGGCACACGGAGCTTTTAATGGGTAATTAAGAAATTAGTAAATAAGTAATGAAGAAACAGCCAGCACAGCTTCACCAGAGGAAGGTCCTGCTTAACCAATCTGGTGGCCTTCTATGATGCAGTGTCGGCATCGGCGGACAAGGGAAAGGCGACCGATGTCATTTACCTGGACTTGAGCAAGGCCTTTGACATGGTCCCCCACCACATCCTTATCTCCAAATTGGAGGGATGTGGATTTGATGGGTGGACCACTTGATGGATAAGAAACTGGTTGTAAGGCCACAGACAGAGGTGGTCATTAATGGCTCTATGTCCAGGTGGAGGCTGGTAACGAGTAGCATCTCCCAGGGGTCTGTCTTGGGATCGGTGCTCTTTAACATCTTTATCAATGACAGCAGTGATGGAATCGAGTGCACCCTCAGCAAGTTTGCTGATGACACCGAGCTTAGTGGTGCGGTTGACATGGTTGAAGGAAGGGATGCTATTCAGAGGGACCTCAAGAGGCTGGAAAGGTGGGCCTGGGTGAACCTGATGAGGTTCAACACGGCAAAGTGCAGAGTTTTGCACTTGGACCAGAGGAATCCCAGGCATCCATACAGACTGGAAGGAGCAGTTCTTGAGAGCAGCCCTGCAGAGAAGGACCTGGGGGTCTTGATAGATGAAAAACTGAACATGAGCCAGCAGTGTGCCCTTACAGCTCAGAGGGCAGATGGTATCCTGGGCTCCATCAGAAGAGGGGTGGCCAGCAGGGACAGGGAGGTGATTGTCCCCCTCTACTCTGCTCTTGTGAGGCCCCATCTGGAATACTGTGTCCAAGTGTGGAGCCCCCACTACAAGAAAGACAGGGAGCTGTTGGAGAGGGTCCAGAGGAGGGCCACGAAGATGATCAGGGGACTGGAGCACCTCCCCTGTGAGGACAGGCTGAGGGAGCTGGGCTTGTTCAGCCTGGAGAAAAGAAGGTTGTGGGGTGACCTCATTGCAGCCTTTCAATACCTAAAGGGAGCCTACAGAGGGGAGGGGAATCAACTCTTTGAAAGGGTAGATAACTGCAGGATGAGGGGAAATGGTTCTAAGTTGAGAGAGGGGAGATTTAGGTTGGACATCAGGGGGAAATTCTTTACAGAGAGAGCGGTAAGGTGCTGGAACAGCTGCCCAGAGAGGCTGTGGATGCCCCATCCCTGGAAGTGTTCAAGGCCAGGTTGGATGGAGCCCTGGGCAGCCTGGTCTAGCATTAAATGGGGAGGTTGGTGGCCCTGCATGTGGCAGGGGGTTGGAGATTCATGATCCTTGAGGTCCCTTCCAACCCTGGCCATTCTGTGATTCTGTGATTCTGTGAAATGAGTCCCACTCTTCCAGGAGCAGAGCTGCCTGTGCACCCACTGCTCTGTTCTTTGCACAACCAAATATTAGAATCATAGACTCAAAGGCCTGGGTTGAAAAGGACCACAATGATCATCTTGTTTCAACCCCCTTCTATGTGCAGGGTCGCCAACAACTAGAGTTGGCAATCAGCAACATTGGTGACCATTCTGAAATAACAAAGCCTCAGTTCTAAGTTGCCCACTTGATTTCTCCAGAACTGAATAAATGAAGCACCACGCCGTCACAGCAAGTTTGTCATAGCTGACTAGAAGGAATCTGCAGTTGCGAGGAACTGCTCCATTCCAGAATTAATTACCTGAGGCACCGGAGTGGTTGTTGCAGTAATTGGAGCAGCAGCTCCTCCACGTGATCTCAGCACACGCAGAAGAAATTGCAGCGAGATTTTCAGGTCTGCTTCTGACAAGGAATAAAGACAGCATGCCCAAAGCCACCCTGGTTGTGCAGCAGCTGAGATCCTCCTGCAAGACAAAGCTGTTGTGGATAAGGAAACCCTGCAACAGCCTCCAGACAGGATTTATTCTCTTGATGATAAGCCAAATTAGTTTTGCTATTCTCTTCTTAATCTGATTGACAGGGCAAATCTGTCATCATTTATCATGACACCTACACTGGAAGTCAATTAAATCAACAAGCATGGAGCTATGTAACACTCTATCCCACGCACAACTGCAGGGCAGGATGCACAGGGGGACCATACACGCTCCATCTGGACACCGTGATGCACGTACTGTTGGGTTGCAGTGGAAAGGAGCTGCAGCAATGGCTCCCCACGGCCCTGAGGTGGAACGTCCTTGCCTAGAGGCTGCAATGCATCTGCATCCTAACAAGCTGCCTGAAAAACAAGTTGATAATTGAGAGTTCTAGTTTGTGCATCTTAACATTTATTTAATTGAATTGATCATTAGAGTTAATTAAACAAGTCAGTGGCTTCAATCCCAGTTTCAGAACTTGGCATGCAGGGGAAAGTGATGATTTCTTCTGACCTATATTCAGAGAGACTTCGTTTATCCAGATATAGCCTTCTCATAATTAAAAATGTGTTGCAATGAAACAGGAAATACGTTCATCTCCATCCTTCCTGTAGAGTGTGCAACAAATGGAAAATCAGCCACTTGCAAAATAGCCAATTTTAAAAGCATTAAAGATACACCCTGTAACTTCTGTCTAGTTCGGTTTGGTCCTAAATGAGGACATACTTCCATTTCCAAAATGGAACTACTGCAGAACTGTCATTAAGGTCAGAATTCCTTCTTATAACACACATTAGCAAAAAAATAAAAGGGGAGACTTGTTCCAAAATTCATTTTATCTCTTGATTTCATTTTATTTTATTTTATTTTATTCTACTCCATTTTTTATTTTAGCAGCAAACACTTTTCTTGGCAAGAAATACGTGCTTATGAAAAGAAACTACATTACTTGCTCACCTGGGCAAAGATGACTTTTCATATCTGGTGAACTTTATATTACATACGGATACATTACATTTCTTTTTTGTGTATACTGACTATTTTAAAGAGAATATATCAAATCTCCAGTATTTTTCAGTACTAACACATTTATTACCCTAAAACATTTCTTGGCTGTGGCAGAAAGTCAAGTGAAAAGTAATATAACCTTATCCAATTTCTTGTAAACACTATGAGTGGGGAAAAAATGTCCCCATGCCCAAAAATGAAATTTCAAGACTTCAAACAAGTTCTCAGGAAAATTACATCAATTGCACGGAATAACCTTAATTACTAGTCTAGTGTTAGATATGGAGGTTGGTGGCCCTGCATGCAGCAGAGAGGTTGATGACCTTGATGTCCCTTCCAGTCCAAGCCATTCTATGATTCTATGATAGTCACAAGTAGATATTAGCTTACCGGATATTTGATTATTATTGCATGTTATTGCAGAACTTTAATCAACCTCATCAGTGACAAAACCCTTCAGTGTACTCATCTATATGAAGTTCAGAAAACACTGTACATTGTGTGAAACTTCTGAAACTAATGTGTGCTTTTTCTTCATCAAATGTCTATTTTTCTTTGTCTTTTAAGTCATCTGAATTTGCTACAAAAGTGTTGATCTGATATTAAGAAGTTCAACAAAATGGAAGACATATGAAATTCATTGTGGCCATTTCTGCCTCATTCTGTAGAGAGATGGCAGAATCCCCGCTGAACAAAATAAAATAGAAAACATATTCAGAGTAAGAAGGAGAAAGTTCACATGTTGTTCTAATGCAGGAACTAGGAGGCATCAAACAGAGAAGGCAGGAAGCTGCATCAGAGCAAGCAAAGCAGGATCTGCAAGAGAGCCCTCCCTGGGGAGCTCCTTAGCACACGGTGTTTTGATGCTCACAAATTTCACGGGTTCAAAAAGCAGCTGTGCTAATTCAGCAAAGAAAAAATCTATTGGGGCACAGAACATAAAGATCATATTTCTGCCACAGGCCATTATTTAGTCTGCACTGCCGTAGGCTAAGGTTTGTTTTAGAAGAATATCACTACATGCTTCTGCATAGGAAGGGATGGGTGAGAGGGAGAGAAGGCCTTTCATGCCTCCTTCCTAGGCATAAAATTACTCTTACATATAAATATTTGGTGAAATGTGTTATAGGGCTCCTGGACAGTTACAGTGCCATAAATAATCCTATGGGATACATGGCCTCCCACAGCAGCTGCCCAGTTAACCTATCCCATCACCTGGAATGTGGTGTAGCACACTCCTGGGGACCTCAGAGCTGTCCCACCTGCCCTGGCTGCTTTGCTATAATGAAATGTCTTCATTAGACATACAAGCACACAGGCTGTATGATGAGAAGCAGGTCTTGCCATCTGTTTCCATTAAATAAAATGAAGTAGAAGAATGTTTTTAGAGGAGAGCATGAAAATTGCACAAAGAAATTAATTTAAAAGATGAGCTATCCATGAAAATGACACAAATTGCTACTGCGAATGTGATGTACTTACAGAAGTGTAATACCATTACAGCTGATAGTTAATTAAACTCCATCTAGATTTATATTTTTGCACAGAAACTAAACCTATTGATTTAATCTTGCCAGTCTTCAAGAGTTGTTTAGATAATGCCCTTAATTACCTGCTTTAGCTTTTGGTTTGCTCTGAAGTGGTCAGACAACTGGACCTAATGAACTTTTGTAGGTACATTCCAACTCCTCTCCTCTCCTCTCCTCTCCTCTCCTCTCCTCTCCTCTCCTCTCCTCTCCTCTCCTCTCCTCTCCTCTCCTCTCCTCTCCTCTCCTCTCCTCTCCTCCTCTTTGCTCCCCTCTCCTCCCCTCTCTTTTCTCCTCCCTATTTACCCAATCCCATCCCATCCCATTCTACCCTTGTAACTTTCAGTAGGTCATTTTTTTCTAACTGAACAGTTCTTGTTTTAAGTCAGACTATAAATAATAAATTACTAGGTGCTATTTTTGTTTGAAAGCGTAATCAATACCCTTGGTTAGCTATTTTATGTCTCGTGTCATTTTTCCATTTAACTGTTCAGATCTCAGAAATTCTTTACTTCAGACTGCCATGGCATACTTTGAAAATGACACTTTTCTTTTCCATTGCTGTGGCCTTTTATGTATCAAAAGCACTCTGCTTATCACATAACAAAAAGCAGGCTCCTCTACTTCTCTGAGCAGGGACACCTTCCATAGGGCACCAGGCTCAAAGGCCATCTCAGGGACGGTCTGCCTTCTGGAAGGCCTGTTGCCAATAAGCTAGAATGAGCACAACCAAATCTTCAGATCCAGAGAGAGTGTGTAAGGTTAGTAAATAATAAAAAAAAAAGTGATATTTAATTCATAACTGGAGCAGGTTTGATCCTGATATTATCATGGTTCAGTAAACATGGTTCTTCTGAAGCCTTTTCAAGGGAAAGTCGTATTTACCACAGCATTATTATTCAGACTGATCAGACCAGACTTCACCAGCTGTCTCGATCAGAGAATTCACTCACCTTCCTATGAAGCTCACGGGTAACTTTGAACATGCATCAAGCAGGGATGTGAGCATCTGTTAAGAAAAGCAAATTTGTTTCACTGCCCACTCCACAGTGTTTGAAGTCCTGGAACAGTGGTAACAAATGCAGTAATCTTAAAATAGGTGACTGGAACACAGAAACGATGTTCGGTGCTGCTGGAAGGACCGCCCTTCCATCCCTGAGACTGGAGGGAGCCTCGTGTCGACTCTCACTGCTATGTCTGAAAATGCCAGGATAAAAGTGGGGGAGCTGCCATCCTGGGAGGGCTCAGACAGTGCACAGCAACCAACTTGCACAGTCCTGTCAGGGCCTAGTGCTTCCCCAGGGAGCTCAGCCCCCTGCAGTGCTAAGTGCTGCTCTAGAGTGATGTGCAATAAAGAGTAGTCCCAAGCAATTTTGGTGTGCTACATTTTATACAAAAGGAGTTAATGCCCGTGCAATGTAGCTGCAGCTTGTTAGTCCTGCCCCACGGCCATACTGCCTTCAGGAGGAGTCTTGAATATATTAAAAAAAACCCTAAATAAGGAAAAATACAGAAAAGCATGAAGTTGTAATATAGTATGAAATCACCTATGAACACCTGCATAAATAAGGGAAGTCTGCTGCAGTTCCTATGAAAACATACTATTAATTCAGGAAATTAGGCTGGATTAATTATTCAGAATGATCATCACTAACAAACTTGATTTCACTCCCATGCATTCGCAATTTCTTCTGTACACCTCATGAACAAGCAGCTCCCCTCAGCTCCCAAGAGCAAGAGGCACTTTCTGCCCTTTCAGCAACCTGTCCTGGTCTGCAGAGCTGCTGTCCCACCTCCCCTGTCCCCACACAACTGCATGACAGTGAGGTGAAGTTTAGCTTAGAGACCCATACTGTCTTCTGCATATAAAAAACAATAAAAAATAATAAAGATGATGTTTAAAAGTAAGTCACAGATTTTACCTCCAACCAATTAAAAAGACTGTGAGTTGCCTCTGAAATACAATCTATCCCACTTGCTCCATGCACCTGTGCTACAACAGGTCGACTCTTTGATGGTGTCAGTTCTCCTTCACTGGCAATAGCAGAAACCTGCACAGCTAGTTGAGAGTAGGGGGCTGGCAGCAGACAGGTGAGATAAGCCCCAGGTTATGAAACAGCTGCCATCAGATGGATTTCCCCCATCTCCATGTTTCCATGTTTCAGGCAGCTCCAAGCAATAGTGCACACAGTCTGAATGCTGCTAACGGCAGAAATTATCCAGAATCAGAAAGTGAATCAGCCACAACCTTATGGTCATAGATGCAACTTGAGGCCTTATGTACCAAAACAGTCCCAGAGGGCAGCAGGAAGCTCATCAGGCTCTCCACAGCATCTGCTGGATCTCTGCCTGTACAGACTCTGTTTGTGTCTGAATCAAATTGTGTTGAGTCAGTGTTGCATGCAGAGCTGATTACAAGATAATTGGGTGACATGAGGCCATTTAATGGGCTGAGCATGGATATGTTAATAGAAACATGTCAAGAATTAACTGTACAACTCCACAGACGCAACTTTGTTAAGATATGCTTCTGACCTCATTTCAAGTTGGATAACATTGGATTGGGTTTATGTGGTGATACTTCGGTAGTGGGAGGCTGCAGGGTGGGCCGTGTGGTACAGGAGCAGTGCTCAGAGCTGCAGCCCATGGGGAGCCCATGGGGCATCCGCTGGAGGAGGAGAGCATCCACGGGAGGGACCCTATGTGGAGCAGGGGCAGAGGGACCACAGAGCAGAGACAGAACACAACGGGCTGACTGCAGCCCCATTCCCCATTGCCCTGCATTGCTCAGAGGAGGAGCAGGGTGGACGGGGAGGAAGATGGTTTTAGTTTGCTTTTAGTTTCTTACTGCTCCACTCTGTCAGCAGTTGGCAACAAATCTCACTATGCTGAATCTGTTTGGCCCATTATGGTGAGGGGTGAATGATCTCCCTGTCCTTTTCTCAGTCTCTGTGCCCTTTCACGTCACATTGTCTCCTTTGTTCTGTTGAGGGGGAGAAGAAGGGAAAGATGTGGTGGGGCTGAGCTGCCCAGCAGCATGAAGCCATCTCACACATCTCTGCAGGGCAACTGCATCACTGAATCTGAGCAGAAGTTTTCCTTCAAAAATGATGTTTCCTAATAAATGCATTTTGATCTGCCTTTAACAGCTAATGTGGCAGATTCTGAACGTCTCATGATGATGGGGAGGGATGGGGGATGGGGGCTTTGTCCTTCTGCAGCAACTCTTATGGTTTGGTGGTGGATCGTTTCGTTAGAAAAACACCTACTCGTTATTTAGGGAGCTGAAGCAATGGTGTCTGCTACATGCAGTCACATCCCCGTCCCACGTTAACACCTTGCTATTTCTTGTCAGGTTGCTTTCTGATGTTCAGAAAATCTGGCTTGAACTTCTACCAAGCAGGCCTCGTTTCCTTGCCTGATACATTAAAGAACCTTTTCTTAACAGGAGTGCGCATAAATGCACACACACCAGGATCACATCGACTCGTAACTTCCTCTGGGATAAAATATTTAGACTGAAAAGTTGTTGGGTTTTGCTTTGTTTTGTTCTGTTCTGTTTCCATATTCTGTATTTTTTCCTCTAGTAGTTTTTTTTCCATTCCTCATTTCACTCTCATTTTTGCTGTTGCTGTCAGTGTTTTGTTTTGTTTGTCTGTTTGTCTGTTTGTTTTTTCCCTAATTCTCACCCAATTGATCGTTTTACTACAGGTATATAAGGAGGTGAAAATATTAATGAATAGAAGATTTTTAAGCTACATTCATTGTGAACTTTGACTCAAGTCCCTGTATCACCTATAAGAGAATTTACAGCAGAAAGTTACCCTCATTTCTTTTTTTGCTCCCTTATCACTGTGGGTTACAGCAGAGAAAATGAAGTGTAAATCACCACCCTGCTCCCTGCATCCATTTATGTACCTGGAAGGATTATTTCCTCTCCCAAAAACTGCTGTTGAAGCATCAAAAGACAGGAAGAGCTGAGGACATTGACATTGACAGCCAGAATCATTTTATTTTCTTCTATCTCCATGTAGCCAAGGATACACTAATCCTCCTTAGCCCCCATGTCTCCATGGGAGCTCACATAGAGTTACACTGAAATCCTTTCCTCGTATAAATATTAGATATCTAAATCTGAGCCAGTTTTCTGGGTTCCCTTTAGACACCACGGGGAGGAACAGGCAGTTCGCTCCCATTCAGCTGATTTTCCTACATAACCCTTTTGATGCTCCCATTTCTCTTCATTAGTTACATGCAGAATCCAGGGTGACATACCCCGATTTAAGAGCCTAGCTCTTGGTTATCTAAGCCAAGATACACCCAGTCCTAACGATCTCCACTTAAAAGCCCTGCTTTCCAAGGCACAACTCCCCAGCTCCCCCAGCGCATGACACTGGAGTTCTTTGTCCCCATACACGTGTTAATGTTTATTTATATGCATGATAATTACATCTTGCAGAACAAAGCCACCTCTGCCACTCCACTCAGATCATCTCTGCCGCCCACTCTATTTATGATAACCTCATTACTAGTATTCTTGGCAGTGATGATACATTTCCTTTCATGTCAAAGGATTTCACAGCAAAGGTCTGAGAACAAGTGTTACAAAGCCTATGAACTATTCCTTCGTGGGTTTCTCATCAACAGAACATGTCAGGTATTCATGCTCTTGAGATAAATTGTTACAATGCACCTACCCCAGTTGAAAGAGCTCTGACTACAGAATCATGGAAAAGAGAAAGCACAGTTAAAAATCAGCCTGGAGAAGAGAAGGCTCTGGGGGGACCTTATAGAGGCCTTCCAGCACCTGAAAGGGGCCCACAGGAAAGCTGGGGAGGGACTTCTGTATGGGCAGGTAGTGACAGGATGAGGAGAAATGGCTTTAAACTGGAAGAGGGCAGATTTAGACCAGATATCAGGAAGGAATTAATTACTGTGAGGGTGGTGAGACACTGGCACAGGTTGCCTGGTGAGGCCGTGGGTGCCCCTCCTTGGAAGCACTGAAGGCTGGATGGGGCTGTGAGCAGCCTGGGCTACGGGAGGTGTCCCTGCCTGCAGCAGGGGCTGGAATCAGGTGGTCTTAAGGGTCCCTTCCAACCCAAACCGTTCTATGATTCTCTAATTCTATGAAATTAAGGGAATAAGGTGAAGAACAGAATGACATGAATATTGGAGTTTAAGAAGCTACCATTAATTTGTCTTGACCTTTAAAATACAGAATTCATTACTTTTTTTAAATTTAAATTCAATAGTAACAACTGTGGTGCAGTCAAGCAACATCGCTATGAAAATTATCATAAAGGAACAGAAAGCACTCTGACTCTGTAAAGAGAGTGTGCTGGCCAGGGGCAGAGGTCCTGTGTCTTCTCTGCCTACACCTCACCAGGAAGGGCTCACAGAGTAGCCGGTGAAAGTTGTGCCAGCCAGGTTCCAAGGAGCCACGGAGAACAACTCCTTTATTGTCCAGCACATTTTAAATTGCATCAATTTGAATAACAGCAGGGGTCAGGATCAGGTGGCACAGCAGCTCCTGGACTGCAGGATTTGCACTTCCCCCTTGAACAGGGGACTGCTCCACCACGTTACTGGGAGAGGAACGAGAATAAAGTCTATCTTCAAATAGTTTTGCCATAAAATCTTTGCACTGTGTAAGAGGATCAGGTAATATAAGTATTTTCAAGTCCATTTCCCAGAAGAACTGCTAAGAAGTAAATCCCCCGAGTTTGGTTGTGTTTCCTGTAAAAGAAAAGTAGCTCATCAGAGGAAGAAATGGACACTGCTCATAAAGAAATAGGAGCTGTTACGAAGTCGTGTGTTGTCCACACAGACATTTATGCAGCCAGTTTGAAAATCATCTCTCTACAGCTGGAATTGCCAGACCTTGTTTGTCTTTGGGTGCCTGAGAGGGAAGGCAGTGCTGGCAATGGTATAGAAAGAAGTCAATGATTGCTGATCTACTTAAACTAACCACAGGCACAGTATCAATAACAGGCTCAGTTCTGGGTAAATGCTGTGTGTATTTTGATTTCCAGCCTCTGGCCAACATCCTAACACCAATCTCTGCATTGTTAGTACTGCAGGATAAGCTTCCAGCCAGCACCTTCCTGCTCACTGATTTCCCCCTCCTGAATATTTTGATTTGTGCTGCTAAAACAGTTCTTCACTGAAAACAGGTGGCACATGCAGGAAATAATTATTTTCTTCTGACTGTTTTAAACAAGCTTCCTTCCTATTTCCAGTAAGTGCTCCTTAGTCCTCAGGTTGTGGAACCTGGTGAGCAGTTCTGCATTCATGATAACTGCTGCCTTCATGATGTTGTATGCCTCAATCATTTGCTGTCTGGATGGGAGAAATTCAGCCTTCTTGTCTCTTCTACCAGGTCGTCTGCTTCACCCTCTTGATTATATTGGCTGCCCTTCCATGTGGGTTGCAAAGACCTACCAAGAATGAGTCTGAGAATGCTTTTCTGAATTGGGGGTGGGCTGACAATTCCGAGCCCAGCATTTCCTAGGACTGAATCAGGTTCCCTTCCCCTTGATGTAACACTGCACATTTACATGTGCTGGAGCTTGTTTGCCACGGTGTGACCAATTGCTCGGTCTGTAGGCTCCTCCTGGAGTCCCTCACCCGTTGCACAGTCAGACACACCAAAGGAGCCCAGTCATCTGCAGGCTCGGAGCTCTCACTGCATGCTCCCATCTTCAAACCCCTGCTGAAGTCATGGAATAAAATCAGTCCCACTGCCAACGCTGGGGATCACAATTGAGGGATTTTCTCCGGTCTCACAAAGTGATCATTATGCACTATACTTTGCTGTTCTTTAATATTCTCCCATCCTTTATTTATAGACATGAATAAAACAGAGATCATATCCCCGACACGTGTTTATTTTCATGTTAATATTCTGATATAAATAATAACCTTATACATTGTTCCTTTTAAGCCACTTTATAAAAATCTGGTTTTTTTTTTTAGTAGTAACTCCTGCATAACATTTCATAATGTTCTCATTGCTTCTCATTTCATAAACAAAATTAGTAGAATTTTCGGTGTCATATTCTGCACTTGAGCATAATAACAGTGTTTTGGCTTTTAAAAGTGAAAAAAAATAATTATCACACTTTAAAAGCTGACATTCTAAACTGAGGGAACCTGAATAATTGCAATCTATTACACTTTCTTTGGGTTTGACAACTCTTAGTTCAATTTCTGCCCCACCTGCAACTTCTGATATCTCTTAAAAACATGTGGTTCTAACAGAAATAAATGTATTTCTTAAATAACAGAGAGACTTTGCTGGCTGATGAGACGCATAGTTGGTCATTAGGCAAAGCAAGATACATTCAGACATACTGTAAGCGTTCAGTTCATTACATCTGAGTACATGTCTACAGAGACAATACATGTTAGCAAATGTGTGGTGACAAAACTGGGAGCATCAGCTCTCCTTTTCCCAGTGTGTTTGCAGCAAAGCAGGGGTGGTGGCTGCAGTTGCAGTGAAAGGCAGCTGCTAAGCATTGTTTATGTTTTAATAAACGTATCTCAGTTCTCTGTTTTTTTACAGTTCCAACGACTTTGATTCTGCGTGGTCACCTCATGATGATATGCAGTGAATATTTACTGGGGATGACTCGGCACTGCTGGATGGGAACTGCTGAGTCACGGCCTGAACCACCGGTCGATCAGCTGAGGCAAGGACTGAGTCAGCCATGGGAGCACAGGGGAAGGCAATTCAGCTGTGTGACCAGCCTGGCTCCACCCCTCCTGGATCCCATTTAAGGGCTGACTGGCACTAGGGAAGAGTCTTTTTCTGGAGATCTCTCCTCTGAGGAGTCTTTCCTGTGAAGCTAGATCTTTGGACATCGGTGAGTATTCCTTTCCTGATTTCATCACTATAATCTTTCCGGCTGTAGCAATGACTGTATAACACAGCCCTGTGGAATGTGTGATGAAACTGAGAGGATCATCTTGTCAATACTGTGGCCTCAACTTGTCATCTCCTGTCTGGCGTGCTGGATAAGGAACAAGTGTTCATTCCTAAAGCTAAGGCTTACCTCAACCCCATTCTTGCAAGCCCTGTCCTTCAGTGTGCAGCCCTGATGGCTGTGCAAAGTTTGCTTTATAGCTCGCTTCATAGCCACTTATGGGCCACATCAAAAAAAAAAGAAGTTTTGAGTTGTCAACAACTTTTTGGTGGCTACTAAAACCCTTTTGTGAAGTCATCAGGTGTTATCTTAGTCTTGAGCTGCATTTCAAAATGAGGTGGCAAGCTAAAATGTCTTTTAGGCAAGATGGAAACTTAGTTTAAAAATTCGAATAGTTTTTTGGCTTCACCAAAAGCTGCACCAGATTTGCAAAGGGTTGTGATGAACCCCAAGCTATGTATTTTGGTGAGTAAGTAGTAAGAAATTCTATCTTATTGAGGTGATGATTAATTGCTCTGTGTTCTAGGTTGGAATTATCCTATTATTAGCTTTTGGAGATGGTATTGGTAAAATAAAACAATGGCACTGGAGGATTAAAATAGAAGTTCTTTTCTTTTTCCCCACATGTAGACCTCACTTTTTAGAGCTCATTTTTTAGATGACTTGCGCACAATAAGAGAAGAACAGTCTTCCTTTTCATTTTGAATTCCTATGACAGTAAAATAGCAAACAGGCTTCCAAAATAACGATTCCTGGCTTGAAACCTTGACTAATGAGGTACAGCCTGGTTTAACAGCATTGTTCTGGAAGTTTAAAAACACAGAACTAGAACAAAATCATTATCACAGCATTGGCTGCGGTGGCCTCAGATTCCAAAAAGCCATTGAAACATCTCCTAGAAAGGCCGCGCTCACAGCAAAGGGAGCCCTTCGCTCATTAGGGAGCTCCTCCAGGAGCCTCCAAAGGCTGCCGGCACCGCGCTGGTGGGCTCCTCCTGTGGGCACTTTGCCTCTGGGTGCAGCAGGGCCAGGAGAATAACAGCGCCTATGGAATCCCGATTACTGATGGGTTATCTGGAGGAAAATGACTTGTGGAGTTCTGCAGTGATTGCAATCTCCGTTATAGCAGATCTGATGCTCACCTTGCAGGGAAACTTCACAGAGCTTTGTGCAAATAATTAAAGCAAATCTGTTATTCCTTCATTGTTCGTTTTTTTTTCTTTTTTTCCTTGAGCTTATTGCCTTCTCTTTGGATAAATTCATCATTCAGATTTATTCATTACTTGGGTTTATTTGAAGAGTATTTGTCTGTTTAAAGCTCTGGGAGCCGCACGGCAGCCGCGGACCTCGCAGTGCTGCCCACAGCATGGGGGCGCCCAGCTCCTACGGGCGGAGCAGGGCCAATGGGAGTGGGGCGCTGTGGTTTGAATGCACCAATCAGCGTGCGCCTGGCTCTGGGCACAGGTGGGATTGGCTGGGGCCGGTGCAGGGGGCGGGCTCGGCAGCGCTGCCCCAGTGGTGCTTGGATTGGAGCCGTTGGGCACGAAGGGTTCCGTCGGCTCCCACCTCATGGCTGGTCCTGGGCGGGGCTGATTCCAGGACTGCTGTGCTGCCTATGAGGGCCTCACGCACCGCACTTCTGTCCAGTCTTTCTATTTCCTTTGCACAGAGATCCGTCTTGGCCCAATCCTGCTTTCAGGGACAACCTCTCCCCTCTCCAGGTTCCTTTCAGCACCGGTGCTGTTTGCTGCTCTCTGATGCCGTTCCGTGCTTAGGGAGGTGCAGTGTCAGGACCTTCAGCCGGGGTGGTTCCTCTGAGTTCTGATCCCTCTGAGCGATGGGCTGCTCGTGGTGGAAAGCCTTGGAAGGCATGTTCTCAGAGGAATGGCTGTGCTTTGTGAGCAGCCGTTACGAGGGTTATTAAACTGAACGTTCTGGCAAGTTGTATCATTTACATCAAGATTCTCCTGTAACAATTCCACGTCTTCTCAGAGCAAATTATCCCAGGGAATGTAGGAGAGAAATCAGCTTGTTGTCAGAGGCAAAGAGATAAAGGGCTTGTCTGTCCTGGAGATTCTAGTGCACTGTAGAAATATGTAAACTAATTTTAAACAAGCAATTAAAGCCAGAAACTGTTCAGCTATAGCAGCATGGGGTCTAGCACAAGCGTTTTTTGTTTTTTTTTTCTAGAAAGCAAGATAAAATAGCCTACAAAGAGCCTGCTTTTGCAGCTAGAATACCTCTGAGCTGGCACATCTAAAAAGTAGCTTGATTTTTCCTAAAGGATGCTGAAATCTGTTGTGCAGAGGGCACCTGAGAAGGAAATTCTTATCCTTTTTTCTTTGTTTTGAATGGCAAACTGGCTGCCAGAGGTGGGGATCAGAGCCAAACTATGTCAGAATTGCACTCGGTACGAGTAGCAACCGTTTAAACAAGGTTTGGATATAACTGATCTCCTTCAGTCAGCTTTTCCCAGCAGCTAGCCAGCCTTTCATCAGACCCTGACTTTGACAGACACCTTGGGCTAGGCAGGAACATCTAGCAGTCTGTGGTCAGATTAAATGTGGGCTGATTAATGAGAACTTTGTGGTGGTGCATGGCAGCTGCCATGGCGATCTTACTTAGCCTAAGCCCTCCACCCCTTTGTAGTGTATCCCCTGATATGTGGGGAAGTTTCAAAGTTTTCCTGCTTAGAAAATATATTTTTTTCAGAATGTCATTCACTGTCCATAGTATGACCTGGAATAGCAGAAGGCTGATTGCCCACTGAGATATACAGTCTGGTCTGAATGGCTGGAGGCAGGAGCTGCTGTAGAATGACAAAAAATTCAGCTCTTCATGTTCCTCCCAGAGCATAACACAGTGCACATCCCTGAGTGACAGTGCACTCCTGGGCTCTTTCCTGGCTTAGTAAACTACCTCTGAGGAGAAACCTGGTTCTGTTTTGGGGCAAAGTATACATAAAGAACCACTCCTAATAAGCAATACCATTGAGGATGAGATAGATTAAGTCTTAATTTCATACGGTCCTTCAAAGCTTTCAGATTACTTCAACTGAAAAGAAAAAAACAAGAAAATCATTTTATTTTTCCTTTATAGGCAGAGGTCCTATAGTGGCCTGTGGGAGACCTAGGCTGGGAGTCACCATCCTCTGAGTCCTCCTCTCTAGGAAAGGAGAGCTTGAGCTACAGACACAAGCTGTGACCCAGAAGCCAGGGATCCCTTCTGGGCAGAAGGATGCCTTTAGCATTAGTTCAGCCATACTCTATCTTAAACTAGAGCCTGGGTGAATCTTAACCATGAGCCATCTGACTCCTTCTGGCATCTTATTGAGAGGTCCAGGTCCCTGCCACCACTTTTCTGCTTCTCTCAAAGTTACGGACCAGTCTCTGATGGTATTCATAGGCAGGTGATGAGGGAAAGAGCAACTGCTAAGAATTCCTGTGGTACCTCTGTCTAAGAGCTGGGGAGTTCAGCCTTTTCTTTCTTGTAGTGTCTGCTCCATGCTCTTTTTTTTCTAATCACTGCCCTTGAGACAGCTGTGGAGCATCTTGAAAGCCATTTCTCCCCTCATAGATGTTCACGATGCTCGAAACAACAGAGCGTGACTTCCTGCATTACCAATACAACAACTAGGTAATCCACACTGCTCTGCTATCAGGGAGCCCAGAGGTTCTGGCAGTGTTTGGATCGATGGTTTAGCAGAGTCTCTTCTCTCTCGATTTGAAATAAACTTGGAGGCATTAATTTTGGTTCTTTATTAGCCGCACAGTTTCTGTACTGAGCTCAGAATTACTCTCACAGGTATACTCTAATTTGTTGCAGCAGTAAGAAAGAACAAACCAGTTATTTCCTTATGAACTCTTCACAGCTGTTCTCATAACTTCTGTTCAAATTGTAGAAATACATGATTTGATGGACTCTGTGTACATAGCCTGTTGTTTCAATAGGGGCACCATTCTACCCAGTGTGTGTGAGCACAGCCAAGTAAGCAGTGCTGAGCAAAGGCACCTTGCGTTGGCTCAGGGAGTCCCGGATGACGGTGCTGAGTTCGCACACGGTATGTTGGTGTGCAGGAATGGCAGTACGGCAGGAATCTGCAAGTCTGCTGCTGTGGAGGCTCCTCTTTCTTGATTGCCTGCATGGTGAGGTGTTGGTAAGCAGTTTGCACACAGCAGGAGGTTACGTTCACCAGAGCAATGGGTGTGAACCATTCCTGATCATGCAGGGGTGCTGGGATCTTGGCACACACCATTAACGGCTCATTGCCTCAGCCTGTAGAAAGGGCTGTGCTGACCCTCTCTGCTTCAGTAACAGCACCAATGCCTCTGGAGTTACTAAGGGCAATGTTCGTTTTATGCTTATGTAACAGAGGTAAAGATATCAACTATACGAAGGATCTGCTGGGTCAGAACATCTAATTTCTGAATAATTTTATCAAAATGGCTTTCACTGCACTATATCCTCCTATGTTATGCCCAGTTCAGTAGCAAGGACTCAGAATGAGCCATCTATTCTCCTTTGAAAAGGTTGTGTGGTTTGATAAAATATACTTGCAGAAAGATGAAGGCATAGCAAGAACAAATGTTCCTTTGGGATTTCAATGCTGATACAGGGATGGTACTCCTCCTGCTGGGCTGATTTGTTTCCTTTGTATTTTTTGAAGCAACTTAACAGCAGTGTCCACTACTAAGCAAAAAAAAAAAAAAAACAATCAGAAAAAAGAAATCAGAGTACATTTACCTTAAGCACTGAAATCCCAAGTACTTCATATTTTAAAACTTATCTTCTTTCATTTACTCTTTGCTGGAGTCAATTTTTGAAGCACAAGTATTAGCAATATTCATTTCTTCTCGATCTGCTTTTTAGAATGATGTCTCCTGACAGCTTACTCAGTGAATCAGCTCATTATGCACTCATACACCATATTCATCATCGGCAAATGTAATTGAAGAATCCACAGTTTTGTTTAAAACAATCCTTTGAAATATTGCAGGCTAAACACACAGGTGTGTGTGTGCCTGGTGCCATGCAGAGATTGACTTTGGGTTTGCCTGTGTCACTTACTGACATCGTCACTCAGCAAGAAGTGACACGGGGATGATTAGTGATGAGTCCATACAGCACCAGATTACATTGCCATGAGGATCCTTCTAGTTTTAGAATCTGGGAACGTTTGCAATTTATTTTCACCACTGAAGAAATAGTAGGTGCTCTACGTGTTATATAGAGGAATAAGAGTTCAGAAAGTTTACAATAATTTTGTTGGGTTTGTTCTGTTTCTTTTTAAATGTGAGATGTGTTTTCCTCTCACCAGAGAGGCACATTTGTTTTCCAGAGAGCAATTCAGCTGGGCCTTGATTCTTCATTTCTGTGCGTTGGATTCAATCACCCAAGCAGCACAAAGCAGGATTACAATTGTACCAAATCAAAGCAGACAGACTTCATGTTAAAATCTGCTGCTGCCAATGGCTGTGTACAGCCCACAGGAAGGCAGATCCACTTGCTGGTTTTCCTGAGGGCCCTACGGAGAGAAACACTTTTTGATCATTTCTTGCATACACCAGACTGTACCCTTGGAAGATATTCCGGACCATAGGAGTTCTTGTGGCTTTTGCATTGCCTTTGATAGGTTTGTATTTGACCCCTGGGAGCTTCTCTGAAGCACAGGAGGGCAGGGCTGGCAGGGCTGGGATATCCAGCAAACCCTGGATGTGGATGGATGAATAATGTGAGAACTGCATTCTTTTTCACACTGCAGTCACTTTCTGGAGCGCACACCACTCTTTGTCCCAGGATGCATGAGCCGCCCTACTCTTAGTTTGAGCCATTCTGCTGGAGGTCAGACTCCCCAAACTTTGTTCAGCATGTCCCCACATGGCTCACACCACTGGAACGATTTCATGTTAATGCAGCTTTCAGAGCCTGCCAGAGGCAGCCAGCCCTGATCACCCCCCATGTGAGCATTATCACAGCACCAGAGGGGTGCACACTTAGAACTGCTTGTGGGGAACCAAGAGACCTCTCTGATTATTCCTCCATTTAGTGCAGTATTCTTCTAACTTTTGTTGACAAAATGGTATCACAGTGTTCCACGCTTTTGGCATCTTACATGATAACAGATCAAGTGATTTAATGACCGAATTGTTTTTGTGTGTAAATTAGCTTTTTTGACTCCTAGAGCACTCGCACTGATTTATTTTTAAATCTGCACAATGAGAACTTTTGAAAATCCTCTGAAGTTTTTGCCAGCACATCTTCAGCCCATGCTGAACTAAGATCAGCCAATTGCAGTCGCCATGAGTTGTCATCTTTCCCCTACCTGGATTGGTTCAGACCAGCTGAGAGTTGAGATGGAAACCAGCCTCAGTGTTCTGAGAAATAATAAATTGTTCAGGCATGTGAAGTCCGAGAGGAAAGGAAACCCAGTTCGTACCGTCCTGTGCCATCTGCAGAAATAAAAGTCAAAAAGTTACACGAGAGAGAATGTTTCTAAATAGGAACGTGTTGTATGAGGAGGAAGTTTCCACTTTTTACGTTATCTCTTGTTGCAAGTGAAGCCAGGGCACTAAGCTTGCAATTTCAGTAACAGGAATACGACTCTGAGATCACGTATTGCAAGAGGCAGTTCTGATAGAATTTGCTCTCGTTTGTTCTTTCACTGAAAAGAATTGGTATTGGACGCTCACTGTGAAAGAAAATGAAAGACTTCTGGTCATAAATTATATGCATAACATTTCCTAGAAATAGTCCTTGAGAACATATAATTAGAAGCCCTCTGAGTCATGCATAGAAATGATTTATATTTAATTATTCAACTTTTGCATTAGAAGCCTGGATACAGCGCTGTGATATTTTAAATGAACAGAAAAAGCATTAAAACTCCAGACAAAACTTGTGCTCACATTTTTTCACTGGGTAAGGATTAATGTTTTCATACATCAGAATGGAAATTGTGCCAATCATAATATCCTTCAGTAGCTTAAAGCTTGGGCACTGTAAAGCCCAGCAAATTAACGAGGGATATGTAGAAAAAGATCTTGTAATCATCCACTATAAATTTAGACTTGGTATTCCACTGGTTGGTATCTGATTTTATTTATTTATAATGAACAGGTAAAAAGAACTTGCTGTGAAAATGTTTCTCCTTCGTGCTTATGAACACAAGAAGCAGTTCATTAAATAACTCCTCTCTGTAACAATGTTGTAAAATCCTCTCTGACCTAGGATTATCATATTGCCTCTTACTACCAAGGAGTAAGGCACAGGAAATGTCAGATACGACATACTGTATTTCATTATAACACAGCATTATTCCTCCCAATATGTAATCACTGGTTGTAAGAGAAAAATTACAGCCCATTCCGAGCTAAGCTGAAATCTCAGTGTTGTGTATAATGACCCTCCTGTTCCCTAAAGGACTGGTAGATGTCTAAGCGCTTTCTAAGTAGTTCCTTGCTCTAGTTGAATCTATACATATCTGGCTTCATTGAATTTCTTACTGATGGAGTTCAATGAATAATCCCTCATTAACTTTGGCTTCTTTCCCGCTTTCAGATCCTGGTGACTGCTGTGGAAGTTTTTCCAAGTAAAGACAACATAAACCTCGTAATGAGGACTATTGGAAACATGCTGGTGGTTGTTTTTGTATTAGTGCAATGTCTGGGGATCCCAGCTGGAAAGATTCACCATTGGTGGGTGAGGTCAACACACCTGACTCAGAATTCCTGCTTTATATCCTATTCGGGAGGCAGAGATTTCCCTTTCTCTGCAGGTGGAGACAGTGAGGTGAGGGGAGGTTACAGCTGTGACAGCTGTACCTTCTGTACCTGCACGACTAAAAACTTACATATTAAAAAGAAGAATTTTGTCTGATCTTAGCAGCTCCCCCTTGGATCAGAAGCAGGGGTTTGAAGCTATGCAATTGCTAGTATCCAACCTCAACAGGTTTGGCTTAGGAGAAGTTTCTTCTCAGAAGGAAAGATGAGGCACTGCTGCAGCTGCCCAGGGAGGGTTGGGGTCACCGTTCCTGGAGGCATTCAGGAGCTGTGGAGGTTTGGCACTGAGGGCTGTGGTTGGTGGGAATGGTGGGGTGGGACTGGGGATCAGACAGGTTTTTTCCAGCCTCAGCATTTCTGTGATTCTGATACAAAATCCTCTGTGCAGCCTGTGTCACTGGTTTAGAACCAGTCCTCTACCTGCTGTATGTCTGAAGTGAACTGAGGTGAGTTGCAGGCTAGGTGATGGGTTTATGTTCACTGCTATCTGTTTCAGTACCTGAACTTAACAGTGACAGGTCACTGAAATTGAAGTCTAGGTCCTGAGAGCACAGCAGTCCTCTTCAGTGAGAGAAATCTCAAAGAATTTGAGTTTGGTGTAAGTCACATCAGCCTCAAAGCAATTTAATTGTAGGGCTGGTGGCATGTTGCTTGAGCTTTGGGCATTTATGATTGGCAAGTGGAAGTAAAATAAGTGGAAAACAGTGAAAGCACACATTTCTCAGGTAGGATATTCTTCAGTTGTTCAGCCACAGTCTTGGTGTGAATGTGAGAGCCTTGGAAGTCAGGAGAGCTGGATGTCCTCCACAGGACTGTTTTCCTTTCTATGAAGGAAAATGCCACACTCTGACAGGGCAGAAAAGCCACAGGTATTCCTTTTTGGAGCCCTTCTTCCACTTCTCACCTGTTCATGGACAGATAAGTCCATGGCCTACATCTGCCTGCCTGTTACTCGGTGATGGAGCCTTAGCCTTGCTTTCCCATGTATTTCCACACCCCAGGAGGAATCCAGAGAGGAAGACCCTTTTTGCCATCGGAAGCCTGTAATGCAGCCTGAGGCAAGCACTGGCCTTGTTTGTTGAGCTGATCTAAAAACTGGAGGAGCTCCGGCCATTCTCCTGGTTCTGCAGTGAATCCATGCACACGAACCTCTCTGCTGGATGTAGAATTTTTTTTGTTTTTATTTTAATAATTATCTAATTGACTGAATTACAAAATTTCATAGGAATATAAAATTTGCTACAGTAGCTTGAAATACAGATACAGTTGGGCAAAGACACAGATATGGGTTGGGTGGAGAACTGGCTTGAGAGCAGTGCTGTGGAGAAGGATTTGGGGGTGTTGGTTGATGAAAGATTCCACACTAGCCAGAAATATGCACTTGCAGCCCAGGAGGCTGACCGGATCACGGGCTGCATCCAGAGAAGTGTGACCAGCAGGTTCAAGGAGGTGATTCTGCCCCTCTACTCTGCTCTTGTGAGACCTCACCTGGGGACTGCATCCAGTTCTGGGGCCCCAACACAAGAAGGACATGGAGCTGTTGGAGCAAGTCCAGAGGAGGGACAAAAAGATGATCAGCAGGAGCTCCTCCCCTGCAGGGACCGGCTGAGAGAGCTGGGGCTCTTCAGCCCACAGAAGAGAAGGCTCCAAGGAGTCCTTGTGACAGACTTCCAGCACCTGAAAGGGGCCCACAGGAAAGCTGGGGAGGGACTTCTGTATGGGCAGGTAGTGACAGGATGAGGAGAAATGGCTTTAAACTGGAAGAGGGCAGATTTAGACCAGATATCAGGAAGGAATTAATTACTGTGAGGGTGGTGAGACACTGGCACAGGTTGCCTGGTGAGGCCGTGGGTGCCCCTCCTTGGAAGCACTGAAGGCTGGATGGGGCTGTGAGCAGCCTGGGCTACAGGAGGTGTCCCTGCCTGCAGCAGGGGCTGGAATCAGGTGGTCTTAAGGGTCCCTTCCAACCCAAACCGTTCTATGATTCTCTGAAATAAGCAAATGAATTAGGAAAAATAAAATGTATTTAATTCCAAAAGACTGGATTTAAACATTGTCAGAATGAGAAATTTCAGGCTTTGATGTCTTAAAATCTCAATCTTTAATGAGTCACTTTTTCTGAAGAAGTTGAGCTTTCCATATTAAAATATTCATACATTTATAGAGGAGTTCTTAGATGTGTAATTGGCACCAATCTGGCTGGAAATAAAGTGCAGTTTCAATTCTGTTTGTTTCATCCGTACTTTTAAAAACATTTTGGTTTAACTTAGCATAATTTCCCCCCCTTCCTGTTTTCCTTTGTTTTGAATGTATCTGAAAATCCCATTATTCATCTTCATGGATTCTGAGCCTCTGCAAACTTGGAATAAGTCATAACAAGGCGAGGGCTCACAGCCAGAATAATGACAGACTCCTGTAGCTGAGGGGTAGCGTGGATTTGAAATGCTTATTAAAACCAAGGCCAATGTCCATTTCTAAAACCACTGGCTCGTGGCAGAAGAGTCCGAAAAGATGTTATTCTCAGTGTTCTTTTATTTCGACTGCAATTTTCGCTTGTACCACCAGCTCTGTATTTGCCTGAAGGCAGCAGCATCGAGTGAGGAAAAAATGACCAAGTTTTAAGGATCTCCCACTAGCATGCTGGTATTTCACATCTCTTCTCACACTGGGAAGGGGTAAAAAGGCAGAGGATGAAATGATTTGCGGCAGTGCAGTGTCCTGGAATGGCCTTGCAGCTCACACAATGCATTGAGACAGATGCTTAGTAGGTCTGTATGCTTTTATCTTTTAAAGAATTTCTTCCCCAATTCTATATGATCCAGGTTATGCTAGATCTTCTGGCTTTTCCTTTTCTCTTTACATGAATCCCCCTTTTTACTTGTTTCTGGCCCCTGGATTATGAAGGCTGGGATATGTTCTGTGGCACTTTCTGAATACTGACATGACTTACCTTCCCCGGCTCCACTGAAAGTTGCAGTGCATCCCTCTTTCTTTCTACAAATGCCCTGTAACCTTTTTCTACAATGGAATTTTCTGTTCTATTCTGTTCCATTCACCTAACAATGTGGCCACTTATCTCCGTGCAGTTTTGTCTTTGCATTACATACTTTTGGTGCCTGAGAACGAACTTTTATTCATTCACGTTTTTCCATCACCGTGGAAACAGCGGATAAAAGTTTGCTAATTCAAACAAGCGACAGCGACTTTCTGCTTTTTTGCATTATGGGAATTTATGTTACTGTAATGAGAACAACAAGGGCAAATCCCATCCACACAAGCTGGGCCTCCTTTCAAGCACTACCACCTTTGTCATGGAAATCAGGGCTGGTGGTTCCAGGCTTGCTTCCTTCTTGTCCAGTGATACCTTGTTTCTTTCTTTCCTCAATGCAACCCTCATATTTTCCCCTTTTCGTTCATTTTCTGTGATAGAAATGGATGTTAGCAGTTTTGTGCAAGCTTGCTACTGATGAATGTGGTTTAGTTACTAAAGCAGCCATATGTATAATTCAGAGCACAACCGAGTCTCCATCATTGTAATTCTAAAGTCCTGTGGAAGATAAACCAGTTTAGCTCAAAACGTATTTCTTATATGAGAGCGATGCACATCCCAGTGACCCCAGATTATTACATTTTAAAAGCTTTATGCTTTCATGTCCCTAAGCCTCCTCCCTCTGCAGCATGTTAGGAGAAGGAATTTTATCCTGACTGCAGGCAGCGTCAGCAGGGTCAGGATGCCGGGACATGGGAGCATCAGCAGGGAAGAGAGAGAAATGTTTTAGTTCTGTGCAGAAGGGCTCCTTCCAGAGGGATACTGCAGGGAGATCAGCCCTGGACTTCCACCTCCATGAAAGTGACTTGCAAGGAGGTGAGATTAAGAAGAGAAAGGACAATTGGGATCATCCACTCTGACCCTGACTTGCATACGGACAGAAGGAAAATGGGAAGAAGGAAGCCAAGGATGAATACCGAGCACTTCTGCTGCCATAGGGAAAGTCTCTGTAAGGAGCAGGACAGGATTTCTGCTGCCTGAGGCAGCCAATACTCGAGTAACAGGGCAGCGCCTGGTAGACGGAGGAGTTGTTGTTCGTCCCTTTCCTTGGGGCTGCTGATCCCCTCGGTCTGACTGGATCCTCTCCCAAACGTCTGTTTCTTTTTAAGAAAATCCATCTGTAGGTACATCACTCTGAATTCCTTGCCATAACCTGGCCTGCCCTCGGTGCCCAGGTTACCATCCGGCAGCGCAGTTCCCAGGGAGGTAACATAGTGCTGCACGTAGGTTTGTGAACGGCTGCTTGGATTGGTAAGGCCCTGAAGGCTGATGTCTGAGTAAAATACGGTGCTTTCTCCAGGTCTCTTCAATATTCTCTGTTTATGGCTTATGGAAATTTGTATTTTTAGTTGGTTTGAACGTATAAAATCCCTAAGATTTTAAGACACCACATAAACAATTAAAAATCACTAGAAGTGTAGTGCGTTAATATGCTAAGAAAGTTTTGGAACAGTTCTAATATATTTTCTTGACTTGCCCACGATGTTAGAAAAGCTACTTCTGAACAGCAGATGGTCTCAGGCCAGGAAATTACCAACAGAGTGGAACAAGTTGAATTACAATTGGTTATTTCTTGCCAGGTTTCTAATCTCAGCCCTGCGAGGTGTTAAGTGCCCTCAGCTCCTGATGAAATGAGGGTTGATGGCATTCAGCACTCAGCTGGATTGGGTACTGCATACATAATATAATTTTTCTATTTTAGAAATGCAATTTCTGAGCCAGGCTTTTAGACTACAGAGTAAAACTATCTAAGAGTGCACAGGTAGGTGTGGCTGAAGCCAAGGCCTGTTGCATCCACAAAGTGGGAATATTTTAAGCAAGATATTTGCTTGCCTTAAATCCAGCACACTGAAATGGAATAACTAACAACATACAGGTACAAAGGTTGCTCTGAAAGTACTGCCTCCTATTTCTTTCAACGGAAAATACAACAGCTGCTGTTTGATGGTGCTTCATAGCTGACACTGCGCTCTATTTCTCAACAGTCACCATTAGCTGTGCACTTTCACCAGTGATGAACAAGAGCTCGTAACAATCTGCCCAGAGGAGGCGACCCACCATCAGCAGTGCTGAAACACACCATCACCCCTCACTGCTCACACGCTCTGTTTTCATTAAGTGCCAATAAATGTCAGTGGGTCAGTGCCATTTCCCATTCCAGCCACAAGACTCGGTTTCTTCCTGTGTTTGTTTACCCTCTCAGAAAAAGGTGTGTGCAGCAACCTGTGTGCAGGAGCTGGGTTAATTCCTGCTCCAGTCACCTTTCAGAGGGGTGCTTTGATAAGCAGAGAATTGCAGAGAATATTTATTTTTTACTCATTAGTGAAAGATACTCCAGCTTCACAGGAGAAGAAATGGCAACTGCTCTTACAGCAAAACACCTTTGAATTACTTGACTCTGAAGACCAGAATTGAAGTATATATTGCTGGGAATTTTTTATAAGTGCTGGAAATCCTTAACTCTGCTCTATCAGTGATCAAAATCAATTATGTTATCTAGGAATGAGACATTTGCTCCATTTCCACTTTCTACTGCCTCCCTCTTGGCTCATTTTATTTTTTAAGAAGTCCAGAAATGTCACATCTCAAGAGCAACTTCAAATTATTTCCCTTCTATATTTCAGCAAAGTGTGGTGGTTTTCAGCAAAGGTGCTGTTAAATCATACATTTTCTTCTCTGGAAGACATACCTTGTCATTTTGGGAGGTCTCCCACGGGCTGTGTCTTGTGGATACAACCTTGGTTAGTGGTTGGCATCCACTGCAGGAGTTGGAACTGGATGAGATTTAAGGTGCCGTCCATCCCAAGCCGTTCTGATTCTGTGTCCTGCAGCAGGACCCTGGCCAAGGGCTCAGCTGCGGGTGATGGGCAGGGGATGCCACGACATGATGCTGCCCTGCAGTGACTCTCAGCTCAGGCATTCCGCAGGGCTGTGCATGCAGGGAGTTGGACTAGATGGCCTTCAGGAGTCCCTTCCAACTCTATGGACTCTGTGATTCCAAGTCCACGCTCCTCCAAAACACAGCTGGAATAGAGCCAGTGAAACAGGAGGGCCACAGTATGGCTGTAGTGAGAGGAGAGGGGCAGCAGTGACCACTGCAGCTGGATTTACATCTGTTGCAACAGTCACTGATAACAGTGCAGTCAGATTTTAAAAAGAGCTTCTTCCCTGCAAGACGCTTCATAAGAATGGGCACAGGGCCATGGAGGGTGGAAGTGCAGAAATTGCACTTATGAGCAAAACCTGTCAGCTACTGATCCTTTCAGGCAAGGCAAAGAAACAGGCACAAAGGAAGGATCAGAAAGCCAAAACCAATGCTACCTGGAGAGAGCTGTATGCCGAGGTTCTCACCGCATCCAGCTAGTTCGGATTTAATTCTTCAAATGATTCCCTTCCATTTAGCTGAGTGCCCCCCAGCATACAGAGAACATTTGCTCCAGGCAAACGCGCTGCACCCCAGTCTCTGGCCCTGCTCAGGTGGGCGCTGCCTCAGCTCACGTCTGTTCCTGGCAGGCGCTGCTGGGGATGCAGCCGCTGCTGGCTTCACTCTGCAGAGCCTGGTGCAGGGCCTGAGCTCCTGTTTTGGGAAACAGATTCACCAGGGGCTGTTACCGTTAATTGCCATCCTATTTCTCATCTTCTCTCCTTTCATGGGTTATTGAAAAGAGTGGGAAATCACCTTCAGAATTGTATAGCCGGGCTGATATTGAAGCAGTAACAAGTTTCAGGCAAGGTTGGGCCCTCTGCAACCGAGGGAAGGGGCTGTTTGCTTTTAATAAAGTGAAGGTCTGCCCGTGTCAGTGACATTGCTCATCTCCTTGTGCTGCGTTCAGCAGCTCGGAGGTTTTAAAAATTGAAGGTTTATCCTTAAGCTGTACGAACAAAAATCAGCTCAGATTTCTTCTGGAGATCTTCAGTTTCCCATACAGTTTAAACCAAGTCTCATAAGCTTGTTGGTCAGTACTTATCAGGTGATTTCTCTCATTTAAGTCTGAGATATGTATCTATTTTTTTCTTTAAAACCTTTTAATCCTCCCTTAAGTTATTTTAGTCAACATTAAGGACAGATCTGATATTATCACCCCTTGCACTGTGCTACGCTGTGTAAGGCAAATTAGTTTTAAACAGCATCTTTCATCCTCAGTGCCATCACTCAATTTTTCATGCCTACAATTTGGATTCTTTTGTTACTGTAATCAATATTTGAGTATTGGGAACAAAGAAAAGGCCAAAAGGGCCCAAAGGAAACGGTGGCTGCTGTGATTCTGCTCCTGCATCTGCCTGTTCTCCTCCCCAAACCCGCCATGGTTTGGCCAAGACGGCCATGGGGATCCCACCTTCATCTGCTTTTCCCCAGGCTCTGCAGGCACAGCCCTCAGCTCATCAGATGTGAAGATATTAAAATAATCTAAATATTAAAATATGAAAATATGTAAGAGCCCAGTTTAGAAAGAAGCAGCCCTCACAGCTGTCTGTCACTGCAGATCGCCCACTGTGACTCCTTTCTCAACACAGCAGGCATGAAGAACCATACAGCTTCCAAAGAAAAAAGTAATGTTTTCAGTGTTTTTTTTCCCCTCCACGTAGTAATAAATCTCCAGGCTCCCAGATCAATGCAACAAATTACTTAACTTTCAGCAACTCGCAGAAAAAATACTGTTTTTCATTAACTTTTTAAAGCTTACTGATTTTGTGGAATTGCCGCAGCAAATTGTCGGTGATGTATGAATTGAAAAAACCTCACCCACCTGGTGTATGGGGAGGAGGAGGGCTGAGGTCTGCTGTCAGGGCTGTGCTGATGGCTGGGATGCTGAAGGCCAGGGGGGTCTCTCAAAAAGAGACCATGATGTTGTCTGCAGGGGTGGATGGTGATGGGAAAAGGGGGAATGGCTTTAAAGTGAGCCAGGGCGGGTTGAGGTTGGATATGAGGAGGAAGTTCTTCAGCCAGAGGGCGGTGAGGCACTGGCACAGGTTGCCCAAGGAGGCTGTGGGTGCCCCATCCCTGCAGGCATCCAAGGCCAGGCTGGATGTGGCTCTGGGCAGCCTGAGCTGCTGGTTGGCGACCTGCACACAGCAGGGGGTTGGGGCTGGGTGAGCGCTGGGGGCCTTTGCAACCCAGGCCGTTCTGTGATTCTGTGATTCTGGCCATGGCTCTGGGTAAGCATTCCATCCCTTGACAGCAGATGCCTTGTGTTAATGTGTAACAATAGAAGAAGAGAAGCAATGTTTTTCACGTAGAAGATAAAGATGTGTGTATTTGTAAAAGCAGCCATTTCAACTAAGCATTTCTAAAATGTTGCCCATACCAAGGCAGCAGTTTGCCGAAGGTATTCCCGTTCTTACTGTGGCATTCTTGAACTGAAGCAGAGCTGTTTCCTCTAACAGTTCCTGCTGGTTTGATTAGTTTGAATGAACTAAAGAAATATATTCAATATGCTTAATCATGCTCTTCTGTTTTCTTCTATTAATTGCAATGTATGGAGCAAGAGATTTGATAAATTGCCTTTCCTATGTTCCAGATCAATAAATATGCGTGTGAAAACCCATGAAGGAGGTACAAATTAATTAGGTTTATATCAAAGGCCACACCAATTTCTGCAGGCATCAAAGGAGCAGCTCTGGTGCCTCATTCAGCAGCACACTACACAAAATACTGAGAGTGAGTGGTATTACATTGAAAGGAAGCAGCTTCACAGAAATAGCATTGTTTCCTGGTGCTGTGCTGATTTCGTTAGTTTTTCAGCAGAATCCTGCTTCACTGAAATAAGGACATTTTGTTGCTTTTCCTTCCAGAACATGATTTCTTGGTATTTGAATTGTCTGTGAGAAGACTTACGTGGTTTAGTAGCTTAGTGGGTAGTGACACTGGTAGGAGGATGGTTGGACCAGATGATCTTGTGGGTCCTTTACAACCTTGTGATTCTATGATTCTAAGGCAATCCCGTATTGCATCCTACAGTGCTCTATAGCCCAGCCTGCCTGGAATTGTGTGAGACTCTGAAAATCACATGATCTGAAAATGCAAACACCTAGTATAGGTACATCAAGGAACTAGTCATTGTTACACTTTAAGTCAAAAAAGTTGTCTTCCATTTTGCTTTATAAAAGAGAGAGAGAAGATATTTAAAAAGGCAGTGACACAGCTTGTCTCAGAGAAAAGGGCAGGTAAATGCACCAGATTAAGTCATGAAAGGTCCCTCCCCTTCCCTTTTCAGAGCATCCAGAACAAGAGATAAAGAGAGAAAGAAACTTCAAATCTGGAAATCTGCCTTGCGATCCATAGCAATGGTGAAGTGCAGAGCAAGGATGGATGAGCCCACTCTGGGAGGGCAGCGCATCTTCTGCTCATCTGCAGAGCTGAACTCCAGCCAACTATTTGCTGAGATGCTGCAACTTTGGAATACAAATCTCCTCTTTGTTTTGCTTTTCAGCCCTGAATGTGAGCCAGAACTATTTGTAAAAGGAGTCTGGGCATTTCAGAGGAATATCCATTCTCATGGGATCCCCAGGGAAGAACAGGAGGTTGGGGTGAGTGGTGGAAGGCTGCAGAGCAGCGCTGGCTCCCGCAGCAGCAGCCATGTGCTGTCCTGCATGAAGGGCATGGCCGTGGGGGGCTGTGCTGGCCCTGCTGCTCGCTGGCTATCTCCAGCCAGTACTTCCTTCTGTTTCCCTTATTCTGAGTTTCCGACTTAGTACATCCTACATTAATCTGTTTTAATAGGCTGTCTTTTCTTCCTGGTTGGTGGTTGGTGACCCTGCACTCAGATTGGATGAGCGCTGTGGTCCTTTGCAACCCAGGCCAGTACAGGATTCTGTTATTCTGAGATTCTACGTGTTATTCAGTGTTACACAAAAATTCAGACAGATCAATATGCCTCAGTTTGAGAAAGCAGTTGCACACCAAGGCTCTCCTTGATAAGACTACATTAACATGAAATGACACACCTTCAGTAAGCCCACCTGCATGATGGTCCCTTTGGATACTCTTCTGTTCTACAGCTTCTCCAAGATTTGAACCAAGCCTCATGCTGATGTTGTGGCTGTTGAATTATTCCCCCGCCTCACTCCAGAGAGCAGCACAAGTGCTGCACTGCAGCACACAGTCGGCTTTCAGTAGCATCACCTCATTGCACGCATTGAAATCTGCTTGGTGGTGAGACCCAGCTCCATGGGACAGCCTGCACACAGCTTCTTGGACAGCCTGTGCCCTGCAGGAAAGCTCAGAGCTGTGTCTGAAATGTGGGCACAGAGGGTGATGCTTCGGGCCGCACATGCGCCCAGAGCCGGGTCTCTCCTGTGCCGTACGATGACCACAGCGCTGGTGTTTCTGGCTGAACATCCCTTCCCTTCTGAAGGGAAACCTGGCCTTCCTCCTGGAGGTACCTTTGGGAAAGATGTATGTAGCCAAGAGTGTTTTGTCTGCATTTTAGTTGCCTAACCCAAATTTGTGGTGTCACACCCTTCAAAATTTTTCTGACAGTGATTTTGCCATCGCGTATGGCAGTTTTGAACACCGTAAAGGAAGTAGCCAAGCAGAAAATGACTCAGCTTTGTGGCATTCTGTACCCTTGCATGTGATAGTCTGGACTGCTGTGTTCCAGGGCTACTTGGTACAGTTCAGGCAGGGCTGCAGTTTTAATGTGCCATTAGCTGTGCTCTACCGGAATACCAGATTTATTTTTTTTCTGTGGCAAGAAGAAGCTTAGCTATGAAATACAGCTCCACGAAAGACCTGCTGCTTTATGGGTGACAGTGCAAGGTAGCTGGCAGGGCTGAGTGGAATTCTTATTCCAGGCATGTCCCACCTCTGGCCACAGCCTGCTCTTGCTGCCTGGGTGCACTGAGAACGTATCAGCACATTTAAAACGTTCTTCACCTTGCCGACGCTCTCGCTCAGCTCTGAGCCATGGCACAGCTGGGACTGGCGCTCAGCTCACTGTGCTGGGCTGCAGCTGCGTCCCACCAGCGGCACCGCGAATCCTTCGCCAGATTCCAAGCTTGTTCTGGAACCTTCCCTGAGCAAATAAGCTGCACCGTTGTCACAGCGATGCACTGCTTAGCAGCAAATAGGTTGAACGCTGCCCCTGGTTCCTCTAGAAGGAGTCATTTCCAGACGGTGGATGCTGAGATGCCCTCGTGCCTGTGCTGTGCTGCGGATGCGGCAGGCGCTGAGCTCTGCGCACAGCTGGGAGCACAGCGGGGTGACACGGAGCAGCGCTCCCCAGCAAACAGCCGTCAGAGCCCACCTGAGCACAGGTCACACCCAGCTGTGGGGATTAGCAGTTCCCTGGAGATTTTTATTCTATGCATTAACTTCTTTTGAACCCATTTGTAAGCGGCAACTGCTAAAGCTTTATGCCAATGAGTTCTGCAGCCTAATTATAGAATCACAGGAAACAGGATTGAATAGGAACATCAAGAGGACATCTGGTCCATCACTTGCCCCAAGGCAAGAACAACTACATAATGTCATTCCTGACAGATGTTCACCCAATGTTTGGATGAAAAAAATATTCTCTTGTGTTTCCTTTGAGCGCGTTACCTGGGAAATTGATTGGGGTCCAAACTTCTGTTATGAAAGTAATAAATAGCTGTCCCCCATTTGCTGTTTCTGTGTCGTTTTTTACTTTACAGGCTGCTATGATATTCTCGGTGTTATGTTTTTTCTTTCTGAGGTTGAGAAGTTCTAATCTATTTAATCTTTGCTCATACATATGCATGCAGGATGTGAAAACGCTGCTGCAGAGTGCTTGTTTCACTCACTTCAGTAACTGATGCTAACAGTGATGAAAGCCTACAGCTATCTGGAAAATCATGCACAAATGGTTGTACCAATGATTTTAGTGCTGAAAAACCAAGAGGATCTTTCAGTGCTAGAAAAAAAATGTACAGCAAAATATATGCAGTCTAGAGGGTATGTGATTTATGTGTACCTAGAGGGCACGTCTTATCTGGAATAAATTAACTCCGTGTAGCTGGTTTCATCCCGTAATGCCAACATCTGCAATCGCATCCACTCAACACCAAAACAGCTTTGCCAAGCTATCTTGTCTCTCAAGAGAGCACCCCAGGGGCTTTCCAGTTCCTAAGGACCCTGAGAGTCTATTTATAATGATCAGATGTTAAAAAGGATAATGCTATTATAAGAATCCACGTGTCTTTCCAAAGGGTGTATTTAAGACGATAACAGAAATGACAATTAAAAAATCAGATTTCTTCCACTAAATCTGTATAATGGAAAGGTTTGATTGATCTCCCAGCTTCTTCAGTTCTGCTGTGCCACACTGCAAATGGGCACTACTTGGAACAGCCACTGCTAGGAGTAAGAGTGCGCTAAATCCAATCAGAACAGGCAAGTAACGAAGGTAACATCCTGTGCCTCTGGGTTTATGTAAGAAGTGAGGAAAAACTAATGGTAGCTAAAGGAAACTACTTCCTTCTGTTGAGAAAGGCACCTGGATGGTGGCATTTCTTGAAGGTATTCTTACTGGTTGGTGCAATTTTAAGGTTGCTGTAAGTGATACAGGAGTGGGCAGTGCTGTCCTGCAGTAGAGCTGGAGTGAGCAGTATGGGCTTTTGACCAGAGCAACATTTAACAATAAAAATAGTTGAAAGCAGGTATATTTGAAGCCAAGAAATAATTAGAAATATGACTGTTTATGAGAGTGGATAGTGATAGGACAAGGGGGAATGGTTTGAAAGTGAGACAGGGCAGGTTGAGGTTGGATCTGAGGAGGAAGTTTTTCAGCCAGAGGGCGGTGAGGCACTGGCACAGGTTGCCCAAGGAGGCTGTGGGTGCCCCATCCCTGCAGGCATCCAAGGCCAGGCTGGATGTGGCTCTGGGCAGCCTGGGCTGCTGGTTGGCGACCTGCACACAGCAGGGGGTTGGGGCTGGGTGAGCACTGGGGGCCTTTGCAATCCAAGGCATTTTATCATTCTATGAAAGAAACAAAACTGAAGGAAACGGTCTCAATTTGTGCCATGGAGGCTTAGATTTGATGTTATGGACAATTTCTTCATGGAGAGGGAGATGAAGCACTGAAACAGGCTGCCCGGGGAAGTGGTGGGGTCCCCAGCCCTGGAGGTATTTAAGAGAAGTGTGGATGTGGCACCAAGTTTTAGTATGGGACGTGGTGTGTCAGACTGATGGTTGGCTCTGATGATCTTGAAGGTCTTTGCAGGCCTGACTGATCTCAAGACTTTGAGCAGATATTTGGATTATAAAACCAATAATATCGTGTCTTCTGGGGAGGTATTCAAAACTCATCTGGACACTTCTTTGTACAACGTACTCAAGGGAACTGCTTTTGGGGGTTGGGCTGGGGGAGCTCCAGAGTTCCCCTACAATCTCTATGGTTCTATGATTCTTCAACATGTGAAAGCCTATGCCTGTCCAAGAAAAGGTATTTTCCCACCAGAATCAGAGCAAGACAGAGCATTTACCTGATCTTGTATCTCCAAAATAAGGGAATCAAATCTCAATGTCACAGAAAGAAAAATATATGGAGAAAAGCATAATTTTGCAAGAATTTTCAGTATCAAGGGAGAACATTATATCATATTTAAAATACATTGAGATGCCATGAACTAGGCCCCCCAGAGTACTTGAGCTCATTCCTATTTCTTGTTATCATACAGTTAAGGAAGCTGTAGTTATTTCCAGTGGGACTTCTATCTTAGGAACTGATTCAGAATACCCCAAGCAATGAACCCTTCTATTCTCATTAGACACATGAATTTTTGTATATAATTAATCTCACCTGTTTTGGTTTTCTTTTCATATTGTTTCCCTGGGTATTTGTATTGGTTCCAATTTAGTACAAGGAGTAACCACAGGATAAACAAACACATTGATGTCAGACTGGATATAATCCGATCCCTTATTATCCTGTCTTATTTTTCCGTGGTCACATAACTAAAACTGAACAGTGAGTGCAGGCAACCAAGGAAATCAAAATATATTTTGTATTAAAAACTAATATCACAGACCCAAATGCGTACAAAACAATTCTCATTTAATTGTGCAAAAGAAATCTTCTAACCTTAATAACACATCCTCACATCAAACAAATCTGAATGGGATTACACAGTGCCAAATCAGGGACATCTTCTCTTAGCAGGCAAAACGCAACCTGGGGAAATACAAAACGTGCCTGGTGAATGAATGTCCTGCTGCTGCAAACGGCAGAGGTTGGCAGTAAGAAGCCGTGTAGTTAGCAATGAAGGTTTCACAAATCACTAGCTACTTGCTTTTTCTTTCCATTCCCTCTTTGTCTTTCATGATCCCCTTCTCCCCTCTTCCTCCACTCCACCCCTTGCCCTCTGGGCTGCTTGCTGGCCAGCTGGCTTCTGGAGTTCAGCTTCACGGGAGTGGAAAGGTAGCACGTTCAGGACAGCATCCACGCAGCATGCGTGGTGTGCTCCTGCAGAATGGGGGCAAGGGGCGCAAGGTGTGTCCAGGGGAGATCAGGAAGGCAAGAGGAAGATGCAAAAGATGCAGGGTTGGCAGAGCTACTGGCAACGAGAAGGAAACATTTAGGTCAGTAGGATTTCATGCATTACATTTGCAATAAAATCCTGGGTGAAGTGTGGCCAAATTGCTGTGCTGACTCTGTTAGTGATGGGTCAGGCAGGAGGGAGCTATAAATATTTATTTCTTGTAACTGAAAAAAAAGAACAGGAAGAAATCTATATGTTAAACAGGATGGTGAAGTGTTCTCCACCCCTTTCAACTTAAGGCATGTGCGAAAAGATTCTCCCAGGCATTGTTTCAGTTCAACAAATCCAGAAACCTGAGCGCAGAAACTCTGAATGGAATGAACCAGCGTAGCCATGCCTGGTAGGTACTGACCGGCATTTGACCCAGGAATCGCAGCAGGTTCTGCAGCCAGGGGCATTTCTTCAGGCAGAGAAGATGAGCCACAGCCACATACTGGGTGATGCGGTGTCAGTCCTTTGTACTCAGTGACCAAAACGATACAGTGGGACCGAGCAGGTGGGGCCAGCCCTGCTCCCAGCCAGCATGGCAGAGCGCAAAGCCAACTCAACTGGTTTACCTAGGAGAGATCTGTCACCTCCTGGGTGAGATGGCAGATTTGACAAATGGAGGAAACTGTGTAATACTTGCAAGCTCCGGGCTTTTGCTAAGAGATCACCAATGAGGGCTCCTTCACACACACAAAAAAAGACTATTCTCTGTGCTATGGGTGAATATACAGCTATTCTCTAATATACTGTAATATACTGTAATTCTGTAATATAATATACAAAAGGGTTGGATGTGATAAACAGTGGCAAAAGTCAAAAATGGATTTTGTGGACTGCAGGTAAAATGGCGGCAAAGATGATGCAGGCCAGCATGTAACCAAGGTGCAAACCTGGTGAGCAGGAGAGGGCGGCAGTGATGCTGATAAGATCAGAGTGGAAGTCAGCCACCAGATCAGCACCAGCTCTTGATTTGATGCTAGAGGTGAAAATAAGAGCTTGGGGGTGCATAAAGGAAATCGAGCAAGCTTATTTCTGAAAAATCAGAGCACTGCTGAGAGAAATACTGAACTACCGGGTTGTGGTCTCTGAGCATAAATGAAACACGTGAGCAATGCTTTCTCATAGAGGTCACAAATAGAACCCAAGACGTTGAATCTGAGACTGAAATTATGCATGTTGGTGGAAATGTCCCGTGAAATAAAAGTCCAGATTGTGGCTGGGGCCCTGAAAAATGCTTGCAAAATCACCTTTGGAAGTGAGTTCCTTCCAAGGGAAGTAGAAAACAGCAGAAAAGTGAAAAGATTTTTAACTGACCAAATAATGATCCCATCCAAGTCTCAAAGCAGCTCCACCAGCACAGCTCACAGGGAAGTCCTTGTGCTGAAGGGCACAAACAAAGAAAGCAAAATGGTTCCTATTTTATTGTTTCAGGTAAGGCACAAATTTAAAAGAAAACAAGTAAGCACATGAAAAACAGTGGTTATTTTCTCTAAACCTACAAACTGCTTCAGTCATGTCTGCCCAGACACTTTAAACTGCAGTTACACCCTAAGGAGTGGGCCTGATCTTGGATGGGGTTCCCTAGTCCTGGAAATGAGTAATGAGTGTCACTTCCTCATACCATGGAATGCTAATATCAACAGCACTAATAAACCAATTGCTGATTTCATTTAGGGGCTGATGACTCTCATCTGGTACTGTATATATAGACCAGAAAAGTTCAGAAGGCACCTCAGAGATCATGCGGTCTGTATTATGCAAGCTGAGCTCAAATCCAACAGGCATCCCAGCCCACTGGCGCTTTAAGGCAGGTCCATCGTAAGGCTGTGCAAAGAACTGTCCTTTCCTTAGTCTGGATACAGCAAGCTTTAATATTTGGTGCTTGAGAAGAGACGCCTTTACACTACCACGGAAAAATTCTGCAAGATGCTTACTCTCAAGAAAGCAACAACCAGAGCTCAGTTAACACCAGCTCAGATTTGACATCACCGTTTTTTCCCAGAGACTTACGTTGGATTCGGACTTGACGATCCCTAGGGGTCCCTTCCTACTCAGGCTGCTCTATGATTCTGTGAATCCAGGTGTCTCAGACTCCGCTGGTTAGTCCTCTGTCAAAGGTGTTGAGTTCTTGACTGAGATGGATCCACCTACATCTGTTGCACACCTCTTCCTGGGCACGTTTGCAAACTGTAGTAATCCATTTAATTCTTAGAGCTGCTCTGCACGGGGGGTGGTTTTGGAATGCAGTCCCCAGCAGAGCAGGTGGGAGGGTCTCAAAATGCATAGTTGGAAGGTGAGAGTCAGCAGCACTGCTCCTCAGGGAACTTAAATGTGCGCATCGCCCAGTGGAAGAACAGTGTCTGCCGAAGCAGGCAGGCAGTGGCAGCAGGAGCTGTAAGGAGAGCAGGGTCAGACTGAAATAGGTGCCTGACTGCCATCCATTCAAATTCTTGTTCTGTCCTACTTCTTGCTGAAACAGACCGTGGTGATCATCCTGTCTCATCTTGGATGTAACACACAGCACAGAGCCTCACCCTACAGCTACTCCATAGAGCTGCGTCTGCAAAGGAAATTCAGTCTTGATTTAAGAGAGGAACAAATGTGTCTGTAGGACATTCTGTATCAGCTTCATGAGATCAGGCTCATAATGTCATGACTTGCAGCAATATGACCTTTTGGGGAAGCATTTATTCTGGGAGGTTAAAATGTGTATCTTCCTTTTCTTGCTTGAACAGTTCCTCAAAACTGCCTTCAGAATCCCCAGCAAGACAGTGTCATGCTCCTCACTTACTAAAAAATTGTTTCTGCATAGGCTTTCTTCCAAGCAAGACTGAAAACTAATATACTCGGAGACATTTATTTGTACAACAAACAGTACTTGAAATGACCTTGAAAATACTGTAAGGCTTTAGTCTAACAGGAAAGAAAGCAGCTTTCTTTTGTGTCTTTTTCTACTGTACTGAAGTGAGGGGCAGAGGTTGGAGTGGGGGATCCGTGACATATAAATGTCAGTGGGTGCTGAGGTGGAGGATGTGCACTGAGATGTATTTAGCAGTGGTGAGACGCAACACAGCTCTATAAATCTGGCAGAAAGGAAGCAAAGCACTTCTTTGTGCATTCCAAAGCAGCTTCTCAGACCCAGCCCTTACTCAGGGACATCTCAGTGATGAATATTCTTCCTGCTTCCCTCCACAAGTGCTCACTTTATTCACCAAACTGTATCAGAGAAAGGGATGTAATACAGGCCACAATGAATCAGAAATTTTACTGCTGAGACATCATTTTCAACAGTCCAGGTCCAAGAAATAGTATATTTTAAATGGTGATCAGTGCAGTTGGAAAGTGGCGTAGCTCCAGAGGAAAATGGAAATACAAGTAATTAATTACTAGTTCTGCTCTCTATTCAAGTGCAGGGAAATAGTCACTCAGTTAACCGTGATATTACTACAGCCAGTCCTCTCATAATAGTCCTGCTATGCCCTTGATCCTTTCAATTAATGGTGTATTTGCTCACTAATTGTGCCCTCGACTGCAGTTAAATTCTCGAGTATTTCTGTTTTAATCTTTCCCAGAGCCCTGTCAGGTTTGGAGTGTCAACCTCTTCTTTTGAATTAATCCTCCAATCCCCATGTTCCATTGCAGGAGTGTAACATGGGATAAAACCAAACAAAACCTCTCTGTAGACACTCTGCCCTCTACTACGTGTCCCTGTGTGTGACTGCGAACTTCAGCAGTGCCAGCAGCCCTCCTCCACCCGGACATCTCTGGAGCTGTGTTAGCAATTGGACTCCAGCTTATGGTCATTGCATTTCTTCTTAGCACTTTGGCTTTTGGACTTGTTTCAAAACTGTACATTCAATAAAATCCACCAACCAGGAAAGGACACGTGCACAAGTCCAACAGCTCCTTGGAATCATAGAATCCTTAGAGCTGGAAGGGACCTTTAGAGGCCGTCTAGTTCAACTCCCCTGCAATGAGCAGGGACACCACAGCTCCATCAGGGCGCACAGAGCCTGGTCCAGCCTCACCTAAAAAGTCATCAGGAAGATACTCAGTGGGGTTCAGTTATTCTTTCCTCTGATTTATCAGAGAGCTTTTGACGTTCTACATTGGCTTCAACCTGGAGGAGCCCAGGAGCACTACGGGTGCAATGCAGTGTCCTCACAGCAGCGGCAGCCACTGGGTCCCCTCCCGCCCCATCCCTGAGCGCTGGGTGTCAGTTTCACTTAGTTCACCTAAGTAACTGCTATGATAACCACGCCGGACTCCACACCTTCTCTGAGAGCAGCGGCTGCAGGCACGCAGTGCAGCTGCTCAAGGGCTGCTGCTCCTTTCAAGCTAAAAGAACTTTGAATACATAAAAATAAATAAATAAATAGATAGATAGATAACAAAGGTCATTCCCAGCAATTTGTTTCTGTGTTCTGCTTGCAGTACCCAGGAAGAGAACAAGGCGTGTTGTTGCAGCCAAGCAAGTCCTGGTTGTCATTGTTTTGAGTATTTGAAACTACCTTCATGTTATTGCTGTGCTCAAGTGCTCTCCCTGCTCTCCAGTTCTGCTGCCCTTGCTCTGCTGCACACATAAGATGAGGCGTGTTGGGTTTATGAAAGAGTGGCTTGTGTTGGGATTGCATCTGACGGGAGCCTGGCACTTACTAAGTTAATTATGCAACGGAACCGTTCTCCTTAATGAATTTTGTTCAATCTTTGCAGCACGATTTCCTTCCTTCCTCTATGATCTTAATGAGTCAGTTCTGAAATTTTCTGGCCCTTTCAGGTGAGTGGGTTAATTTTTGATGGAAGTGGTTAACTGCAAAACCCTGTGCCGTTCATAGCATATCAGAAGGAAATGGGTGCAACACCTCATCTGTGCATGGTGCATGATATATGAAGAGAAGATGGCAGAGCAAAGATTACAGGAATTTTGAAGGACTCAGGAAAACCCTTAGCTTGAAGAAACCAGGGAAGAAAAACACATTTAGCAGTGAGATGGATCCCTTTGTCGATGCTTTTCTTTTACTTTTCTCATGTAAGCCCTCACACATGATATTCATTGCTTCTCTTTTTTTCTCTCTCTTAGGACGTGAGTTAGATTCCCTTCCACAGTTTGTGCCTTTCCTTTGGAGATCTGCTTCAGATGGTTTTAACTGTTAAAGTGGAAGAATTGCTGCAGAGAACAGTTACATCACAGCCTGTACTGATGGCTGAGCACCTGGTGCAGGGGGGGCTGGCCCAGGAAGCACGGGAGTGAGCGGTTCACCTGTACTTCCCAGCTGACCAGAAGGGGTGGTCCATCACAGCCCCCACCCCCGGCTCATTTAAGAGCTGCCTTCTGAAGGGCAAGCATCTCCTGCATGAAGGCTGCTTGCTGAGAAGGACTGTTCTACAGCTGGGGACCCCAGCACCAGCTGAGGGAGGGAACTTTTTCCCATATATGTTTCTTGGTATTCCCAACAATACTTTGCAGGACTGGTATTGCAGAAAAATCTTGTCAGCTGTTTTGTTGCTTCCTAGGACAAATGATTGGTAACAGGTGTCAGCATCTCAGATATAAATGCTTTGTATTTGTAGGTCCCCTGAAGCCCACCAGCCCTGTCCCTAACTCCTGCTGCCACTGCAAACCCTCAGCAAAATGATGCTGCTAGGGTAATGCTCTTCTTGCCTCCGCAGTCTTCTGCACCTTGTTGGATGTGGATGTCAGGATAGCAGAGCCTACCTGTTGCATCTGTTCCTGGCTTCTGTGTTAAGAGTCTTCCTTATTTATCCAAGCTAACAAATGACCCTGGCTGTAGCAGCTGTTCAGAGGGTCCCTATAAATGCAGCAGTCTCTCTGTGCCTATGAGCAGTGGAAAGAATGACTCCCAGTGCCAAGCTGCCATGTCCTTGGGGTCAGATGGCAGCAGGGTGCTGGGCTGTGGCTCTGGAAGTGGTGGGATGTATTCTGAGCTCTGTGCTGCCTGCAGCCCTCAGATAGCGCACCTGGGGTTATGTGGGCACATGGCAGGGTAGGCAGATCCTTTTTTTGGGTAGGCGGGCAGGCCTGCTATTCCCTGAAAACAGAACTCTGCTGAAGAGCATTAGATGTTGCTTTTCCTTGTGCCAATGATGGCCAGAGGCAATGACAGCAGCAGCATCCTTATTTGGATGCAGTGTTTTCAACAGTTATTTTAACAGGTCAGAAGTGATGGATCAGAACAGAATTTAACTCATTTCAATGTTGCTGAAACCATTAATGTTGTGGCATGGTGTGCATGCAGAAGAGCCTCACCCCCTGCCAGCCCTATGAAATGCACAGCATCCATTGGAACGGAGGAGCACGCTGACCCAGCCAAGGGCTGACTGTGGCACACTGCAGTGGTCTCTGGAAGAAGGGAAGGTGCAGCAGGAGACCCTAATTGGGGGCTCAGCTCCAGCCATGAGAGCTGGTAGATGTGCAGACAGGTGAGAGCTGCAAACCCACATTATTTCTGCACCCCTGTGCACAAACACTCGTTGACCGAGCTCTTAAACTCTCCCATATAATGTAATGTGTTATTGCTCCTGGAATACGTGTTCCCAGAGCTGATGTCTGTAGCCCATGAGAGCATGTGATGAGTGCCCTTAGCGAGCGTGAACGCTGGTGTTGTAAGCACAGACAATGCAATATTGACAACATTTGGCTCTAGCATTTAGGACGAATTCCACACAAGTATTAGAATGACGAGCAGCTTTTCTACATGTGTATTGATTCAGCAACAAAAAAATAACAACCTCTCATTCAGCCCTTTTACTGTCTGAACAATAAAAGATTCTGCTGGGTGATTTGAGTCAACTGCACCCAGTTAATGTGAGCTATCATTCCATGCATTTCCTTTCTCTGCTGGGTATCAGGGCAAATCCGAATGGAAATTACCCACAGGAGGACGTGTCTCAGGATATGAGAGATGCTTACAGAAACCTCAATAACTGTCATCAACTTTAATGTAGGCATGAACTCAATAATAAACCCTACAAAATCACCCACCAAGGATCATTATTATGACAGTAGAGATACCCATACAGATTTGTTCACTGATTAGGAAATGTTTTTGCCACAGTGGTTGGCAGAGGCAGAAAGCTGCCTTGCGACCTCCTTGTCTCTATGGAGAAAATCCATTCCAGTAGTATCCACCTGGAAAGCTTTCTTATTTTCAACAAAAGCACTTTGGCAGCAGTCTCCTAAAACTGAAGCCTCGCGTGTCACCTGATTTGTTCCAGTTACATGCCTTAATTCAAGAGAGGGAATAAATTAAACGATGCATAACAAAGGGTTCTGGTAATTCCCCCGAGTATTGGGTTTAAAAGAAAAAGAGGAATAAAAGGAGAACTCATCCTGCTAATAAGAAGCCCTTCACTGAGGCAATTCTGCCAAATGAAGAAGGCTGTGATTCCTTTTGAGGACTCTCTTCACATTAAGGAAGGCGAATTTGATTTGTGTGCTGTGGACTCAGGGCTGAGTTCCTCCTTGGGAGGAGTGTGGATGCAATTCCCAGTGATGCAGAAGCTCGCTCAGGACTGGAATCGCCATCATTATGCAGTAATTGTCCCAGCAAAGGGCTCCTCAGCCATATGCAGCAGTTGAGAAATGCTGTATTAATAAACCAAAGTAAAGGACCTCGGGGCCTGGCACGGCGTTTTTATTGGGATGTACTTAATTGAGTTTGTAGCTTTTTCTTAAAATAATCTTTACATAGCACACTCTGCAATTAAAAACCGTGCAGACTGAGCCATTTAAACTTCTGAAAGCTTTCCTCTGAGTGCAGCAAGTGGGAAGTCACGGAGCCAGGGGCCAAGCATGTAGGGAACAGATTCATTCTCCATCCTTTCGAAGGCTCCAGTGACAACATGAGTGCCCAAGGTAAATCTGTGTGTATAGAGGAAAAAAATATCTAAGTTGAATCGAAAAATCTATTTTTTTATCAATTTGTGGTGATTGACTGAAATAGTTACTGCAGCATTACTGGAAGTGCTGTCTTTTCTCAAGTAAGAGTGGTGAATAACTGAGAAGGTTTCAAAATGACAGCCACACCAATAACAATTCTAGTAAACCTTATGAATAGGCATTATTAACTCAGAACAGCAAGGGAAGAGCAGAGACTTAAATCTGCATCTATAGGCAATTGTAATCAGAGGAAGATTCGTGATAGGAGGCAGTTCTGCAAACGAGCATTTAAATGACCAATGTGATGCAAAGTGCAGAGGCTGCGAGCAGAAAATGAGCCTGGAAATAAGGCGTGGGGCCATTGGGCTCGCATTCAGCAGCTGGGGCAATTAACAACAGAAACAGCATATCCTGCAACATGGCAAAGTCTCCATCACTGTGAAAGGCTTTGGCAGCACCTGAGTGTGCTGCCCTGGCAGGACAGCCCTGTGCCCAGGCTTGGTGCATTGCTGCAGAAATGCCAGCAGCTGTTAGAGCCCTGCTGGGCTGGCTGCTGTCTTGCTGTTGCTTTTGGGTGCAGACTTACCATCTCCCATAGTGGACCAGGCATGGAGCTTCCTCTCAGAAGGGTTCTGCTCATAAGGAAGAAATCTCATGCCAAACACCTTTACACTTGAGTTTGCTTAACTTACAAATATTCATTTGATTCAGAGCCTATTGGAGTTCCTTCATTTGGGGGCCTAATCTAAGGTGCTGGTGGCTCCAAATTTTACCTGTTGGTGAAAGGAAATACAACTGAACCAACTTCATTTTAATTAAAGTAAGCAGTCCAGTCAATAATCCTCTCAGAAAATATTCTTTCACAAAATATGCATTCCAAGTGGCAAGCCCTGAATGCTCAGCACAGCACAGCAGCAGCTGCTGCACTCAGAGCTCTTCTCCTGTCCAACAACATCCCAGCTTATCCCACAACAGGGGAAATTACATCCATGTATCACATCAATTTTCTTCAGCTAACTGATAATAAGTCGACCTCCCTGCAGTAGAGCAGTGTAACTCACATCAGCAGCTCCCAGCAGCCCAAGCATTGGGTGCTCCGAGCTCCCCAGCCTCGCAGCCAGGCTGCACTTTGAGGTTCCAGCTCACAAACATTTACTCATGTCCAACTTCGCCTACTGGGAGCTAATGTTATGTGAAGTGCCATCTCCTGCTGAAAAATCACTTCATTTGTGTTTTCACCTCCCCTCATCACATCACGACTTAATATATCCATAGCTTTAAGATAAACATCTTGCCAATGCAGAGAGTATCACCACCAAAATAAAGTACACAATTGACCATCAAGGCAGTGCATGCACTTTCCTCCAGGAGGAAAAAAGAATTGGCACAGAGCGTCAGGCAGAAGATCGTTTTCTGCTCTCAGTTTCAATTTTTGATCAGAGCGTCAGCGTGGATCATTGGCACCCAGTCTCAGTCTGGTGGCTCCCATATTGATGCTGTGCCACTATCTGCTTCCCTGGATGCACACAGACTGATACGCAGACTTATTCTTCAGGTGGTATCCAGTGTAGATACCATAGAGAAATAGATCAGTTTCTTCTCATGCCTATAAGATTACTTACCCATCAGAAAAGAACATTTTTCATTGCACCGGCTTCCTTTATGAATGCTAACAGATACCCAGAGCCACTATCTGCTGAGCTGAAGAGACTAACGAGCTATTCACAGATTATTTTCAATTCTCAGCACTAAATAAACCACATAGCCCCACGTCAGCACAGTGCTGCACATACAGGTCTGGCGTTGCCACCAGTGCTCCCCCCAGGCTGCCCTGTGCATCAGAGCTCACCTCCCCCTGTGCCTCAGCCCCCGCAGAGCGAGCATGTGAGTGCCATGGCAAAGAGCTTAGCGGTTTAAAGGGATTTTGTGGAAGTTTCAAGGCATCAGCAGTTATGTTTACCTATGGATATTCAAGATCTTGTTAATTCCACGCTAAAAATATGCTGATCAAGGGCTTCAATTAACTCCTGTGCACCAACAGGATCACACGAACTGCGGCACTGCAGGGCAGCTGTGAGCAGTTGGGAAGCCCTGAGATCACCGCAGCATTGGGTTTTACCTTACCTGCTTTTACCTTAGAGATGGTAACCAAAGCTGCAGCGCTCAGAATGTCCCAGGAAACCACGAGTGTTTAGCTGGGCTACTGCAGTGTTGTCTAGAGGACCCAAGACCTCAAAACCTGTGGCCCAAAAACGTGACCTGGCATCTTCCCTTTGGCAGCAGCTGGCCCATGCCAGTGCAGACAAGCCCTGCCTTTTGGATCGGGTATGTAGGGCTGGCACACCTTGAAACTTGCAGGGACTGTGTTTAAAAGCCATACCTGCTTTATTTAACACAGTAATGGTTCCCTCTGTCAAGAGTTTGCTGATGGTGGGGAAAACTAACTTTGAACATTAATTTTGCTAAGGAGGACCTTCCACGGTGGCTGTCAAACTGCTGTAATCAGTTATACTGAGAAAGCAAACCCATTGCTCACTGTGAGCCTGAGCTGCCAGGAAGTGTTTCAGTCTGTCTGGTGCTTCCTTACGAACACTGGAGCACAGGAGTCATGTAGGACACCCCAAGCCAGGATCAGCTCCAGCTCTATCTTTCCTGGCAGCCCCAGTGATGCAGCCCTGCAGATCTCCCTGGGATCCCACAGCAAGTCTGCTTCCTTCCCAGCATCAGAAAGATTCCCTGTGTGTTTTGGCCATGTTTACCTCCCTTATGCCATGCACGATGAATAAAAAAAAATGAATTACTTAATGTTTCTTCACAGCTTTTCACATAGCTGACCGTCGTTAACCACATCCCCCTGGAACCTGCTTATGCTCATTGTTCTCCTATAAGCTGAGCTTCTCCAGATATTTTCCTCACAGCCTCGAGCTGACCAACCTCTTTCTGTAGGTGCAGCATAAAAATTGGACACAGCACCCCCAGCCAAAGCCTCCCAACACCGACTGGAGCGGAGAATTTATTTTACATCTCCCAGGTAGTGCTTGGGTCGGAGGCTATTTCTCACAGCCGCGTGGTATTGCTGAATCAGTATGTTTCAGTTCTAGCCAATGTCATTTTCTGCACCATATAAATGTAGATTCTTCCTAAGTGCTGTACTCAGAGCATTTTTCATCTGATGGATTCCTATCTTTCCAGTCCTTGTGTGGCAGAATTGCTGCTGACTTGGGCTGTCCTCCAGTATATTTACAGCCTGTCCCCTATCGATGCGGTGATGGTTAGATGTCACCCAGGCTGCTAAAAAATCTGTCCTTGCCCAACCTGTGCAGATGCAGCCCTCCTCATGGTAATGAATGTTAATAACCTTTCTACGGGCACAACTTCCAGGCACGCTCGCTCTTGTCATACATTGTTCTTGCTTTGTAACACTGAGGTATTGTGTACTTCTAAACATTATGCTGTTGTTTTTAGACCATGCTTCTCCTGGGAGAAAACTGCATGGGGAATTTTGACAGTGGTGAGGCTTCTGAAACTCCATCGGGTGGCTCTTAGCTAGAAATCATGAGATTGTTACTGTCTTATGTGGGAGAAAATAGATTGGTTTGATGTGATTCATTAAGACCAAGCTGTGCCTAATTTATCATGCTGACTTTTCACAGTTCTTCTGGGAAGTAAAACTAAGTTCACTGATTTTTACTCCCGGTTGTTTCTCTTGCTGAAGATCTGTGTAATATTGACTCTCCTCTTGTTTTCCAGTACATTGCACCACTGCTCAGTGATTAGCCATAATCGCTAATACTTCTCTGGAGTTTTTCAGTCCTTGCTTGTCATTCCCCTTGTTCCAGAAAGGGCAGAGGTCCGGCCATGTCGGTGCTCCCTGATCAGGTGGCTGGTGCATGAATTGCATTCTGCTGTTACTGGTTTGCCCAGCAGGCACCTGCTGGGATCTGCCTTACTCTGTTGGGTGTTGAGCTCGTGGTGCTGAGGTCCTCTTGTTTGACACATACTTTATTTCTTATTACCATTGCTAACAGTAGATAACGTGCCCTGCTCGGTGGGATTCTGGGCATGCACATCCCTTCTGTTTTTTTCTCCATGAGTTGCTTCTTCCTATTTTAGTGGTTGGCGACCCTGCACATAACAGGGGGTCGAAACAAGATGATCATTGTGGTGCTTTTCAACCCAGGCCATTCTATGATTGTTGTTTCTTCCTCAGCATATTAAGTCATTAAGGCTTGCCTGTCCCATCTTCTACTAAATATCCTCTACTTTGAGGTAGTGATTGCTTCTTGACAGCCTCGTGACTGGGTTTGTTCCTGTTGGTGTCCCTGCTGAAGTTCACTCTTACAGACCTAGGCTATCTGCGCTCAGCTCTACACAGACTGCCTAAGCTGATCTGTGCTGCCGGAGCTCTCATCTACACTTTGCTTTCATCACAACTATTAACAAGTACCTGCTTTTTTCCAGCAGTGATATGCTGCTTTCAGAAGCAGCAGTCTTTAGAAAGGTTAAAAAGGGGGGAAAAAAGCAGGCATGGTTCAAGGTCAAAGACCAGAAAAGCGAATATCCAGCTTCTGGTTCTGGTTCTAGAGCACGGTGAGATGCATCACACCGGCCTCTGAGCTAGCTCCCAGGCAAGGCACTTCCTTCAAGCACTGGGAGTGGTGCAGAAATGCCCTCTGACAGTGCTCTGTCTGAGCAGCCGTAGCACTGCTGAGCTGGCATTGACATTTAGAGAGGATGATGCTGGAGCTTTTCTGGTTTCCCAGGCTCTGATGTGAAAAACTGATTACAGGGTCAGGTCGCTGCTGTCAGTCATTACACTGAGAGAGGTTTGCTAACAGAGCACAGGTTTGTTGTTGTAGCAGAAATGCTGTCACAGCCTGAAGCAGTGATGGAGCACCTGGTGGGAAGGCAGGGCCAGCCCAGGGGGGCTCAGGTGCAAGCAATGTACTGAGTGATGGAAGGGCTGGAGCCAGGATCCTCTCCTTCCCAGACCTCATTTAAGGGCTGGCAGTGCAGCTGAGGGGCTTTTGCTGGAATCCCTGCCTACCTGTGGCCTTCCAAAGGTAAGCAGGTTTTTTCCTTCCTTTCTGTGCCCACAGCTGTTGTATTTGAGCACGTCCTCTGTTGCTGCAGCTTAGGACCTTGCTTCTTTGCTGTGCTTTCCATTGTGTTATAGTTGTCAGCTTTTATATAGAGGACAAATGAATATTTTTCTTCTCTGTTTTCTTTAGAATTTAACAGTGAAATCATCTGGCTGTGGTACCCAAGGTACCTAAATCAGATTACTCAAGACATTATTATCACACTGTTTAGAAAGGCATTAACAGCATTCTGAACCAGGCTGCCTTGCTGCAGCTAAACTAAGATGTTTGGGAGGGTCTTTTACCGTGCTCATCAGTGGTGACTTAAATCTTCATTATATGGAATTCTGATGCATGGATGTTATAGTAACAAAGACTTGTTATATATGCACACGTACAGTATTTGTATATGGGCCTCTATAATGTATAAAACAAACCTATGTCTGCATGTACACAAATGCCCTGTGTTTGTACATACATAAATGCCAAAAGGTTAGAGGTTTGGACTCCCTGTATGTATGAATGAATTGCCTCTTCTGGAAATTTCTGGCTAAACCAAGGAAAGAAAATGGTAACATTCATAGGAGGGCTGTGCACAGCCCATGTCAGCCAGCACTGCATGGACCACCTGGGCATGGCAGTGATTTGGCCTTCCAGCTGGACTTGGGTTTAGCTGCCAGAGATCTCTTGGGATGCAGAAATGCATAAGCTGTGCAGACATGGAAAATGAGTTGTAGGAATGTCTCTGTGTTGCTTGAGTCTGGAGAGTGATGGCAGGGGAGATTCATCAGCCTCCTTAGGGGGGAAGAAGCAGAACTGTTAGTGCAGGGGCTCTGGTACCAGGCAAGGAATGGCTGTTTAATTTGCTGAGCAATCAACAGGAGCTTTAATGTAACCAGTGGGTAAAGCTTAGCTGCAACTGTAAGTAGGAAATCCAGGAAATCAGCTCACTGTGGTCTTCAGGAATGCTGGGGAAGGGTTTTGTTCAAGAGAAGGAAGATGTTGCCATAAAAACAGGCAGCTGCAGTTTGGTGTCCGTTGCTGTGGGAGGGCAGATGAGGATTCAGAGGGTGCAAAGTATCATTGCCAAGGGAGGCACACGTATCAAGTGATGGAATTCAGCATTCCAATGAAAAGGTCTAACGAGGGCACCGGGCAAGAGATGATAGGCTTAAACAAAGCCTCTGGTTTCAGCAGGCCCAGGGAGCAGGAGGGTATAAAACCTTGGGAACAAATGCTAGGAGGAAAAACCTGGCAGGCAGCGTGACTGAAAGGACCTGCATTAAAGGCAGAATGCGGAGGAGAGATGAAAACAGAACAAGGTTTACTGAAGAACACCGATAGAGGCTGAAGAAATAGAATGTAACCTGAATATCCACCTTTACCTGCAGTTCTGAATAACTTGTAGGCGATGAGGAGATCTGTCAACATATTTTAAATGGAAAAGCTGTGATCTGAGTTGTTGGTTTTGGTATTTTTTTCACATTTTTTTGAAAGCAGAATTTGGTGGTGAACACTCAGATTTTTCCCTTTCTGTTGTTCTGAATTGAAAAGTAAAGGGGGAAGTGGGCTTCGTTTATATATTTTATTTTCAGTATAAGGGAAATAATATCATAATTTCTAATTGAATAATCAAATACAGTACTTTTAACCTGAAATGTTTTCCTCTTAAAATTAAGTGTTTTCAGATACTGGCAAAGTTGGGAGTCTGTCAAGTGCCGACAGATGGGAACAAGCCTGCTTCCAGTAATAGTTTTTCCCAAACTGCTGATGTTATAGCTGGAAGAGAGCTTTAGTCTTCAAGAAGAAAGGCAAAGGAGAAAGCGGAGGCTGCTTCTATTTCTGTTTGTGTAATGCTGTCTGGCTCTTGTCAAAGAAAAACACAACAGAAAACCAACACACTTTTCCTGCAGAAGTTTATCTGGGTGGGGAGGAGGAAAACAAATCATTTTTCTACTAGTTCTATTCAAACAATTTGCAGAGCTACAGAGTAATTAAGCTAATTACCCATGTTCAACCATCTAGCTGCTTCCCTGTGGAGCCTGTGGTGAAACCAGGTCTGCCAACTTGGGAGGTCCATTCTGTACAAAGGGCCAGTGGTGTTACACCAACACTGTCACCTTGCAGTCTGTCTCTAAGAAATTAGCTTTAAATTCTTCAGAATACTGAGAGCTGGAGATCCCTGGGTGGGTGGGTGGGTTTGTGCCCATTAGATGGGTGATGGCAGAGAGCTGAGGTTGAAGGGTTGTCTGGAGGTTGCTGTGTCCGAGCCCTGCTCAGTGAGGGCTGCCCAACTCTGGTCCTGATGGATTTTGGCCATCTCCAAGGGTGTGGATGGACTGCTTCGTGATGCAGTGCTAAGATGGGCTCTGCATCCCGGCCCAGGGAGCCCTGAAACACACCGCACGTCTTGAAGCATTAAATATTCCTGGAGACAGCTTAGAAGAGGGATTGTTCAGCTGTCTGAGGCTCCTTTGTAAAATACAAGGCATAAAGAGGGGGAACACGTGAGTAATGTTGTACCACAAAGCTGCAACTGTAAAAGCTTCAGGAGCCATAAACCATGCCGTGCGGTGGCTCTGGCTCTCAGCTTTCTTTTCTGGTGGAGCATCCTCCCAGTGTGAGAATGTGATTTGTGAGTACATCTTGTCACCTGCAGTTTGATGGAAGGCTTCAGAACAGCTTAAATTCCCCTTCATTCCACTCACGTTTGGGTAGTTACGAGATGTATCCTGCATAGAGTGGCAATTCAGGGGAAGATTCAATGCAAAGAGCTTTTCTGTGGAATGAAATTGCATATAGCTAGCTGTGTGTGGATCTGAGCCTTAATGCCCTTATATCCACCCCTTTCTCAGCTGTCTCTGGGTGTGTGCTGCCTGATGTTGGGCCTATGGGGTCTGATAGAGCTGCCTTCCTGAAGGTGATATGAGCAGAAGGGAGTTTGATAGTTCACAATCCTCACACAGAGCCTTTGCTGTGTGAAAGTATCTGCAGCCCTTTGCTGTTGCAGGCTGTCATGAAGACAAACAGTTCCCTGTAAGAGGGTTTATTTAATGTAGTTAGATGGGGACAACATTCCACCGTGCTTCACTCATGGCCTTTCCAGAATTCTGGATTCTGTGGACGCAGCCACTCCATCCAGTGCCCAAAGGCTGTGGGATGTGCTCTGTGGGTGTGGGGCAGCTGGAGGAGCCAAACCATCAAAATGCACTTCCATAACAAAGGCCAAAAGTCGATTGCATGGCATATTATATACAGTACATTTCCAGATGTTAAAGACTAGAACTGATGCATAAGGGCATCTGGATGTTGAACTTGCAGGTGATTCCCTTAAAGAGTAACAGCGAGGTGTTACTTATGGAATAGCATGATGCTGAAGGGTGGTGAACTGGGAGAGCCTCAGGAAATAGAGAACGTTTAAACAATGCTGACCAGAATGCCATGGTGGACACTGCCAGGAGGGGCTGGATGAGGGGCACAGCTGCAGAGCTGGGCCCTGCTGGGCTGCCCAGTGCAGGAGGTGGGGCTGTGACAGACACAGAGCTGGGGAAGGGAATGGAGCAGCTCTGATGTGAGGAGATGCTGAGAGCTGGGACTGCTTGTGGGGAAGTCCAGGAGGATCTTATCCGTGTGTATGAAGATGGGAATGGAGGCAGTGAAGGAACTGGAGCTGGGCTCCTCATGGTGCCCAGGGCAGGACAGGGGGCAGTGAAATGCAGGAAATAAATGTTACAGACTTCTTTGGAGTGAGGGTGGTCAAATGCTGCCATGGTCTCTACAAAGGCAGTGGAGGAAACATCCTTGAAGATATTCAAAGCCCAACACTTGGGCACTGTGATACTTGCAAATGTAACCAAATGCCATGGGTAGCTGACAGCATCCCTGTGTGTATGCAGCCTTCTGCTGAAGGTGCACCATGCTTTTGAGCAAAGAGCTGTTTTAACTAACTTTAATAAGACTGGTAATAATCTTCTATTAATTCATTCTTTCTCCTTTACGATATCCATTTTGCACAAACTTGCCAGAAGAAAAACTACTTCAGAGGAACTAAAATCCGCCTTCTGTGTATGGATTTTTTTCCAAAGTTACTTAGCAGGTGGTGCTTTATGGAGCGAACAGCCACTTTGTTCAATAATAAAACTAAATCAACTTGCTTCTAAGTCTGAGGATTAATCCCTCCCACTCACTCCTTCGAGGTGTTTTCATCACTGTGCTTCTCCTTTCTTCCAGCTTGTTTCTTGTTGCACAGTGCTGCACCAAGAGACTGCATTACCCCACCTGCATGCGGTACAGAAAACACTAATCATTGCACAGTTCTAATGTCAAAATTGGTACTGAAGCAAAGGAAACGGAGTAAAACAGCTGACTTGTTTCCAGAGAATGGCTCTGAATGCAGATTAAATGAATTGATGTGGCAGTGGGGATGCTGGGAAGCAGCGGTGCTGCAAGGTGCTCACTGGGGCTGTAGGGTGAGGTGTCATGCAGGAGGACATGGGCTGCGTGGGGGTGGTGGGCTCTCTGCCATACAGGGCCCTCCTCCAGCAGTGGGTGTGTGGAGAGCACTGGGGGCACCTCCAGGGGAAGGTGGTTGTGGGGATGGGGGGAGGCTGGTGGGAATCTGGGGCTGGAATCTGTTACTGTCACATCTGAAGCAGAGGAGATGCTAAGGCAGGGACTCTCAGGGCAGTAATTCCCTGTCTGGGTGGGCAAAGACTGTGTCCATGGATGGAGCTTCCATAGCCTTTGTTTTTAATCAAGCCTTGTCAGTATTTGACTACCCTCACTTAAAAAAAGTTTCCTACCTCTAAGCTTGTGCTCACTGCCTCCTGCCCCTTCATCATTCCCCCATTGGGGGAATCTTTCTCCACTTTCTCTGCAGCCACCCGTTAACTGAAGAAGCAACAAGATTCCCTTTCCCTTCTCCTCAGGCTGAAGGGTCCTATTTCTCTCAGCATCGCATTGCCTGATCTGTGCATCAGTGACAGTGATTCTGGCCTTCCTGTCTTTTGTGAGCATTGTATTTCGGCAAAATTCAGAGCCCGACTGCTGCCCAGCTAACCCCAAAGTCCAGCCTGGCTGGCAGCAGGAAGAGGAGGTGATTGATAGGGGCTGGTTGTGGCATGCTGCTGAGGGCATTGCTGGGAGATGGTTGATGCTATTGACTCTGCTGTCACTATTACTGCACTGAAGAGTTATTAGGAGCCCTTTTGTCAGCATTTACAATCCATAAGGTTCTATCATGCTCAGCACTATCAATAACAGTGCTTTAAAAACAAATTTTCGTTGTGTGTTTTCTCCACTTGCGCACGTTATCCTTTAGAAAATGAGTGCTTTTCATCCTGGAGTCTTTTCTTCTGCTTGCTCACATGTGCTGAGCTGTATCAGGAGCAGGACTGTGAAGCAGATAAAGAACCAGCCATATGCTTTCTTTATGTTCTCACAGTGCCTGGAGCCCTGCAATCTGGCACGGGCTTCCAAGCAAACACGAGCAACCTGAAGGTGTCTCCATGCTCTGCTGGCTGCAAGCAGCACTCCTCTGCCACTAGCACTGTGCTGCATTAACACAAGGTGGGAATGTGGCTGCTGCTGCTCACGTGGGCAGTTATCTGCTGGGACAGGCACTGCTGGGGTGCCATTGCTGCTGCATTGCAGCTGAGATGCATCCGTAGCCATCTGACCACGGCTCTCACCTACACACACTTGCACCAGGGATTAATGCAGGTAGGACACAGCAGTGCAACAGTGCACTTCTTTTTATCACCTAGGAAAGCAATCAATTTTCTTCCTTCACAGGAAGTGTATTGCTGCTCTTATTCAAGAGAATGGTGTGTTTTAGCAGCCTAGCCAATTGCATGGTGACTTACTAGTAATTCCAAATGGAAAATGCTTCTATCTGAAGCCTTCTGCTTGTGTGCACTGTTACTTAACGAAGGGCATTTGAGTCTGCAGCTGCCTTTCCTTGTTTTATTAAAAAGCACTCTAAATATTGCTCATAAAATATATATACTATTTTGAACTTTTGCTCCTGCTGCAGGGATGGATAAATACTCTGTATTAATAAAAGCCAAGGAGAAATAAAACTGCAGCATGCAGCATCTCAGCAACTTAGCATGAGCCAAAACAATTCCCAGCAGCTCTGGGCATTCCTGCCCGAGGCAGAGCAGAACTGTGTGAGATCCCATTCCTGTGGCTGGCACATGGGCTGCACACAGCAGTGTTTGTGCCCTCAGCCCCGGACTCAAAGCAGCATTCCTGATTCACGGTGCACAGTGTGGAGCTTTGCAGGATGGGGCTGATTTATTCCCCCAGATTTTCAGATTAAACAGGTAAGACACTTCCAAAATAAAAATATGAGAGCAGTTATACTGTCCTTTTTCTTCCCTACCTTCACTGGAAAGGGGCTTTGAAAAAAGATATATATATTTTACTAAATCCTGAAGGCACAGCTGGGGTAAAGCAGAAGACTTGTCTCAACTGTTCTGTAATGCTGCCAGGCCTAGGGATTGGGAATGGGGCCGGGCCCAGGGGCTGTGACTCTGGGGATCTGGCTGTTGTCAGAGACCTGTGGTGCTGTGCTGGGGCAGCCCTGTGGGCCCAGAACACTGCAGGGTACCCCTGCTGTGGCCAACTGCAAAAACACGTTTTCAATACCTGTAAGAAGAAGGCATATAAGGTCTCCCAGAGCCACAGAGTAAAACCATCCAGCAGGAAAAGGCCCTGGCAGCTCTTCCAAAATCTTGGTCCTCCCAGTGGCTGAGCAAGCAGGGAAATATGCAACCTTGTTTCTTTGACCTGTGCTAGTAAGAAGTGTAACCAAAAAGCCAACAAGGAGCATCAGGCCATCCCTGTGCTGCTGCTGGATACTTTGTGAAGCAGCAAGAAGCTGCTGGATCATGGCAAACAGCACAAAACTCGAGATCTATTTAGCTACGTGTATTTGGAGAACATGTTTCGGTCAAGTCTTCTACACCAGGCAGTTGTGCTGAGGTCACTTGTTGCTTTCTGTCCCTCCTCTCCTTCCATGAGCCTCTTGGGTTTGGATTTATTCCTCAGTTTTGGTTCCTTGTGTGGGGGCTGCATCTTGATGACCATGATCAATAGAATGATGTCTTCTATACTAAGGTGAGCTGCTCGCTGGGCAGAAAAACAGTCATAAGTAGGGAAGTTCCAAGTCTTAGTGAACAACACAGAAAATAATATTGAAATTGAGGGTGAAAAAGCAAATGAGCAATTCTATAATTACGGCTACAATCAATTAGGAAATATCTAAGCTCTTCTTTCCATCAGCACTATATCTGACATCAGTCGGTTACTTCAGTGTCATCAGGAACCATCAACAGCTCTCACAGCCCTGCCTGGTCCCATTGTATACAAACTGAAGTGTAAATAAATCAAACAATATGAAGAAGTTACAAATGTGCTATTTCTGAGGGCTTTTTTTTTCACACTTTCTAGGCCATTTCTCTGCTCTGCACAGCATTTTTTCACAGCCTATTTCCATCTGTTTCCCATGGAACTGATAATGTTCAGCACAGCATTTCTGAATCCCATACCCAGCGCTGCAATTAAACGGCACTCACAATTCACACTTAATATACGCTAAGAACAATGAAAAACAAAAGCTCTCTTGGTTTGTTTCTAGTCTGGGAGTTGTTGAGATGTTTCTTGTTCTGTGCGGCACTTGGCTTACTGTACAATGCATCCTTTCCTTTCAGTAGTAGAAATACATAACTTTTTTTGGAGGAGAGTGTGATGAGGAAATAGTCTGGGAAGAAATCGTATCTGTAACCAGAAGCATCATCCACAGGAGCTAGTTATCCATGTTGTATTTGGAATAAGCAGCAAGTATGGTAGCGTTTTCCAGCTAATGTGATCCTCTGTGGGAGCCAGCTCCTGTGTCTGCCCTCTGGCAGTCCCCAGCCACATCCCCTGGTGTCTTTCCTTCACTTGTGGACGAACAGCCTCAGAGTGTGACCAACCAACACTTATCCAGCAGAGCTGCATTTAAACAGAAAAATTACCTTTCAAGCAAACTTCTTTTTTAAGCATCTATTTTAGTGGAATGCTGTGTTTTGTTACCAGAAAACTCATTTATCATCCCACCTCAACTCCAGGATGTGTCAGCAATGGAGCACAGGGGTTTGCCCTGCAGCTCTGTGCAGAGCAGTGAGCAGAGGCTGCCTGCCAAAGGTGCTGTCCCACCCACAGCTTCCGAAGGTGCACCGGGGATAATGGAAATGCCATTTCTCTGCAAATAAATCAATTTTGCTTAAATATTTTTTGCTCCTTTCCTCTGCCTTGCTGCCCTCCAGCGTGCAGCCAGGGACAGCTCTGCACCCAGCACAGGGCAGGGTAGAGCTGCCAGCACCTGGTTGTGGTGTCCTGCTCTGTGCAGTTTGGGAACTCATCTCAGACCATCTCCTATCAAGCACGAGGCCCTCCATTCTCTAGAGATTGAAGTTCTCTTCTAATTCCCAGCTTCCTATTATTCCTGCATAGACATGCAGGGATCTCATCCCTGCCCCTTTCAAGCCCCTTTGGCAGGGCTCCCCACATCCCCCTACTCCCTGCATGTGTTTCCCTTAAGGGCAGCCCTGCTGCTTGCACTAATGATCCTAAGCATGGCAATACACAGCAGAGCATTTTCTCCTTATCGCTTTCATTTATCTGGCTCCCTGGGAACCAGAGGAGCAGTTTTCTAAATCAAGGATGTACTTATCACTAACAAGAACTTCAACTGAAGACAAAGCACACACCACTATTTTCAGTTCCTTTACTGTGACCATAGGTCTTCTTTCTCCACCCTCTTTAAAAAGCAACTCTTGCTTATTCTCTTAGCTGTGATACCCACAAATGAAAGTGAACAGTGGTTCACTGAAGCCCTCCACTGTTTGCACACACAGTTTTGAGGCTGACTGAGCAGAGCTGATACTCTCCAGGAAATGTGAAGTAGGGCTCCAATCAACACCAGCAATACCAAAGTTGGCATGGGCACTGGTGTCTCTGTCTCACTGTAGCACTGGGATTGACAACCAGTTTCAGAAATGATGGAAATACGAGAAGCTGCAGCTCTCATAAAAGCATACAGAGAACAGCAGGCATGAGTACAGCAGGCACAAGGGATTTCTGGAGAGGGCAGATGTAATGATATTTATTAGGTGTGAAAGAAGTTGGAAGGAATACTTCAGAGGCGGAGAGTGCAGACAGTAATTGCAATACACGTGGATAAGATATGAGTGTGAAGAATGGTGGAGTATTCAGAGGATAATTTAGAGGAACAGAAATATTGCCAGATCCAGTTCAGCCTACCAGGCCGTTTAGGAAGGCCCATGCAAAGCTGATGAGCATTTGGTGGTTTCCTTCCAGACTTCCGGAAGCTGCAGCCCTCTCCTGAGCACTGTCAGACTGCACCGCTCAGAGATTAGGCCCAAAAAGTCAAGGAAAAGCTTCTCTGATTTTAATCCAATTTACCCAGTGTGTATAGCACACACGTCCTCACAGTTTCTCTCTGGATAACCTGCTTAACTGTTTCCATGACAAAGCATTCTTTTCCGTAGACACGGCACAATTTTCCCTTTTTGCACCCTGTGTCCGTTTTCCCTCCATAGTGGAAATGAGGGCCGTCTGTCTCTTCTCCATGACTCCGTGTAACTGGGTGCAAGCATTAAATCCCTGCCTCGACTCCTGTTGCCCTGCCTGGCTGAGCAGAGCTGTTCCACCCCTGTTGCCTTTGGGCCCGCTGTGCCCCTCACACCCCAGCCCTGCCCCATCGGCCTGTAGGCCTGGTGCCAGGCCGTGCCAGAAGCCTTCATGCAGAACCACCCGCAAACCAGCCCACATCTCTGACACCTTGATGAGCTTTTCAGTGGTTTGCGTTGCTGCCACTCCATGACTCTCCCATGGACTTCAATTTAGAGTTTGCTTTGCCTTTCACCTGTCAGCTCTGCTTTCCCACAGTGCTGTCCAGGCAATGGCTAACATTGCACTTCACACGCTTTGTCTGGAAAGGATGAATGTAGATATTGCTTTGCAAAAATCCTTGTAAGGTGTGGAGGGACTCTTTGGGGTCGCTTCCAAAATGATGCAAAAAATGATCCCATTTCTTCTTCTGTCAGATGTGTTCTTACAGATGGTCATAATATGCACAGCATAATTTGCTGACAACTTCATACATCCCGTTCTCAAGGAAATTCATAACATTTGCTTTTATTTCTTCAGCAGAACTTCATTAAATGCAATTTTCAGTCCAATTAAACAATTTCAGAATTTTGGCTTCCTGTCACCCCAAAATAAGTCTGAAGTGTAAAATGAGGTAATAGCCATAGAAATTCAGATTCCATTTATAGTGATTTTTAGTAACTTCTATATTGTTTTAATTTCAATTGAATTTTATTGTAATATACTTACAGGAAAAAAAAAATGCAAGCAGCACTTCCTGGAAACCACGTCCCTGATATCTTTAATAAAATATTACAGTGCAACAAAATACCTTTAACAAAAGTTAAATTAAAAACACGATATTACATGTGCTAAAGAGTACAGCAAGGACCTGGTCATTCAAATGTCGTGAAAACAAGACGTGCCCAAAGAAAGAACAGCTCTCCTGAAGCATGGTGCCACTCGCTGCACTTAGGAGCTCACACTCCAGAAAAGCAATCTCAGAGAAAATATGTGATTTTCAGAACGGTTTTACATTTTCTTGGTGGGGGTTTGCACTTAGATGGAAAAGAGGAATGTGTGCCTGACCAGAGGTGAGAATGACCGAGCTGAGGGGGATTTCCTCTTTTTGTTCTGAACTTGCAGACCTGGCCCTTGGAAGGACGTGGTTACCCCGTTCTGAGGTGACTTTATACAGATGCTTCCTGCTGGCTGAGTTTCTCTACAGCCCTCCTCCTTCACCCTCATTCCCCTCTTAGGACCTTCTCCTGCCTCCCTTGCTGTGCCACTAGTGCGGTAGGTGCAGTGTCATTAGTGCAGAAAGTTCTAGATCTACACATATAAATTAAAAAGAAATGACCATTATTATTATTGTTGTTGTTGTTGTTGTTGTTGTTGTTACTGTTGAGTGGTTTATCTCAGTGATCCCAGTGCAGCACCACAAAGGCACACCCAGTAAGCACAGTGAGGTGCACTGTCTGGCTGGGATGGCCAGGAATGTAGCAACTCTCTTCAATCTGTTTGATAAACAACCGCAGTGTTTGTCCTTTTTCTAGTCTCAATTACGTTTCCATTCATATTTCTTCTTAACTTTGTTGGATTTTGTTTGTTTGCTTTTTCTGTATGTCCTCAAAAAAGACTTGTGCAGATTACCAGCATTTTGTATTTTTTATCGTCTCTCTGAATTACCTCCAGTATCTTTGTTGTGTGCATGACAGCACAGTAACAGCATGGCTCTGTGGATAAAGCTTCTTTTGCTATCAACTATTGAAAAGAGTGGGGAAGATGCAGTTAGGTAATTGGCACTGTCCAGGAATTCCTCATGTCTCGCTTTGAAATCCAAGGCTATCACACCGAGAGGTCTTCGGAGATAAAGACAATGATGTATTTAAAGATTGAAAGCTTTGAAAGTTAAAAAGAATATTCTGAGAGCTTGATATCTGCTCAGCATCAGTGAGTGCTGGGAGACAAGTGATGGGGAACTTCTGAGGAGTGAATGTAATTGCTTCTTGTAATAACAGTTTCGCTCTGCTGTTTGGTCTCAGCTTGGTGGGGTGAGGGAGATTATAGGTGCCAGGGCTGGGCTGCACTGAGAGGAGCTGGACGAGGCTTTCCCAGAAATACACCCAACAGGTCCCTGGGTGTGAGAGCCAGGGGGAGAGGAGCTGCAGCAGGGCAGAGGTGTCCCCTGCACTGCTGGGCCTGCAGCCTGAGATGGGGCAGGATGGTAACACATGAGCACATCCCAGCTCCAGCAGCGGGTCTGGGGGGCAGTAAGGCCAGAGCTGCACCGATGTTATCAGCATGTAGTATTCTCCAGTAGATCTTCCTTCTATGAAGCTGAGGTCAACTTTACAACTAAATTCTACTTTCAGCATCAGCAGTATTTGATGTTCACAGTTCGGTGAAGTGGGTTGGAAGCAGCACATCCTGTGCTGAGGGCTGAGCTCTTACCAGGAATTTGGGTGTGTGCACAAAGCCTGAGCTCCTGCTAATGGCACACTTGGCTGAGCAACACAGGCTAGAGGGAGGCAACCAAGGTCTCTGCACCTACAGGAGTTTCAGTGGAATACCAATGGGAATGTTGAGACTTTGGGGCACCTATAATGTACTGGACTTTTCTTTATGTTGAGGGCAGTGGGGCACAGCACAGGTTGCCCAGAGCAGTGGTGCTGCCCCATCCCTGCACAGAGCCAAGGTCAGGGGATGGGCTTTAAGCACTGATGGAGCTGTGGGTGACCCTGTGCAGTGGGGGAGTGGGACCAGAGGGCCTTCAAGGTCCCTTCCAACTCAAACGATGCTGAGATTCGTGATTCAGCCCAAACTGCATTTTCCCCAAAGAAAGAGGCTTTGGATTTCCCACCCAGGGCGGATCAGATCACACTGCTCACAGGAAGGGAAGGAGATCATTCCTGATAAGTGCCGAGTCAGTGAGACTTATTGCAGACCAGGAGTTCTTACGATGCTTTGCCCTTAACACAGATCAATTCCTTGAATACATTTCCGGACATTCTAAGTTTAAAGTACTTCTTTGAATTATGGTATTTACTTGCCTTCATTGCTTCTGTGCGCTCCTGAACCATCTGGGGTGCCAGAACAAGGAAATAACAGACCTCTGAATCATGTGCAGTGGTGAAAGAAAATAGAAGTATGGCTGCTGTGCCTGGGGAGGGGGAACAGCAGTGGGAGACTGGCAGCTGGCTGTGCCTGTGCTGGGGAGTGGAGGGGATGTGAGCAGCTGACAGAGCAGTGGGACTGGGTTACCCCTGGGCTGTGTGATTCCTCAGTCCCCAGCCCCACAGTGTCCTGAGTTTGGCTGGGCTGGGAGCCCCCTGAAAAAAGAGCAATTGCTAAGTCCGCAATGTCTGCTGGAACTTCCAGGCCTGAAATCAGGGAGAAAGCAGAGGAGGTAATCATAGAATCATGGAATTTAATGATCATCTGATTTATTTATATCTTCTTTAAATAACAGAAATAGTTTGAACAGACCATTGTAATTTGCAAAATTCTTCAAGTGCCTCCCAAAGCAAATACAGCATACTGCTGAAATAACCCTCCATGCAGATGCTAAAGGTGTCCTTATTAGCTCTGGTTATTGACTGCTCAGTTAATTCAGGATCCCTCCCCCACCCATGAACTAACCCCCTCCCTCCCAGGGAAGCCTGTGCAAGCAGTCCATGTCAGAACTGCACTCTGTTAGCTTTGCCAGGACACACCTCCTGAGCCTGTGAGATGCATGCTGCAGACTTCACATTTCAGATTCTATTTTTATCCTTTTTTTTAAGGAAGCATCACTGATGTATTTCATTTATTCATGAAAAGGCATCTTCTCCTGTCCTGCAGTGCCACAGCTAGTTTCCATCAAGCCAGCTAGCTTGCAGCTATTTGACAAAGCGGATGCTTCTGATCCACTCAGTGCCTTCCCATAACAGGATCATGGCTCTGTGTCCCTTATTAGAGCAGAGGAAGCAGTGGCCATGCAGCCCTATTCACACAGCAGCACAAGGAATGGACGCCCAGCTCCACCCTGCCCTGATGGCACTTGGCCTTGGTGCACCTTGCTCAGCCAGGCTCCTTCCCTGGCTCCACCAGCTCTGTGTGCAGCAAGCAGAGCAATCCTGGCAGAGCAGACAGGAGAGTGCTCTCTGTGCTTCAGTGCCAGCAAAACATACTCTTAGGAGACAGTTTGTTTCACAGGGTGAAATGCAGTTCCTCCCAGAACAAGAGTGCGGAGCACTACGTGAGGTGTTGGTGTAGCAGTAGCTGCTTTCCTAGGACGGGCAGTTCCAGGCAGCGTGCCTGGTGTAGGGCTCTGTGCAGGAGAGGGAGCTCAGCAGGATACTCTGACACAGCATTTCAGATGAATTTGTGCTTCCTAAAGTGACTGTAGGCTCTGACATGTCAGCTGTACCTGAACTGCTATGGCCATACTGTAGGTCCTCCTGTGACCTGTTATAAATCACGCCAAGAGTTGAAGTTCTGTATTTCGGATATTTCCTCACATCAAGGTTTGCCTCATTCTTTTATCTGTTCCCCAGAAGCAGAGCCCATGAAGTATAACAAATTTCAGGTGCATTACATCACAGGCCTTCTGTACAGCACCGGGGTGTCCAAATTACTGAGAGAATGCTGAAACCAATTGATTCAGAGCGCATCAGAAAATTCATCTCTGCTTCAGCCTGGCTTCCTCTGTGAACATTTGCTTTCCCATTGGTAGACATCCTGTTATCTAAAAAAAGCTGTGCTTTATGTCATGCTTACCCAGGAAATATTTCCAGTGGCAGCAGATGAGCAGGGCAGCGGGAGGAGGAAGACATGGTGGCCATCAGGAGGACAGGGCAGAGGCACCAGTGCCACATCTCTCCTGTCTTTACCTTTCAGAAGCCAATCTGGCTGGGCCATGGGTCCTTAGCATCAAACTGAAGTGTAAAGATATTTACCCGGAGACTAAATAGAGATTAATTGCATACATTCAAGTTTAATAAATGATCTTGTCCCATAATAAAGAAGCAATGCCAGTTGATGCAAATGCAGGCCTATGCACGATGTGTTTTCACCCACAGATGTCCTCAGTTTTATTAAGGTCTTGGCAACCAAGAGAAACTTGAATAATTTTATTAATTCAGTCAAGTTATTCAAATTATATTTCACTCAGTGTAAAGTGCTAAGGACCAACAATCAGTCTAGGTCCTTATTTTCAATCTGAATCTTAGAAACACATGAGCAGCACATGTTTCAGTTGGGTTAGTTTACTTAAGTAGTGAAGAGAGCTCAGGCCCCTAAGCATCAGATCTTTACGAACACACCTGACACAAAGTCCTTTGAAAAGCCTCTTTTTTTTTTCGTCTGCCTTATTCTTGCTTTTCTTCAATAGGTGGAAATTACTCAAAATCAATAATGAGAGTTGCAAGGTCAGGAAGAAGAACATCCCAGACCTGGGTCTTAATTTCAGGGCCAATTTGCCTCGCATTCCAGTAATCTATTATTTGAGTTTTAGCAGATCTGACAGCTAATTAATTATAAAGGAAGATTGGAGAGTGGACAGCAGCAGTGGCACCAGAGAATTCATCTTTTCTGTCAGGTTACTAATGTGTACCCATTCCCTTGGCACGGAAAGGAATACTTGTAGTAAATCTTTGTCCATCTCCCATCTCCAGAGAGAAAATCAAACATGGCATAAACAATAGCTTCCGTATTCTCTGGGAAATGCACTCTTAAAAGCAAAACATGGTAATAAATTAACACTTCAACTTCATACATTTCTTCCCAGATACGTCGCTCATGTTGTACGGAAAAGTATAGATAACTTTCCAACACAATCCATAGGTGGACAGTGAGATCCTGGGCAGATGTAAGCACACCACAGGGACATCCTGCTTCTAGAAGCTGCTTAGTCAGTAAGCCACAGAATTAGCAGCAGTATAAATCTGTGTGGTTTACATCAATTATGAACAAGTTCTGTGCATTGGGATGAGGCTCTTTGTAACAACACGACAACCAATAAAGCTATCAAGGCAGCATAGTAGCGTGGTGGCTGATCGTATCACTTGCTCTAGCTCTCAGAAATACTGTAGGTATTTTCAGGCTCTGGAAAGCTGACGGTAGAGTGGCTGCATTCAGAGGCACTGCCACACCTGCTATGGCCTTAGCTGCTCATCTGTTCAGCTTGGCTCTTGGTGATGGAACATGGTAGTGGAGGCACCAACCTCCATTGGGTGAGCACAGATGGCACTGCAGCGTTCCCCAGCAGCCATCCCTCACTGCTATTGGATCTGAAGGGATTCTGGTACATTTCAGAAAATTCTTTCACACTTCTCTAAAACTTTATTATGAATAAATGAGAATACGGAGGATTTTCTGTTCATCTAGCAGAAGAACATACTGAAAACCAAGCTATAAAAAAAGTGCTGCAAAAGCTCCACCAAGCGAGAGTTAAAAATAAGGGAGCTGGGTACTCCCAGAGGTGTGTGTCCCTGGAGACAAATGCTTGGTGGCAACAAGAAGGATCTTCTTGACACTCAGCCTGGCCATTAGGTGTGCCTTCCTAACAGGGGAACAGGAGTGCATCTAAGTCTGGGATGAAGAGTTATCCTGCGTTATCTTCCCTGAGGTTTTTATGTGACATCATTAGTGCCCTCTAAATATCTTGGAGTGGTTTCACCTCCACGATCTTGGCCTTATTCCTTTCGCCATTGTCCCATATAAATATTCTCTCCTGTCTTTTAATGAGCTGGCTCAATACAAGATCCAGGAAGCGTGGGGCAACCTGCATCCCTAATTCAGGTGTGCTCACTGCTGGCAGGAGGAGCAGAGGCTGTGCTCCCTTACAGCTGCTGGCTGCAGATCACCCCCACCCCATGCTTCCCACAGAGCACCTCCTGCACACAGCAATGCCCACAGCACTGTGCCAGCACTGCTGCTCTGCTGCAGCACTCATCCCTTTTGCCTTGTGCTCCTGCTGCATCCCCACTCGCAGTCAGCAGTGAGAGGCTGTGAAATTAACCATGGGAGCAATGGGGAAAGGAAGCGCCGAAGTCAGCAGCATGGGAAGAGCCTTCTGCTAGACGAGGCACGGGGAATTGCTGATTGAGCAGATGCCAAAGCAAACTCTGCTGACCGTAGGCATAGGGCAGCTTAGGCAGGAGAGGGACCATTAACTGTCTGAGCTCCAAAGCACTGAGTACATGTTAGGCATTTCTCTTTCCCTTCGTTTTGCATTAACACGAGTGATGCTGCAGTGCATCGCCTCGATCTGACAGGATTTTTTTAACAGATGTGACTGGAGAAGGTTCTAAGATTCATGAAAAAAAAAGAAAGAAAAATAGATCTGACGTGAAAGACTGTCTGGAAAGTCAGTAGTTCCCTTCTGTACCAGAGAGGAGGCAAAAGGCTATCATGATCACAGCTTTCAGTTCTTAACAAGTGAATCCTGACTTTGAGAGCAAATTTTTCAATCCTCTTAATGAAGGGCAAAAAATATCCAGGTGGGAAATGAAGGTAAATGAATCCCTGTTAAAAATCCTTTGGGTTTCCAGGATAAATGCCTTTGTTTGTTTATGAAAATAATGAGAAATAACATACAGAGAATTGCAATATGTCATTCATAACTGACCTGTTAAAAACAAATGCAATCTTATGTTTTTTACTTTCTTTTGCTTACTTTGGAACAGGAACATACTCAGAGAAGTTCTGCAGGCAGAACTAAGTGGCAGGTAATTCTACATGTTCCAAACAGGCCCTACAGCCTTTTAGTATATGGCTCTGGTGGTCTGAAAAGCACAGTGCTCCCAATGGGATGTGCTCAACCTGCTGAAACCCTCAGAGTGTGGATGTGGACTTTTAATAGGCTCAGGTTTGGGGGAAGCCAAGCCACACTGGTCACATCAGCCACCGAAAGTCCCAATTTACAAGGCTTAGAGAAGGCAGCAGACCCCAAGCCACTGTGTCCTGGCTGTTGTCCATAGAAGGGACAAGTCTCCGTGTTCCAGGTTGCCTCTTTCACCCATAGGAACTTCCCCCAGCATCCACAAAATTGCACAGAACCTCTTCCTATGCAGGTCATGGCTGTAGGGGCCAGAGGAGATTGTGTGATGGCAAACAAGAGCTCTGTCCCATGAGAAGTGCTCTTTGCTGATGGAAATTGGAGCACTCTGTCTGGGTTATTGTAAAACCTCTCCCCAGCGTCTCTGTATTCTTATAATAACCTGCAAATACCAGATCGGTTTCATTTAAATATATCAGCAATGGTTTTTAAGGGCTCTGATAACAACTTGGCAATACAAAACAAACCAGTATTTGATCTGCTTGACAATGTATTGGGAATCTTAAGTTGATCTTAATTCATCATCGCTATAAAGTACAGTATTTATTACCTCTACAGATCGCTCTATAGAAATATCAAGTTCAGTTTCTATGACAACAAGAATCATAAATGCCAAAATTCTTCCTGTTCATTTTCTTTTTTCGGCTTGAGGATGAGTCATTTTTTTCAGTCTTTTGAATTAACCTTCTCTTTTCCCCTTGAAATTAATAACCCAGGCAGTGCATGCCTTCCTTCCTATACCCACTTTGCCCACTTGTTTCAATGCAGCCAAGATGTGCCTGGAGAATTTGGAAAAAATTACCTCAGATACGAGCAGTGATGGAAAAAGTGGCCTCAGGGCCCTTCTGCTTCTCTCTCCATCAGTGCCTGTGCTGCAGAGCTGTGCATCCATTGAACTATTGGCGGTTTGTTGATAGCACATGGGGCAGAGGCAAGTCTGCACACCGTGGTCCCTCTGAGAACCTGAGGGTGAAAACATCCCCAGGGAGAGATTTTTCCCCATTCAGCACTCAGATCCTGGCAATGCAATCAAAGGTGACAAAGGAAAGCCCAGCAGTAGCCTCACAGGAGCAGGGCTCCTCCAATGGCTCTGGCCCACTCTGGCCCACGCAGTGACACAGCGGGGAATGGGGGGTGGCAGTGGTGGTGGAAGCACTGTCCCAGGCTTTTTGCAGCTCGTTGCTGGATGGCACAAACACAACCACAGGGGCTCTCCGGAACTTTGTGGAAAAATACCTCAGCATCACCTCTATCGGAAGGAAAGCAAAAGGCACGTATGAGGATGCATTTCTTGTAAGGGTGTAAGGATGTATTTCTTGCAGCTGCTTGAAGAGTGCTGGGGTCAGGAGTGCTTTCAGGATCCACAGCTCCAGAACAGCAGCACTATGCTGGTGAACTTAAGCGGTCTGGAAAGGAACCAAGAGTCCAGAAATACACAGAAAAAAAAAAAAAAAAAAAAAAGGCCTTTTTGATCAATTTTCTTGTGGTATAGCAGAAATCATCTTACTTAAACCATCCCAGAAGACGTCATTTCAACCAACCATGGTACCCTCCCTTGTTTCAGAGCCCGCACAGCCCAGTTCTGCAGCTCTGGTAAGCTGGAGTGTGGATCATCACAGCAACTTCACACACCAGCATTTCCAGAACATTGTATTCAAACTTCTGCTTCACAGGAAAATCTGGAATACAACTCCATGCGGTCAAATACGCGTGCTGTATTATTTCTCTTTTTGGACATTTGTTTCTTGCAGCCATGTAAGAACACAGAGCGAGGTACCCCAGTTCTGAGCTGATGTGCTTATTCTTACCTGTCATGCAAATGATGGTTGGTCTGATTTGATCCAATGTTTTCTAAAGAAGGAGCTCCTTATGAAGGACAAACCCTGTCTTCAAGAGTTCCTGGAAGAATAAGGGCTGTATGCTCCACCCACGGGCCGTACCCCAACAAGAATGGACAGAAAGCATCGCCATCCATTTCCTATGGCCAGAGCACCAGAAAGAAGCTTGCCTCTGGCCAGGGTGATTGTGGCTATGAAGCACAGCTTCTCTTTTATGGTGGTTGCAGCTGCAGTGCCCCAGGATGGGGGTCAGGAGGGGAAGCAGAGCCCCCAGGCAGGGGCTGACATGGACCCATCTGTGTCTCCCTGGGAAGGGAGATGCTTCTGTAGGGGCTGTGACAGCCACAGAGAAAGCATTGGTCTGTGGTCTACCAAAAGTACCCTTCCATGCTGCTGGCATTTCTTGTGAAAGTCCTCGTGGCTCCAAAGAAGCTGCAAACTCATGGTGGGACCAGGTGGGTCCAGGCTGGCTCAGGCATGTGCTTCCCTCTGCTCAAAGGAGCTGCACAGGCTGTGGGCTGCCCCACTGCTCTGATCCCAACCCTCCCCTCCTCCCACCTCCTGCTGCCATCCCCGGGAAGCTCTGCTGCTAGAGCCACAAAACCCATTTCCATCTTAATTATACAGAAAGGCTATGCAAAGTACTGCAGCCATGTAGTTTATGAGACCATATAGGACATATATTACATAAGCAGTGGCAGAACGGGGTCTCTTATTGCTTCTGCAGGCTGTAAATTGCAGAAATCATTTTAGAATTCCTCTTGTTCATCATTTTTCCCTCTCTTCTCTACAGGCCTATCTTACTGCAGTTCTCCTCTCTGTGCACCACAAAGACATTCCAAGTAAAACCACAGTATTTTCCTGATTTTGAGCAGAATACAGTGAGATATGGGAGCTCATAAAGCTGATACCCTTTACAACAGAGTTTTATAATGCAGATAGACCTTGACACGTGCTAAGGCCCTTCCTTGCATCATGACCCATTATTCAGGCACTGGCTATTGCAGCAGGACTGGTGACACCCAGTCCTCATGGCCGAAGCAGGACGATGCTGTGGTGCATAACAAAGCGGTGTCCTTTAGCAGGGACCTTTATTCTTCCTTTCATCTGCTTTATACCTAACAGCTTGGCCAGTGTGGCATTGCTCCTGTAACTGTGCTTCCTAAGAACAGAGCCTGTCTGCCCAAATCCGCAAGGAACTTTCATCCTGTGGGGCAATTTGCAGGGGGTGGCACTGAGAGCCACGTGTCTGAACAGGCAGCACTGAGGAGCATGAAGATTAATCTGGCTTTCGTTGGCTCTCCAGCCTCAAGGTGTGGCATGAATATTCATTCAAGAACCACTTTCTGGGTGAGCTCAATACACGAACTGTCAAACTGTAGCATGTATTGATCGTTAGAGATGTTCTGTGCGGAAGAAGTAAAAGGAAGATTGTAATTAAATCCCTCGTAAAAACCATCTGTGGCTTAAGAAGGGCTTCTTTTGTAGGAAACTCAGCGACACAGAGCGACACAGCAAAGCCCACACTGGCCTTTGCTGCAGGGGCACACAGCCCTGCACAGCCCTGCGTGGGGTGCGCGCAGCCCTCAGCACCTTGAGGCATCTCTGAGACTGCAGCAAGTGGTGCATGGGCACTGAACTGTTCCCGGTCCGTATTTTCCTCTCTGAAACTCTGACCATGCCAACGTGTTTGTAATTTTTTCAGCTGACTCTTCCTTGCCCCTGGAAATATTTCTATTCCTCCTAATTTGTTACTGCATTGAGGTCTCCAGGGCCACAGGGCTGTGATTACACTGACAGGGAACAGCTGCACCGTTCCATTTCTTAAGTGAGGGTAAGAAAACTTGGTTTTTTGGTTTTGTTGTTGTTGTTTTTTTTTTCCTAGGAGCTGTGTTGTTAGCTATGGAAACTCGGAACAAAATGTTGACAATGTTTAAACTGCAATTTACATCTTTATCCTTTCTTTGCACTGTTCTGGTCCACTGGCAGCAGTTAATTTGGAGCCTAACGAGTTGATTCTTATTATTATTTCTTATTCCCTTACTGCACTGAAAATCCCAAGTATAGCCATTTCGGAATCACTGCATGGAGCTTACTGCAGCCAAAGCATGGCGAGCCTTTGAGTCCAAACTTGTATTATCTCAAAATCAAACATGGGATCACTTTGATGGCAGAGCAGCCCCACTGCACACCCCTAATGTGCTCCGTGTTTCTGAGGGCAAACCTGGGCTGAGGGCAGGAGGTTTTGCAGGCGACCTCAGGGAGATGTGAGAGCTCCTCGTCAGGGAGGAACAAAATCTGGCTTTTGGAAGGGAGCGCTTTGTTGAGGAGAGCACCCACAGGATGAGAGCAAGAACTTAATAGTCCTGGGATTGAGGCTGCAGGAGGTTCCTCTGCCCAGGAAAGTCCCCTTATGGGAATGTGATTTTGTGTTTCTGTAGGCTCAGGAGTTGAGACCAGTTGAGACTCAAACTCTGATTTTTTCCCCACAGACTCCATTTTGAATCAGCTCCAGCTTTCCTGCTTTCACTGAACCTTCTGTCTTATTCCAAAGCCTGGTCTGCATTGTCTTCCCCTAAAAATCCTCATCTAAAGCTGACTATAGTGCTTATCTTCATGCTCACAAAACTTTCTTTTCTTTTTTCAAAACCTCCAGTAGCAACGTGAGATTCCACCACGCGGTAAGATTGTTATCCCTCTGTATTTCTTTTTCATCTCTGAAAAGACTGGAATTTGTTTGTATTGTTCTGCATCTCCACTTCTCAGCACTGTTTGCCAGGCATTATCGGATCTTTGCTTCCCAGTTTTAATAAGTCTGTTGCTAATTGCACTATCAGGGATACACGTAATCTAAATCCGCATTCAGCTTCATTCAGCACAGCACTTTCTCATTTCTCTTTCTGATAACAGGGGAAGAGGTGAGCACACAGCAGTGCAGTGATGTGCTCTCTGTGTTTATTCCTCTTCCCCATCCTGCGGTCTCAGACATCCCAACCCAGGCAGCAGGGAGCTCCTGAAGGGCTGCTCAGGTTTCGGTGTGGGTATGTGAGGAACTGCACAGCCCTTCTGACCGCTGGCTCCTTAGCGGAGCGGTGGGACCTCCCTCTGTATCTGCAGGACCCCACTCCTGAAGGGTGCCTGCCCAGCACCCTGCTGCCCTGCTGCCCATTGCTGCAGCTTATCCAGCCCAGGGCATTTCTCAGGCTGAGGCAAGGATGTGATGCTATGGAACTGCATCTTCTCCCATTGTTCCTCTTGAGGAAGATGGGAGGCAAAGCTCTTACAAGTAGGAGAATCATCTCAAAATCCGGAGTTTCCTCACTGTCATAAAAGATTCTCTGTCAGGACCTTTTCTGTCAGACTGTGATGAATCATCATCAGCAGCAGTGCAGGGGCAGAAGGATGGACACAAAATTCTCCATTTTCCTAGCACAGAAAGTGATGGGTACAGCCCAGCAAATATGATTTTTCCCACTGCTAACAAAATGCTTTTGGCTTAGTGCTGACCCCACAGCTGACCCCACAGCACACAGGGTGCAAAGCCTTGCCTGGACTCCTCTTGCTTGGGCTGTGACAGCAGTTATACTGTGGCCAGTTTGTATCAGTGCAGCTCTGAGGATGCTCACAGCCAGACAGTCTGTGGATGCCCCATCCGTCCCTAGAGGTGTTCAAAGCCAGGTTGGATGGAGCCCTGAAGAGGAAAAAATCCTCTACAGCCAATAGCAAATACACACCTCCCAAAGCAGAAAGGTAATGCATAAATTTCAAGGGGGAATGGTCTTAAACTGAGCCAGGGCAGGTTGAGGTTGGATATGAGGAGGAAGTTTTTCAGCCAGAGGGCGGTGAGGCACTGGCACAGGTTGCCCAAGGAGGCTGTGGGTGCCCCATCCCTGCAGGCATCCAAGGCCAGGCTGGATGTGGCTCTGGGCAGCCTGGGCTGCTGGTTGGCGACCTGCACACAGCAGGGGGTTGGGGCTGGGTGAGCGCTGGGGGCCTTTGCAGCCCAGGCCTTTCTATCGTGGTACAATTCTATAAATACACACACATTCCACGTACCAGTCAGAACAAGAGCCATCTAAAAGAGGGCCAAAATGATAGGAAGAAAATAAGTCAAGGAGTGCAAATAAATGAGAATCGTTTCATCAGAAAGATGACAAATTAAAGGCAATAAAATGTTTAAAATGATTATTCTCCCTAAGCACATAATTAGTTCCAGCCACCCATTACAAGATTTCATTGAAACCAAGGCCAGAACAGGTTTAAAACCCCAATTCCCCTGAGTTCTGCAGTTACTGCACACACAGCTGTGCTGTGCCGTGTCCCTTTGGGTCAGGTCACTGTCCCGGCTCCACGTCCCCCAGCTCCACGTCCCCCAGCTCCACGTCCCCCAGCCCCACGTCCCCCAGCCCCTCGCTGGCCAGGCACTGTGAGAAGTGGAGAAGAACAGCCTTGGCTCTGTGCAGCACTGCTCAGGGGGTTGGAACTGGATGAGCATTGTGCTCCTTTTCAACCCAGGACATTCTGTGATTCCATTCATGAAATGTCCCTATGGGACAGACATTTTAAGGTGCTCTGTTTCAATTAACTAAAAGAATTATTAACATCTATTATCAAGACCAAATCAAATAAATGAAGCCTGCAATAAGCATTTTAACTGAATAAAATCAATGCCCTTTTATTTCTAGGCTCTTTCTGGATCCAGAGATGCAGCTGACAACAGATCTTTGTGGTAAAAGCAAAGCCAGACAATGGATGGCTAAGCTCGGGGTCCTGGCTCTCATACAGTTGGAGTTACCTGTTCTTTGGGATGACAAAGAGTGAGCATTCCATAGGGAGGACTCTCCACCACCTGCACAAGGCCACCTCCTAACTAATATTACTCTTATACTACCAGCACATGTGCCAAAAAGGCTTCTCTGAGAGATCGGGTTGATTTTATTTAGCATGGTAGAAAGTGGATCTTTATTTTTTCATTTATCATATTTCAGCTTTTTCAAATGAGGTCACTTTACATTGTATGTGGAGATAATTTTATCTCACAGTTTCCTACAGTTTGTAGAATGCAAAAAGATGAAGATAATGAGAAAGTATAAAAACGGGAAAAGAATGGGTTCGTGCCTGTAAGTGTTGTGTATGATCAATAGATGTCAATGGAGATTGATATGAACAAATGAAAAATAAGGTGCAAAGCCGGGAAATGTGTCCAATCAAAAATCTCCTAAGTTACTGAAGAGAAATGATCGAATATATAGAATCAAAGAATGGTTTGTTTTGGAAGATACCTTTAAGATCATCTGGTTCCAACCCCCTGCTGTATTTAAGGACACTTCCCTCAAGACCGAGTTACTCACAGCCCCATCCACGCCGTGTTCTAAGCAACGTTTTGCTCCAGCAGCAGAGGTTGGCAGTGGAGCTGTCAGCCAACGTTTTGGGCTTTAGCTGTGCTTCAAGTGGGATGAAGGGGAGCTTCCCATGCAATGGCCATGGGTAAGGTTTCTACTGCTGCTCTGAACATCAGGCTTCCTGCAAGGCATGAGGGAGCTACAGAGAGCCTGGGAGCAGCAGTAAGTGTCACCAGGGCTCTTGAAATTAGGATTGATGAGGAAAGATGGAAGGAATTATGATTATACAACCTAAAGATTGTAAGGAAAAGTAATAACATTCTGCAAATAGGTAAAGCCTGGTAAGAAAGAGAAAGGGAATTTGAGATGCTAGATGTCAGCATAGAGAAGAACGATGTATCTAATAACCGAAGTTTCAAGTCAGACATTGTAAAACCCTTCTGGTGACCTGGCCAGGTGTTCTGAGGGCAGCTCTCCACCTGCCGGCCATGAGGGTGCTTTGCTGGGGTCTCCAAAGTAGGGCCCAAGGTAGCACAAGGAGATAAATAAGTCTCGTTTGTGAACGTGACCGTGTTATCAACAGAATACATTCTCCCAGGTTGGGGATTATGGTACCATGAAGTTTATGATCACAAACATAAACAGAAGATATGCCTTTCCTCAAGAATTTTTAGAATCCAAGCGCAAACAGTGATGAGGGAACTAGATTGAATTTAATGGAGTAATCATTTTTATCAGATTTTGTACTTGTTACATCTCCCAGTCCTGAAAACATGTTTACATCCTTAAGTCATGGCTCCCAGAGGTGTAATGCACAGGCTGCCATGTGGCTGCCATGTACATCAGTCTGAGCCTGAGGGTCAGACTCACAAGGGCTCTGAGCTGCACTTCTAAACTGTGCAAGAGCAGAGTCCAGCCAAATGAGAATGAAGAAACATTTATGTGTGAAAATGAATGTGATGTGAGGTTAAAGCATTATTTACGTGAAAAACAAAATTCTCATATAAGTACAACCATCAATAAAAAATCAAATATTAAATTTATGGAGTTTTACTATGGTTACAGATTTCACTGGAAAGCTTTATACGTGCCTGTGAATATTACTTCTTGCCGTATTGTCCTGGTGGGATGGGATGGGATGGGATGGGATGGGATGGGATGGGATGGGATG
>JAPSGF010000001.1:56188150-56370957 GCA_035772895.1 Perdix hodgsoniae | reverse complement strand
AGGATAGGATAGGATAGGATAGGATAGGATAGGATAGGATAGGATAGAAGCAGTTGGAAGGAACCTACAAAAATCATCCAGTCCAACTGCCTGCCCATTTCAGTGCTGACCAAAAGTTAAAACCTGTTGTTGAGGATGTTGCTTCCTGAGCACTGAGAGCCATGAGGTGTCAGCCCTCTCTCTGGGAAGCCTGCTCCAGCCCTCTGCACTAATGTGCATCAGCATTAAAATTTTAGATTCTTCGTAGGGCAAAACTCCGTGGAAACAAACTCTGAGGATACTGCAGGGACTTGCCAGTCCTGCCTGCCTCCTGCCTACACAGCCCTGCACTCTCAGGGAAGATGAGGAGCCCAGTCCCTGCCTGGGCCTCCTCTTATGATGCTGACTCTTCCTGCAGCCCCTCCAGCAGCACCCAGACTGTGTCCCCCCATAGGAACCATGGTTTGTAACATGTTGCTCTGCCACGGGAGGGGCTGCCAGGCACACACACATAAAGGTTTGGGGGTTAACTTTTCTTGACCACGTTGGAACAGAAATTGCAAATATACTATTTGAAGGTCAAACAGCGCTGTTCAAAGAGTGCTTACACAGAGGTGAATTAAGAAGGCTTCTCAGATACTGTGTCTGTAATGATCTACAGTGGCCAGCCCTGGCTGCATCCTGGTGATTCTCTCTGTAAAACAGCTGATGGAAAAGAAGAGAGGTGCTGGGGGATTAGTCAGGGAATGGTTTCTTACACATAAGCACTTCTGAGCCATCACACTCTTGCATTTTGCAGCGGTGGGTGGAGCAGAAGAATGCATGCATCTTCAAAACCACCTGACAATAAAGGTATTTTTTACTTTCCCTTGTGCTGCCAGTATTCAAGGTCCACAAGACACCCAAAAAAAAGCTGTCACGAAATGCTTGGGAAAAAATAGAGCCAAGTGTGCAGAGTAGGTGGGAAATGCTGCCAGACGACGTGGAGCCCATGGGTGCAGCTGAGAGCAAGGAGGGCACAGCTCAGCAGCAGGCAGCAGCAGATGTCTGCTGGACTATGCAGAATGAGTGGTCTTTGCTGCACAGAGCCTCTCACTGTTCTTAGACGTACATCAGGTTAAGAGGCAGAGCCATAGGTCTATGATGGTAGCACATTAAATTGAAATAGACAACTTTCAAACAGTACAGAAGCCCTTTGTATAGATTTTCCTCATTTTTCACCTGGAGGAAATGCTCTTCAGTCCATGGAAATGGGGCATCAGGGACTGCAGGAGCTGCTGGGGGTGATGACCCACGTCCAGGCAATACATGGCTGAGGTACCAGGAGGTGATGGGGCAATTGGTCCCATGGCAGTGAGGAGACACGAGGAGGAGGAGCTGGGAACAAAGTGCAATTCTGGCCAAGTACTGAGGTGCTGCTCTGCTGTGGATGCTGGAACCTGAGCAGTTAGTACAAAAGCACCACCCACCCACTGCACCTCAGCAGGGCACCAACACTCGGGTCAGACATGAGACAAAGCTGCTGAAACTGAGGCACTCGATTGGAATTTCAATGCAGTGGCATCTGATGTGCCACACATGCACAGGAGATACTGCAGGAAATTCGGCTCAATTGAATGTTAACTAAGGATTTTTAGTGCACAGAGACCCAGGGGGGAGCATGGCAGAGGCAGCAGCGCCACGGGCAGAGGGCAGGAACGCCTGGAGCACAGCAGGGAGCTCAAGCTGCATAAGAGCCTTGGCTGACTCTGAAATAGGAAAAGTAAAATGAAAAACACGTTACCCAAAACAGTGACATGGAATTCTACTTCTTACAAGGCACAGGGCCTTGGTCTTCATCTTTATAAAGATTTATTCTGGGAAAGAAGATTCTGATAGGATGACACAATGCTTTAAAATTATACATTGCCTTGCATGACCTGCGTGCGCACGTGCTGCATACATATGGCACAGCATATATTTAACATGGTGCTTTATCTTGGTGCTTTCCAACATCGGAGCTGTGAACGTTGCTGTGCACGACGTGCTAATTGCTGCAGCTGTGCCTTTGGCTGTTGCGTGACAGGACATGTTTGCCCAGAGCCAGATGGGACTGCATGGCCTCCATCTCCACCCATGGATGTGCCATAGCAAATACGGAGACATGCAGGGCTGTTTTAGTGCTACCAGCTTGAAAGACAGAGTCTAGCGACTGCAGCTGCCCAGAAGGAAGAGCTGAGCATGGCAGCAGCAGCTAGCAGTCACCAGACCTCAGCAGTGAAGATGCAACTCTGAACCCCTCCCCTGCTTCTCACTTCCTTGAGAAAACAGCGTCGCCCTTCTCTCAAGGGGTGCTGACCCTCGGGCACAGAGTTGCCTGGAATCCAATGGGAAAGGTTGGGCCTGGGGCTGAGGGATGGAGCCCATAGGCGGGGCTGCCCCCGACCGCTCAGCCCTCTCCTCCTGCCCAGCCCCTGGCTTGCTGCCCTGCCTGGGACACAGACCTGCCAGCATCTCCTGCCCTCTGCCTGGAGACGGAGCTGGACGTGCAGCCCTGAACTGACTAATAGCTTTGGAAGGAGATTTATGGGCCCTGCCAGAAGTCTTTCAACCTATCTATCCGTTATGACAGAAACCTAAATAAAAAAATGTACTTTAATATAGTTCTTCTTACATCCCCGTTATGCAAAAATGCTGCGTTTACAGATCTGTGGCACAATGCCGGCTGTTCAGAGTGGGGGATGGAAGAGCAGAGGAGGGTGGCACTGGGACACTGTGTCCTCTAATGTCCACGTGGGGGATGTGGTTCAGTGGTCATCACCTCTCCTAGGTGGGATCTGTACTCACGTGCACCTTGAGCCCCTTCTATGCACCCTGACCCCGTACTGTGCACCCTGAACACATTCTGTGCACCCTCAGCCCATTCTGCCACCCCCCACATCCCAGCTGCCCCCTCCTGCTTGCTCTGCACACAGGGAGCCCTGGGACGCAGGGCAGTGATGTGTAAGTGACAGCTGCTCCCTGGGATCACCACTTCCCACAGCGCAGGGGCAAGGAAGCCTCGTTATTTCTGCAGGGATGGTGGGCAGGGTGCTATGGAAGGAGTTCCCAGAGCTTTGTTCGATGCAGAGTGACACCAACAGGTACATATATTAATCCAGCACAGAAAGGAGAGGTTCTGCTCCACAGATGTTTTATTCCCAGTGCCCAGATGCCCATTAGTGCTCAACCTGGAGCCAATGTGCTGGGGAGAACTCCAAATGAAAACCTGCAATTTGTATTAAATCTTCTCTGCTCTTAATGCTGTTATTCAGATTTTTTTTTCTTTTTCTTTTTTTTTTTTTTTAATGTTGGTTATAAAGAACAGTGAACAAATAACTCAGAACAGCAGAAAAACAGCAGATTTTTATTCTTGCATCCCTTCAGAAGAGGGAGAGGCTCAGCTGGGCTGCAGGGAGGACCAGCAGCGCTTCAGTGTGGGAGCAAAGGGAGCAAATGGATCCCAGGAGAGCAGAAGCACTCCTTGCTCAGGCTCTGAGACACCTTCATGTCAGTCCTTGTGCCTATCCTTACGGAGAGGGAATTTGGTACATCACAGCCTTCGGCCTTTTTTCCGTGAGCACTTTTTCCTCTCCTGCAAATCTTTCTCGAAATGAAAACTTCTCCTGTGTTTTTCAGTGTACAGTCTCAGGGGAGTGGTGTTGTTACAGGGATGATATTTTTACATGCTCCAACCCCAACAATATGGTGCCTGTTTTCACCTTATTTGCATATTATAAAGGTGCTATTGAGTGGGGAATTTAGTGCTCCAACTCCATCCTCAGCGCTTTTCCATCTTCTGTGCATATGCAATAATTTGTACTCTAAGAGATGTGCCGTGACCTCTTTTTTTCAGTGCGAGAAATGTTTTCATTAAAAATAAAACAGCAGATACATCAAGACATTTCCTCTCGTAAAGCCTCGTGTTCTGAATGCAAAGTAGGAGTGGCTGTCCCTACAATGCTTCCTTATCGTGCTCTGCAGCGAGGAAATAAAGAGCGAGAGAGAGAGAGAGAGAGATTGGAGTCGCGCGCAGCACAGATAAGAGAAACTTTTTAGGCAGCTCTGTAATTTCCATAAATAGAAAATTAATAGCAGTAAGAGCAATATAAGCAGTGATGACAACAATAACAAAACCTTTCAGGCATACTCCTCCTCCCACCGTGGAGCAGAGCACAGCACCTGCTGGTGCCCATGGCCACAGCCCAGCGCAGTGCCCGGACTGCTGCCCCACGTCGGGCATGGCAGTGTGATGGGCTGTGGTGTTAAATAAGGCTCTCCTGTCCAAGTGGGCAAAGGGCAGAAAATGCGTTACAAAATGCTCCCACGAAGCAGCTTGCAGGGCATATTTGCAAGGCAGAGGGACCAGGAGTTGGCGCTGTAGTGACTGGTGCTTACTTTAAACGCATTACCAATTCCATTGAGGTCCAGTGGAAGTATTTATGGGAATTTGGGTTTTATGTTTTTTTTCTTTATTCTTTATTTTTAATAAAATGTAATGCATCTGGGCCTGAATGTAATTTAGGCATAGAAGCTCCACCTTTGCTCACACCACACAGTGAGCGCTCTGCAGCCAAAGGCACACCAGTGCCCGTGCACAGTGACTACTTATAATTGTGAATTTCAATCATCTCCTTTTCAGTAACCTCCTCAGACCTTAATGGTCGGAGGTGGTTAAATCATCTGCCGGAAAATATTCAGCATGTGAACAGAAAATGGGAGCAAAAACAAATTCGCGGAGACATTCGGAGGAGCGCATGCAGAATGCCTAGCAGTCCGTTTGATCAGCTATTGTCTCACTGGTGCACCCACCGAAGCAGAAGGAGAAGGCATAACAATGAGGCTTCCCCACCATCTTGAGGAGGTGACATTAGTATGCTGACACCAAACTGGAGGCTCCTGTAACTAAAATGCCTTGTTGGTTACAAATTGCGTTTGAAGTACTCTGAAGCGTTAGAGTTGGCTGAATTATCAACAAGCAGAATGGTTAATATTTTTACAAATAGAAGCTGTCAGGTTTATTCAGGATGATTCACGAATTCTTTATCTGACGGAATTCAGATCGCTGCCAAATAATGGGCATAATAGCTCACAACTCCCAGAATTTTCCATTAGTTTAGGGTAAATAATAATTCAGCTGAAAAGTCATACAGCTAATTACTCCGATTTAAAGAGCATTTCAATTACCCAACTGAAGAACAGAAATAGTGCACTCAATTTAGGCGGTCAGTCACAGTTCAGAAATAATGAATAGTAAATGATTAATAGACTGCACAGAAACAGTCATAATCTGGAAATTATTCCTTTGAATAACCCAATGGATAGTTGCAATCAATTAAAAGAGCCGGCTACAAACTTTCCATTGGAATAAGGATTCAATGGCAAGTGCTGTTGTTCCATGACATTTTACCAACATTGCTTTCAGACCCCAAGGAAGGTCACCCAAATGGCTTATTATAGGCTTCTTTACCCCAAATCCACGTGTTCGTGCTCTTGATGGAGGGCTGGGTTTGGTGGTTGTTCTTTTTTAGGTTTCAGGGCTGTTAATCAGTGGAAGACTAATTACCACAGGTTGGACAGCTGATACTTTATCCCAGAGGAGCTGCAGTGCTTGCGTGGGGAGACAGGGCAAAGGCACCTGAGGGCAACCACAGGAGTGAAGGGAAGGTTGATGTGAGAACACCTCCAGCAAGGGCCCTCGAGGAGGAAGGTGCTGGCCAGAGGAAAATAGGATTTGTAGAATGGAAACATAGAATCTTTAAGGTTGGAAAAGGCCACTAAGATCGAGTCCAACCATCAACCCACCTCACCACACCAACCAACCACATCACTCAGTGCCACATCTCCATGTTCTGGGTGACCCCACCAGACCCTGAGCAGCTTTGCCAATGCATTACCACTCTTTAGGAGAACACTTTTTTCTAACTGCCCAACCTGAACCTCCCTTGGTGCAACTTAAGGCCACCACCTCTTGTCCCAAACTGTAGAGTCGTGGAATTGTTAAGGTTGGAAAAGACTTCTGAGATCATCTGATATCACCAACTGATATCCTTATGATGGAAAGGGCTATTTAAGGCAATTAAAAGCTCTAAGTCAGAAAAGCACAAGAGGACATTGCTCCTTGTTGACTCCCCCACAAAACAGAATACATCAGATCTCGGCCCACAGCACCCAAACTCTGAATATCACTAGGTTAAAATGGCTCTGTGGAAAATCTGTAGGCCAGAATCAGTGGAAGTATGGCAAAGAGCAACATGCCTGGTGCAGAGTTTCCACCCACTTAGTTTCTGTGCTTTGACTGGGTCTGGGACAGGGAACAATCCTCTCTCTAAGTGGCAGGCTCTGCTTTTCCTGGGCATTTTGTGGCCGCTTGCCTCTGGAACGCTGACATTCCACTGCTGTGCTGCAAGGGAGTATTTTGCTTTCAGGCAGAGCAGAAACTCGAACTGTTTGGGTCATAGTTTGCCATGTAGCACACTGAAACAGCTGTGGAAGCAGCCACGTGGCACAGGACTGCCAGCCCAGCCACTGGAGGCAGAGGGACGAGCTGTGTCCTGAGCTGTGCAGTTGGCACATTAATTGATGGCATCAGACATGAAATGGGCTGCAGAAGCTGCTGGAAGACAGATATGGAATAGTGCAGAGCCGCCAGCTCCTGGCTCCATCCTGCCCACCCAGAGGGCATTGGGAGGGCCTTCTTCATCCTCAGTGCCTGGAAAAAAACACAGCTCAGGTCCTCAGGGTTGTGCAAAGAACAGCATTAAGCCCAGCCAGCCTGCTGTAACTTCACACAACTTGGAAAAGTATAGCATAATTTTTACCCAAAAGTAAAATTATTCCAACAATGACCATTAAAATTGAAACAAACATGGGCTGTGTTTGTCACATTCACCTGTGGACAGCATGTGGCTACTTGTGCAGCTTCAATCACACTGTGATTGCAGGAGGAGCAGCCCTGTGCAGGCCGGGCCAATGGTGCCAACAGCTCCAGTATGAGGAGCCATGGTCGGGATGGAACTCAAAGCATCATGAGAAGAAAATGCAGACATGGTCTATCCACAGTATCATTTCATGATGGCAAATGCAATTAGTTTATGTTCATATGTTTAATGGTTATGATTTCATTGTTGAATGTCCAGCATGCAAACAAAGTGCACTTGAGCTCCTTCCTTCCCCATCAATTTTCCTTTTCCATTTTTCAATCTGAGCTAAAGAAAAGGAAGCTCTCAGAGGAGGATGTTCAGGGCTGGGCCACGGGGTGCCATGGGCACACATGGGATGTCACACCAGTGCTGGATGCTGCAGCACAGGGCTGCCTGCCCACAGGGGGGACATGGGGACAGCCTTGTCTCTGTGCTGCGTGTGGGCTCTCCTGAAGTGGCAGAACAGCACTCCTTCAGATGTGACTGTGCTGAAGGTCTAAACCAGAGGGAAGGACGCAAAGCTTGCTATCGGAGAGGAACATTGTTATTCAGTTATCATCTTTGTTTTCATACAAAATTATGTGGTTTTGAGGATAACGAAAAAAGCAGAAGTAAAGACTGTTTTCTCACTGCCCAAAGTGCTAGCTCTTTAAAATGCCAAATGTGTAAGGGAAAGAGATTCAAGGAGCTGGGAGGAATCTATTCACTTAAGCCACCAAATACCTTTCCCTGCAAGCACTGTGAAATTCTCCGAAGTAATCAGTTTGTCATAATTAATATATTTGAAGCTACAAACCTTTCAGAGAGTGAGTCACTGTTTAACTTCAGCTCCCATTTACCTGTTACACTGTGAGACTCCTGAACTCCAAAATTACCAAAACTGTCTGAAGAATTACCCCACACACATAGAATCGCAGTCATTCCAGTTGGAAAAGCCCTCTGAGATTCCCCATCCCACCCCACCCTGCCCACTGCCCACGTCCCTCAGTGCCACATCCCCATGGCTCTGGGACACCTCAGGGATGGTGACCCACCGCTGCTGGGCAGCTGTGCCACTGCAGCATCACTCGTTAGTAGAAGAAATACTTCCTAATATCCAATCTGAAAACCACACCTTAAAGCACGGATTCTGCCAGCTCCTCCCAAACCCCCACAGTCCTGCGTGCTGCCCCATTTTGTCCACAGTGAGGAGGTTGAAGTGCCATCCAAGGACGTGGATCAGGCCCAAAACATCACGCCTTTCCTTCTGCCATGCACTCAGGTCAGTGCCTCTGTACATTCCAAGGCAGAGAACTTTTCTTTTTGGAACATACAGTGTCAGTCAGTAGGGTCTGGTGAGGAAGGGGACAACTATAGAAATCAATGACCATGCCAAAGAATCACACAGCAACAGGTTGTGAGGAAACTCTGTAGCTCATCTTCCCCGGTGTTTGGCCTCAGTGCATGAAGTGAACTCCTCCAAGGTGGGCACAGCAAAGGCTGAACAGTACAGGAGCCCCTCTGAAATCAAAAGCACCAGCAGGGAGTGGTGAACCGAACCAACTGTGAGTGGTGAACTGGAGAGGAATGAAACTCAACAACCCAACATATTTTAGTGAGCTTCCCTTCTCTCAGAACAGGCAGTTCTGTGAGACGCTGTGGAAAACGCTTGCCACCAGGAGAGGAAAAGCATGAGATCTGCTGTACAACCGTCCCATTCCCCATCCCCACCGCTCTCCTTTTGGTGGTTTCATTCTGCAGCCCAGGCACCGAGGTCCCATCAGCCTGCTCAGTGCCTCTGCTCGAGCCCTACTGCTGCAGCATCGTGGTGCTCGTGGGCAGGAGAGCACCTGGGAGAAGTCCAGCTAAAGGTTGGGATCAGCAGGAGGCAGTGTGATATGAGCATGTGAGCACAGGAACATGTAGCTGAGGTCTGTATGCAAGAGATGAACAAGCTCAGAGGCAGTGGAGTCTCATCATAGCCACTGGGCATGGTGGTGCTGGGTGATGGTTGACTTGATGATGTCAGAGATCTTTTCCAACCTCAGCAACTTTATGATTCTATAAAGTACTATGAATAACAGTGCATGAATCCCTTTCATGCTGTGTCTGCCCTGTGCTGTGTAATTCATATAAGCAAAAAAATGCTTTGTTTCAGTGGTGGGGACTCAGCCCCAGCACTGCACGGCTTTCCCCGAAGTGTCTCCTGCATGAAGCAAGTGACTTGGCATCCTTAAAACAAAGCAAGCCTCCTCCTCATTAAAGATTCACAGAAGATGCAGGTAACATTTTTCACACAGCGCTCTGCTGCTTTTTGCATGAGCGACAGGAAAGCTGGAAATGCCCCATTTGTCTCAGCTGTGCTCAGAAACCTTTTGCTTTTGTCTGTGATGTACCAAAGGCCCAGACGACACTGGTGGCATATGTTAACTCAGCACCATAAAGTTCAGGAGAGCCTCAGCTGCTCCTTCCTTGTTATTAAGCAACCAGCACAGCTGATGCTTGAGATGCAGCTCTGCTATGAGTCACTGTGAGAAGAGAACCAACCTGGCAGTCAAGCTGTTTTTGCAATTCATGCTGATGTGCCGGAGACAGGTACACAAGGAATTTGCAAGCAGTAAGTTTCCATCTAACTGAAGGGCTCCATCCTGCCTTCCCCTGGCAGTGGGGTCAGCCCTGGGGCAGGAGCAGTGAGGGTGGGGACAGGGATGGAGCTGTGCCACCCCAGTGGGTATTTCAAGGTCCCTCCCAGCTGGGAAGGATTGGGGCAGGGGGCTCAGGGCTTCTTGGTGCATCTCTATTCTGGGTGCCAGGACCCTGACCTTTCCCACCCAGATGACTCAGGTCCTTACAGCAAATATTGACCTTGCAGTTTTCTTTTTTTTTTTTTTTTTTTTTTTCCTTTTTTTTTTTTTTTTAAACCTGCTTTTCCTTTTGATCATTTCCATCTAACACTGGACTTTGTGAGTCACTGTTCCAAAACAAGCCCAGTGATTAGTAGTCCCCTTGTAATTAATGACTGTGCGGTTTTGAGGTGCTTTGCTCTCCCCAGTCCACATCACTGGCTCTTTCTGCCTCGCGCTACAGAAGCGGAACACTTTCAGCCATACAAATCAGAGGAAGTCATCACAGATGCTGATCAAAGGGAACAAGCAAACCAGTGCACTGCAGCCCACCGCGCCGCGCAGCTCCCTTCTGCCCTGCAACCACAGCAGCCCCTCGCAGGACTGAGTGATGTCAGAGGTGTGCGCTGAGATGAAAGGGGGACGGGAGGCACTGTCCCACCACAGCATGCGTGGCACCAGGGGGAGCAGGGGCAGCCCCCGGCCCGCAGTGCTGATGCTCCCCAGGCGAGCGGGCGCTAATTGAATCCAGCACTAACCAAGAAGTGCTCTCGCTGCTCCTAACAGCTCTCCCGGTTCCTTATGCACCACCATGCTTAAACTCTAATGACACCGGTGGCTTTGAGACTTCAAGGAAGGAAATTTTAATAAAAGCTTGACTTGATGTTATTCCACTGCAAGCTCCGCGCTGAATTAAACATAAGGCAGAGGAGACGTGTTGACAGTACATCAGCACGAAGTCCTGCTGGCCGTGGCTGAATATGGGTAAATAGTTTGATGTCATTTTCTTTAAGGCTCATTTCCAGCTTTCAATCAGTCTTACGTGTAACACGGCTGAGGTGCCGTGCAAGGCATTATCATGCCTAGCTCTCCGAAACGTGGGGGTGTTCCGGTTCTGAGAAATGAATCACTTGTCTTTCCCATTTCCATCATTAAGGTGTCAGTCTGTGCTGAAGTACAGGCATCCAGCCAGAGCATACGGTGCCTAATGTGCACAGAAAATGGCTACAAGAGAAAGAACAGCGACTAAATAAGCTGTGCAGCCCATTGCTGATGTGCAGCTGAGCTGTAACTTTCTGAGTGCTCACCTCCAATACCACGACCTTATTTGCTGATAAAATAACATTTTCCTGACGGAGTGAAAGCCCCAGGCTGGGTGTGCCTGAAAGGAAAGGTGTGTGCAGGGTGTGATGCAGATTGCATCCAGGGGCTGCAGCGGGGAGCCTGCTATCAAGACATAGGAAACTCAGCCTGAGGAGGGCCAAAATGCAGGGGGGAATGCCTGCGAATGGGGTGCTGGGGTTTAACCTGGCAGCAGCTCAGCACCACACGGCCACTCACTCATTGCCCCCTTACAGTGGGATGGGGGAGAGAATAGGGAGAAAACAACAAAGTAGAGCTCGTGGGTTGAGATAAGAGCTAGTTAATAAAGCAGAAAATGAAGGGAAAAGGAAAATGATAATGGTAATTAAAATAATATCACATATATTTACAAAACAAGTGATGCACAACACAACGCTCACCACCTGCCCACCAATGCCCAACCAGTCCCTGAGCTGTGCCTGCCTCCCCTGAGTTCTGCAGTTACTGCACACACAGCTGTGCTGTGCCATGTCCCTTTGGGTCAGGTCACTGTCCCGGCTCCACGTCCCCCAGCTCCACGTCCCCCAGCTCCACGTCCCCCAACCCCACGTCCCCCAGCCCCACGTCCCCCAGCCCCACGTCCCCCAGCCCCTCGCTGGCCGGGCACTGTGAGAAGTGGAGAAGCAGAACAGCCTTGGCTCTGTGCAGCACCGCTCAGCAACAGCTGGAATGTCACTGTTATCTACGCTGTTTTTCTCCCAAAGCCACAACCAGGTATCACACCGTGTGCTGTGAAGGGGAGCAGCTCTGTCCCAGCTGAACCCAGGGCATGGGGCAGCACTGAAGGAGCTGCGGGACAAAGGCTGGAATAAGACAGCACGTATCAGTTAGAGGAAAGTATTGCATTTCATGTCTGTCAGACGCAGCGTGACGTTGCATTTGGCACAGGCAGTCTCACCACTACCGTAGCCCAGTTAATTTAAGAAACAGATCGATTTGCAGAGTTGATGAAGCTCTGCCTGCACACAGCAAGCTGTGGCCTCAGGGCTGGCACTGGGCAGGTAGGACAGCAGTGCTGCCCCATCAGATGGGGAGGCTTTGGTTACTGCACCCACCTCACCACCCCGGCAGGAGGGCTGCAGCCCAGCCCGGCACACACACACCCAGATGGGATGCCGGTGGGCACAGGTGCCCCGGGGGGGTCCCCACCCCCAGCTCCGGGGGTCTCAGCCCATGGCTGCCATTGGCACACACTGAGCAGGTCGCTGCACCAAGGGAGCACCCAAGTGGTTCTGAAGGGCCGGGTTGTTAGCAGGCACTGTGGGGTTGGGGGCAGCACTGGGTTTGAGTTTGGTGAGGTGACAGCAGGGAGAGAAAGATGCTGACAGATCATTACTGAATTAGCAAAAAAAAAAAATTAAAAAAAAATCAAACCTCTCAACACAAAGTTTATTAAGATTTTCCACTTGACTTAAAAGGTTCTCTCCTCTCAAGGATTAAAATAAAATTGGTTTGCAGGGGCAGCTCTGCTGAATTAAAAGTCAGCTTCTAGGAAGGTTCCCTCACTGCCGTTTTCTTACCTTTCCCTGCGCATCTCCCACACAGCTTTGCTCTGCAGTGCCTCACCTCCCAGCCACTCATGGCAGAGAACTGAACAGCACCTGAACTCCCACCCAGAGCCCTCTCTCCTTCAATCTCCATCCCCTCATGTTTTGCTGCCTCTCTTTAGCAGATTTATTTATTTATTTGTTTTCATAGGTGATAAATTGCACTGTATTAAGATAATGGCGCAATCATTTGTAGCTATTAAAAAGTATATAACCAAAATTTAAATGTAATTTAATTTTAAGTGGAAAATAATGATTGCTATTGAGATGCCCAGAGACAACGTATTTTTCATCCTCCATCAACATTTCATTAAACAGGAATTAAACAAACAAAAAAAGGGAACTGAAAGCCTTGGTAGCAGCATCTTGAACGTATGCTATATTAACGACCATAGCAAAAGATGTATTAAAGGCTTTTTAAAAGCTATCAGTTTCATATGCACAATCTCATACTTCCATACAAGTTTATCATCAGCTGCTCAGTTTTCTGTCAAAATGATTTGTTCATTTTGAAGTCTGTTTGCTGTAAATGCAATTATTGAACTGCATTGCAACGTTCTGATTCAATTTAGCTAATTTGGAGTCTCTCAGCCGAAATTCTCTCCTTGCAGGAAGCTTTGGCTTTGCACACAGCATCGCCGTGCTGCAGCCCTGACACAAGGAGGGACCCCAAGGCCCCCGGCAGGGAAAGCACCGAAGATGCACTGCTGCTGACAAAGTAAACTTGCTGATGTTTTTAACCACTATTTTTTTCCTGTGTATTATTGAATACACAGACAGATAGATGGAGCATTTTGATATTGATAACGGCCCAACAGAAGATGGAAATAAGAATTGTAGGTTTTGCTCTGCTGTTAGCATTGATTGGCTTTATATTATGTAGCACGGCCTTCACTGATGAAATAACGCATTCATTGAGCATGGAGTCACAGGGGGGCAGGTGGGATGGCTGCGAGAGCACACGCAGCCCAGCAGTTATCTGTAACTATATAACTGTAGTTACATAGCTATATAACTGTACATATAACTATAACTGGGCATCACAGCAGTGATCTCTGGCCCTTTTCCCTTTGGGCCAGGCCCACCTGGACCCTCGTGCCCCCCAGCTCTGCATGCAGTGGACCCACGCGTGGCATCTGCCCCACATCGAGCACACGTATGAAGAACTTCATCCTCGGAAGTACAGCCTGCTCAAACACGTTTGGCACCAGACCTCGTGACACACGTGTTTGGCATTTATCTCCTCGTCGTCTTTTCCATCTTTCTTTAATAAGCTTTGCTCGGAACCTCCCGCCTATGCCGAACCCACACCGCCTCAGGTCCTTGCTCCCCCTGACGGCGCCGATGCTGTGCTGCATGTCTGATAGCAACAGCCAGGCCTTGAGATGCAGAGGAGGGGGAAGAAAACGCACTGCTCATGTGCATGGGTGATGTGTAAAATTGGAGAAGAGAAAAACAGTGAGAAAAGCACCGCTGTGTTCACTTGGTTTGTTCATTAGCTGCGATTTCATGCTTTCTTGAGTGGCGTTGCACCCTGGTGCTTTGGGATGGGGGGCAGCTCTGTGACCCCCCAGCTCCCCAGGCTGCCATCACACAGGACACAGTAATGCCTCTTCCACTCAGGTGGCTGCCATGCCCAGCGCCTGGCCCTGAGCCCCCAGCTGGGCCTTCCCAAAGGCAGCACATGGCACAGCACTCCGAGCACAGGCTGTGCTGACGGGCATTTCACATCTGTGCTGGCGGGCATTTCACATCTGTGCTGACGGGCATTTCACATCTGTGCTGACGGGCATTTCACATCACCTGTGGGACCGAGGTCTCTAACAGACCAGGCTCTATTTTCTGATTTTCTTCCCTAAGAGCCACTAAAGATTTAAATGGAGAAGAGTAAAGTGACCGAGGAGTGAAGTGGCAGAACGAATTAGCAAGTCTGTGTGGTGATATTTTCAAGACATTTTTAAGAGAAAAGGACTGGATTTCACACTCTGTGCGGTCACTGCAGGCAGCAGGGCTGCAGAGAGCCCGGGGGATTGCAGCAGAAGATGCACAGTGAGCAGCAGCACTCCATGCAGCTCCCAAACTCGCACAAAGCACCGACATCCCACTATGGAGCCCAGCAGCCTGCATGACATTCTCTGGCCCGGCTGCCCCCACCAGCGCTTCCTGTTCCCTTTTGCCATTCATTCAGCACCTGCAGGCTCTCTGAGCATCCAGCAAAGGGGACAGTGGCAGGGGAGGAAGGGCTGAAAGAAAGCAGTAAGTAAAGCCACATGCTGTAACAGCAGGAGGTAGCTTGGAAAATGAAGTGAACCAGCAGCGAAGAATGCAAATAGTGAGAAAAATTGTATCCAGGTACATAGAGAGAAAAAACAATCACTTTTCAGACTGCTCTACCAAACCTGACAATCAGATTCTAATGTGCATCCAGGGGCTGTGAAAATCTTATCCTCATTCACCTCTGACTTCATTCTAGGATAGGATGCCAAAAAGACACAGGCATCCAAGAGGCACTGCATACAGACAGAGTCCAGGAGCTCCCCCTGCCCATCAGAAATGCTCCTGAGCCAAAGGGGTGCTGGAGTGCTGGCACAGTGAGCACAGAGCATGTAGGGTCTCCTCTATGGGGGCCTCCAGAAGCCCCTGGCTGTGGTGCTGGGTCAGAACTTCAGGGGGTCCCAGAGGTGCCTCCAGCCCCAGCTGTGCTGGGACTCCATGAGGACTCAGTGACCAATGCAGCAGGACAGGCAGATTTGCTATTGCAAGGTGGTTGTGACAGAGATACTCAACAAAGTGCCAAGGCAAATTACTGGCTTACTGATGCTAACTCTGCAGGTCATGCCACCGTGCAGAAGCTTTTTCTCACTGGCAAATATTGATATGATGGACTTTCAGCAACCTTAGAGTAAAAGCTGTAGCTCCTCTGAGCAGCTCAGTGCCAGCAAAACTCACATCACTTCATGCTCCCAGTGCCACCAGTGTTACAACACAGAGCCGCCAGCACTGCACAGCAGTGACTGTGCTCCATGGCCACGTGCCCAGGGCAGCCCAGAGCACACAACACAGCACATAAGGCTCCACTCATAGGTGCCAGCTGCCCATTGGTTTGGGTACAGTTTAGCCACAGTCTTCTTCCTACAGCCTACACCCTCCCTACCAAGAACACCAAGTTGAGGATAACCAGTCCCATTTGCTTTCCCCAGTGACACACTGCTGAAATGAGTACTAAACACCCATGTTCTAGAATGGATACACACCTGGCCTATGCCCACTCCTCAGCCTGCCCAGCTGATACGGTGACTTGGTTTCTCCAACAGCAAAAACTTCTCATAAGGTTTTGGGGTTGCAACCATCCATACTGGCAGCTGGAAGGGGAAGACGATGGCAGCTTGGGAGGGGTGACTTTCCTATTTCTATAGCTGCCTACTGCATGACAACCTGGCTTAGACATTGAAAAGTTCTCCCTTCATCAGCCCAGGGGAATCAGTGCTCTACAGGCATCCACAGGCTGAGCACACTCCTTCCCCTCCTTTATCTTATCTTTCCTGTAGCTATGGAGTCTTTTCAATTTTTCTGGCTTAAAACCATTGAAAAGCTTTCTGCAGACAATACCTCCATCAAAACAAGTGATCCGTGCAGCAGGTTTGGCACAAACCCCTCTGGTAATTGTATTCTTCTCCTTTATTCTTCCTGTCCCATCAAGGGGAGGGGAGGATGTGCTCCGGCCAAGCAGGCAACAGGAACGTGGCCCCAGCAGAGCTTTGCCTCATCATTTTGTCCTTCTGTTGGCACTGAGAGGATCAACATCGGTAATGACTACAAGATGCACAACAGACCCAAAGGGCCCTCTTTCCATTTTTCTTACACTCCTCTAAAATGTCAAGTTCTTGAGTACTTTTTTCCTCCTTTCCCCAAGACCCTTGGCAATCTTTCAGGGAGATATATTGTATGACACCACTTGTGCCTGAAAATTGAGCTGTACTTACCCTGGCCTGCCATTCAGGATTTAAGCTCCTGAAAAATTGCAGATGAAGAATCACATCTCAGCAAAAAAAGCCTGCCTTCCTGCAGACTGCTTGCACTGCCTGAGCTCCCTTTCCATTGCAGTTTCTTCGGGGAGAAAGGATGCCTCACCCTCCAGCCACGCAAACTGTGAACTGCTGTTGCTTCAGAGCCCTGAATCTCAGACTGTGGCCACACCAACAAAAGCAATGAGCAAGAGCTGAAATCGAACAGCCTGGGTTGCAAAGGCCCACAGCGCTCACCCAGCCCCAACCCCCTGCTGTGTGCAGGTCGCCAACCAGCAGCCCAGGCTGCCCAGAGCCACATCCAGCCTGGCCTTGGATGCCTGCAGGGATGGGGCACCCACAGCCTCCTTGGGCAACCTGTGCCAGTGCCTCACCACCCTCTGGGTGAGTTAAATAGTTAACTTGTTGCAGGAGTCAGCTCTTATTCCCACTGACAGTTAGCAGTACATGCAGACATGGCACTGCTGCAGATACGTTTGGTAGAAATTTTGCACTTATGAGTAAGAAAAAGGCTCCGTTTTACAGCAGAGCTGCACTGTGTACAAATGTGTCAGTATTATTTTTGGCTATTGACATTTCTGAAATGTTACCAATTTAGGAAGGTGAAAAGAGAAAATTGTTGTTATTTGTAAGCAAAAAGAAAATTATCAAACCCGGATCAAGTGTGACTGACATTCTGCTCTAGAAGGAGGTACCTGCTAGGAGACAATCTTTACAAATTAAAATGCTGCTCTATTATAATAAAATTATATAGAAACAAGTGCAGCACAGCACCGAGCATCAGCTGCAATTCCGTTTGTGTCATAAGGAGACACATAAGTGTAGGACATAAACCTCAGTTGCCTAATAGCTGCAATTTTAAATCTGGAGCATCTACTTTGAAATAAGCATTAACCTATAAGGTATTCTCAAGGACTGAGGTGAAGATAAGATTTTAAACAGCACTCTTCAGTAATTTCATTAATTATTCAGCTAGAAAACAAGTAATATTTTCTTGCTAATTTTAACACAGACCTTAAATATTTGCAAATCAGGCCTATAAAACCATGCAGGCAGATTGAGGGGGCAAGGAAGAGGCAGAGCAGCATTGGGGCTTTATGCTGTCAGGCAAATAATCTCCTGGCCGTGCGCCCAGAGTCAGCCCAGCCTGGTATTGAGCTCCACATCACAGCACTTCCCAGCCAGCTGGTAATTTAGGCTTTACTTTATCCCAAGGAAGATTAAAGGCTCCCATAATGTGCGAGCCATCAGCTTGAAATATTGTCATGGACTAGATTTTCAGGTTGTTTATATATATATAAATATATATATATACTCCCCAAATAAACTGCTCTGCCAGAGTGGAGAAGAGAATTGAGGGGAATAGGATATTGGTCAATACAACTGTGAAGGGCTGGCAAGGTTAACAGGGAGGGGTGCTCTGTGTTTCCTGGGGGCTGGAGGCAGATGCTGCTCTGCAGGGAAGGTGCACAGTGAAGCTGGAAGCAGCACATCCCCCCACCACACAGCTGGGCACAGCACATCCCCGCGCCACGCAGCCCAGGCTGAGAGGTCCTTGCTGCAGGAGCTGTGGGTATCCAGAAAGACCCACCAACAAAACAGGAGCTGATGGCTGCTGAGCTCTTTGGCCTCAGCACAGAGGCTTTTGGAAGCTGTAATTCTGAAAGATGACACTGTGTGCTTTCCCTGCCCTCACACTGCTGAAGGCATCGGACTGTGCCAAGGATGTGGCCTGGGCAGACATTCCCTCTGGTCCCTAACATCTGTGTGTGAGCACAGAATCACAGAATCACGAGGTTGGAAAGGACCTACAGGATCAGCAGTCCAGCAGCCCTCCTATCAGCATTACAATCCACTAAGCTACCAAATCAGATCTCTACTAAACCAGATCAACCTTTCTGCAAAGGAACATGCAGTTCGTGAGTCTGACAGGCAAAAAACCTCTTCCTCCTCGGCTTCACAGAATCATGAAAATGTGGTGGGTTCATTCCTCCCTTCAGTTCCCAGGCACAGCTCCAATGACGGTGACACCCAGGATGGCACAGACCAACAAGGCTGCCTGGCAATGAACAAATCCTCCTGTGCAGAAACATTCACACCTTTTTTTTCTTTTTTTTAGTTTCTTTTCCCTCCACACTCGAGATCAAAACGAGGCCTTTCAAAGTCTTAGAAAGTCTCAAGGCCCAAAGAGAAGACAGCAGAAATAGCAGCAGCAACACCATAGAGTCAGGCATTGCTGTGGATTACAGACACTGGAGGCACTGTTCTCATGGCACGAGAATCCTGGGCCTGGGCTCAGATCACTAAAGACTCCTCCTGCAACCAGGGGATTTGGAAAGCAGACTCTGACTCAGAAGGCCTCCCTTCATCCTCTGCTCGACAGTCAAGCATCCTGACTTCCCTATCCTCCCTTCTGCTTATTTTCCCCAACAACCACTCCTTTCTGCACAAACAATAGTTTGCGAGGAACATTTTACCACACCTGAAAATGTCCCCAGTGCAGAGGTAGGTGCTTATGCTCAGGGACACAGATCTGCTCAGGTGGAGCCCACCTGCATCACAGCCTTCAGCCACCTCCCTGAGAAGGACGAGGATGCGCTCTGCAGCACTGTGCCTAAGCTGGGACACAGCAGCCCTGAGCACAGCCAGCAGGTCTCCATGCCTGCAGGATGACACACAGCTGACACTGAGGCTCTTATCACTTCAAATACAAATTCAGCTAATTCCATTTCTAAAGCATTACCACATGTAAAGCCAATAAAGGTGAGGGGTGAGGAATGGTTGTTAGAGTTTACCTAAGCTCAGAGGCTGAAGACCTTTCTGGAAGCAGATTTGCACTGGCACAATCACAAGCATTTGTTACAGATGGGCTGTTTTTCAGTGCCAGGGTCACATTTTTAATTAAAGCTTCTTTTTTTTTTTTTTTAATATTTCTTTTTATGTTTATTTTGTTTCCCAGGTGTCAGCCATGAGTGTTTGAAGCTGGCTGCAGTTATGGTGATGCAGATGGAAGAATATCATGAACTCTGACAACATACAATTAGTGCTATAAACTATTTTCAAAAGGGAATTCTCTCAGAATCACAGAATGGTTTGGGCTGGGAGGGACCTCAAGGATCACGAAGCTCCAACCCAACCAAAGTTATGCCTGTGTATTTTCTTCCAGCTCATCAGGAGCCTACATGGACATAGAAAATATGCTTATACTTACTGTAGACATAAGACTAACCCTCATTGAGTTGATGAGCTTTGATTTCAAGTGTTCCTCTGTCAAACCTTATTGAGTCCTGAGCTGTCACAGATACCACAAGCAAATCACAGGAACACGTCATCTTGCAGATTGTTGGAGCTTCCTATGTGTGTGAACATATACATTAATAGGTAGAATGATATGAATGGTACTGAGATGTTCCTAGGAATGGCTTCACCTAGGCAGGAGTTTTGGAGTAGGGGAATGAAGTGTTGAAGAGAAGCACTGTTGGCATCACAGAAGTGTGGGTTGGATATTAATGAGAGCAGAAACAAATGAGAACAGATCAAAACAAGTTTGTTTGTTGGGTGGAGGATGTCTTTTTTTACCCCTTCTTATGTGAAAATTGCTTTTTGGTGATAAAAATATATGTAAAATTCTGAAAAAATATTGCTGAGCAGTATTTTAGTCCTTTCTTTTGTAGGTTTCCTCTACAACAAAGTGAAACCAGAATTTGCCCAGTTGTTAATATCTGAATTAGTGCGTACTTCACCAACAACATAATTCCATTAACAACAACAAAATAATAGCTTCTGATTTGAATAAGGCATTAACAAATTTCCTAGCAGACAAAATAGACACCCCTTTATGAGAAGAATGATGAGAATCCTAGAATGGCCTGGGTTGCAAAGGCCCACAGCGCTCACCCAGCCCCAACCCCCTGCTGTGTGCAGGTCGCCAACCAGCAGCCCAGGCTGCCCAGAGCCACATCCAGCCTGGCCTTGGATGCCTGCAGGGATGGGGCACCCACAGCCTCCTTGGGCAACCTGTGCCAGTGCCTCACCACCCTGTGGCTGAAAAACTTCCTCCTCATATCCAACCTCAACCTGCCCTGTCTCACTTTCAAACCATTCCCCCTTGTCCCATAACCATCCACCCTCATAAACAGATGAGAAGAAAGTATAGAAAATAAAACCTACAGACGAGAATCAGAATTACAGTACAGTAGCTGTACCTTAATCAGCTTCACATACATCTTCCAACACGTCTCTGTACTGGGAGCAGGCTGGAAAGCAGGTCAGCGAGAGGATGTGCATACAGAGCTTCTCAGAGTTCCCTTGCAATGCACATGCACCATGTTTTCAGCTTTCCCACAGAGAAATATCTTCAGTTGTCATCAGTATCAAGCCCCATGCTGGCTTAGCCATGGTCTCTTACCCAGGATGGATTTGCACCCCTTTGGTCATGCCAAGTGCTTCACAATACTGAGCAGCAAAAATCACACTTCAAAATAATGGAGATACATTTCCTTTTTCCCATGAGAATTTTAATATTTCCTTTCTAACATTCACCTCCTTTTCCCGAGTCATGAGGAAATTTAGGTCTATGTGCAATGCAGATTTCTGCATTATCATCTGTTTAATATAATCGTTGCTTACTACCAGCTCCTCTTTGCATCCAAGGATGTGCCATTTGCAGAGCTTAACGCTGAGAACAGTGTGCTGCAGACCCATCTTAAATATATTTCTGCTTTATGTTACTAATATTGATTTTTTTCTCCTTTTCCCCTCGACTCCCTCTGCAATATTTCCTATTTTTTTCCCTCGTGAACAGGCAACAGAAATCATAGATCAAAGTTTTGTTACACATAAAATTGGTCTCTGGAAAAGCTACATTTTTCCATTATAATTGCATCTGCAAACAGAAGGCTCTAAGAAACAAACATTACCCGGAGCCCATGGGCTCCTAACATTTTTCTTGCTTGGATTTCCCTCCTTTGCAGAAGCCTGGAAAAACAACAACAGCAGAAAAAGCCACCAGTTTTTCTTATTCAATTTCCTTCAGTAAATAAAAATGGGTTATACAACCTAATGTTTGCATTTCAGTCACTTGGAGAAAAAACAGGTTATCCACCATGACAATCCCTGTTAAGTACTTCAGGGAGGAATCAAAGAGTTCCATTCTGAATACATACAGAAAGGAAATTTTGAATAATGCCTTGAATCTGGAATAGCTCTATTTCTTTAAATACTCAAAGATTTGTTGTTTTGAATATTTGTCATGAAGATCATTAAAATCTTCCCAAAGTTAATACTAATACTTATCATGTAAACTTATCCGTAGCTGCCCAGCATACACTCACTTGCTGCAGACACAGATGAGAACCTGGACAGGTAGAATCACTCAGTAGTTCTGCAAGAAAGTCTGTTTTACAGGGACAAAGTAATGGAAAATATCCTCTTAATCTCCAGGTTTTCTGTACCGAATGCCTACAATGACCCAAAAATCTACCTATCGATCAAAGAAGAACTTGAGGGGAGAGGTGGTGAAGTGGGATTAGGACATTCTTATGAGGTTTTAGACCAATTACAAGGTGAGTTTGACTTCATTGGGTGCCCCTTCGTGTTCCAACCTACCATCAGATTTCAGTTGGATGTCAGGGGGAAGTTGTTCATTGTGAGAGCGGTGAGGTGCTGGAACAGCTGCCCAGAGAGGCTGTGGGTGCCCCGTCCATCCCTGGAGGTGTTCAAGGCCAGGCTGGATGGGGCCCTGGGCAGGGTGAAAAACTTCCTCCTAATATCTAACTTAGACACAACAGAGTGTCTACAGACATTCAGACTGTGACCCCACGTCTACCAGAAACCACGTTAAAGGAGAGAGAACATTTATACTTGAGTAGAAAATCCAGGTTAACATAGTTGGCCATGAAGATGAAGACCAAAAAGTAACAGACAGCGAGTGTTTGGGACACACGCCTGGCCAGGACTTGGGGCACCGCCAGGCTGTTTGCAGGAGGTGCCCAGACCCGCTCTGCAGGCAGGCTGGGGCGCAGACGGTGACCTTGCTGCTCCTCCCTGCGGAGCTCTGACACAGCCTTCCTGCTCCCTTTTAAATTCCTCAGAACTGACAGATCGCTGCTAACACGGAGCTGCCGACGAAGCGTCAGGATGGTGACAGTAACCTGCCTTGTCAGGATACGTCTGACCTGCTGCACGGCTCTGACAGGAGCGAGCGGCCTTGGGCCCGTCAGAGCCCACAGCCCTGAGCCACGGGAGCGCTGGGTGCTGCACAGAGCAGAGCAGAGCAGGGATGCAGACACCCGGCCCTTCTGCCTCCACCTGGGGGGACCGAAGCTGTCTGCTCCGCTTGTTCTGCTGCTGCACAACATCCCCACAGGAAACTGGGGAAAGGTGTTGCTTCTCCTTAGCCACAGAGCAATCCAAGGGCGCGGGAAGTTTTGCAGAGGTGTGTCCAGGTGGCAGCTGTTGGTTTTGCTCCTGTTAATCCAGAGCTGCAGCATGTGCCATGCCAAAGAGGCCTTGTCACACGTCCTGGGCACTGATGTCACTTTGCACACAGAAGCTCCCATCTCTGAGGGAGCTGATGTCCACCAAGTTACACTTTGCTTCCAAACACAAAGAATTTTTGTGTTTACCAGTAATCTAAATTAATTTCTTCCACACTTGAGATTGATGTTCAAAGTTTTCTCTTATGAAGAAAGTTGAGGGAACTGAGAGATGAGAAGGCTGTGGGGAGACCTCATTGCGGCCTTCCAGTGCTTGAAGAGAGCAGATAAACAGGAGGGGAACGGCTGTTTGTGAGGGTGGGTGGTGACAGGACAAGGGGGGATGGCTTGAAAGTGAGACAGGGCAGGTTGAGGTTGTATCTGAGGAGGAAGTTTTCCAGCCAGAGGGCGGTGAGGCACTGGCACAGGTTGCCCAAGGAGGCTGTGGGTGCCCCATCCCTGCAGGCATCCAAGGCCAGGCTGGATGTGGCTCTGGGCAGCCTGGGCTGCTGGTTGGCGACCTGCACACAGCAGGGGGTTGGAGCTGGGTGAGCACTGTGGGCCTCTGCAACCCAGGCCACTCTAGGATTCAAGTAAGTAAAATTAATAAACCAATTAATAATTAATTAATGCCCCAGTTTCACAGATGCTGTGGGGGCAACATCAGAATCCTGACCTTTAAGGCATGAAATATCCCAAATATGACATTGCTGTGTCTGCATGCTATTCATACCGGTATCCCCCTCCTGCTGTCTTCTTAATTCTGACTTTGACAGCAGAAGAAAGGATCACTTCGTTTTGCCAAGGTTTTTGATCTGTGCTGACAACTCTATCTTTGCAGAGTGCTGATGCCTATTCTGCCCAGGAATCAGCCGGTATTACTGTAAAACTTCCTGTCACCAAGCTCCGCTTTGATGGATGACCAAAGTAGCTGCTATTCTATTCAAAGGTAAGCAGGAAACGTATGAGAAATTACTCAAGAGAAAGTGAGAAAATAACGTGCAGTTCCAAACGGCATGACAGAGCGATCTGCTTAAGCTCAGCACTTAGCTAGTTGGGAGCGAGAGTGAAAAAATCCCTCATCCGTTTTTGGATAGCTGGTCACATCACCACCTGTCAGACCAGGTATATGGTCAGATGAGATCATTGGATCATAAACCGTGGGCTGCATTCTGCCCTCAGCTACACCTTGTTCTCCTTGGCTTCATGGGGCCGTACAGTGAAACTGTTTGCTCTGTGTTCCTGGCCGAGCCGTACTGCAAGGGTCTGCTTCTCCTGCTAAATGTGGAAATAATGGCCCAACAGATGGATTTAATGGATACCTTCCCAGACCAATAATTACAAGCTGCTATACGTTCATCTGTGTGAAAGATTCCATTAATAACACATGCAAATCTTAAGGAAAAAAATAGTAATGGATGTACACATAATTACAGAGCTATCATCTTAAATTCAAATCTAAGAAATAGAGAAGAAAAACTAAACAAGTTTGCAAACTGCAGGTAATAACAGGATAAGCAGCTAAGATAAAGTAGATTTGTCAAGAGCAAGTCCTGCCAAACAAGCCTGACCTTCCAACTGAGAGCAGAACTGCTCAGAAGGAAGCTAAGTGCTACTTATCTTGATTTTAGCAATGATCGAGACTGGCTTATGAGAATGCCTCCTGAATGGCCACATAAATGAACTGTGCTGGTTGGAAAATGGATGGGGTCTTTCTGCTTTCAGGTCAGTGAGCAGCAGCACAGAAGGCTGCACCAAGCACGACGGTGGAGGAGCCAGGTCCAGCTCAACTCCTGTCTATCAGGTGTGCAGACAACAGAACAGAGCACAGCCTGTTTTTGTTGACTGCAATGAAATTTTGTGTTATTTAAGAGAATGGGATTTGAGTGCATAAGAAACTTGAGAAAAGGCACGGGGAGAATGAATGGTGCAGGAAGCCATGCATTATGAAACACAGCCCTCCTTCCCCACAGAAGCTCCAATGGAACAAGTGCTGTGCTTGGATCAGACTTGGGCTGCCTGTTCCTTGGAGTCTTTGGGAGTTTCAAGCTGGCAAACCAAGAATCTTTGATACCAAGAATCAGGCTGTTCTTGTAAGTGCTATGTAAACCCTGAATTTTATTGATTTATTATGCATGTTGATCTTGCAGTAATGAGCAGAGCCTCAGATATTATATAAAGGCATGAAAATGACATTTAATGTTCTTACACAACGTTCACTGTGATAGTCAGGTACATAGAAATATTAACACCGTGGCTGCAAAAGAGCACACTGAAATTCAAGTAAAACTAGTCTGATAAAGACACAGACACTGGAGATCTTCTGTGCCCCCACACAAGGCTGCAGAACTGTTTTGAACTGCCAGATAGGAATTTACTTTATAGCATCAGCATTGCTTAGCCGTCAAAATTCTCCCATGTAATTAGGAATTAAATTCAACTACCCTCAGTAACAACAGAAAAGTACTGAGAAAACCCATACCTGTGTATACTCCAGGCTTTTAAGTCCTTTTCTATTCAAGTCTAAATGATTATATTCTATTACCAGAGGAATATCGAGACAGAAAATAAATGCAGAGGGACTCTCACAAGTAGGCAGCTGTTCAAGAAAACAGTTAAACAAAAATAGCTGCTGTACTGCTTGGATGTCCTCCAGAGTTGAGCTGGAAAGCTTCACATGCACTCAATTTAAGGAAAAAGGAAGACTTCCACCCACCGCCTCCTTCGGGACCGTGCTTTTTCTTTGCTCTCCCACTCTTCAGTGACCTCCATACTCCAGTTATACACACAGTCTTCCGCTCTCAAGGAGAGTGAATAGCAGAAGGACCTTCTAAGAAACTCAACACGAGTCAGAGGCATTTTCATCTAGCAGACAATACAATGTATGCAACTTACTAGCACCAGGTAACACCAAGGTATTACTGGCTTCAAAAGTGATTCAGGGAGATTTGAGGAGGATCAGTCCACTGATGACTATTAAATCCGATGGCCAAGAAACTCCCCTACCACTGACTGCTGAAAGCTGAAAATAAAAGCTACAGGAAAAATGACCCTTTCAAACTACTTTTCACATTGTTTCTTCATTACCTGCATCCAAGCACCCACCGAACCTCCCTCAGTATTTAATACATGATCAGCATTCCACAGGCAAGGAGGAAACCTCTTAGGTGACGTCTCTCCTGCTGGATTTTCTTCCTATTTCCTCCTGCAGGAGCACTGAGTGTCCATGCAATGCTTTGCCCCCATCTATGGGGGGATGCTATTTCTGCTATGTTCTTCTGCCTTCAGCAGAGTCCCCAGCTCCAGGAGGCCTATCCCTATCAGATCGCTCTCATGATCGGGGCATGGCCTCACATATTTTGTTCGCGACAGGAGGAATGATAATTTGCAGCAGTTCTTGATCCTTGCTCAGAAGATTTTCCACTACTGTTGGCTGCAATGACTTTTCAGCTAAAGAGAAATGGTTTCCACCTGGTCCAATTTAGAATAACTCAGCTGCAGAGCCAAGAGAGAAGGACCTGATTTTGCCCAACTCAAATGCATTTCAGAGTTTCCCTGGGACTGAATTCCTCCCTCATTACCCAGATGGCCCAGCCACAACCCACACCTCCACGTGTGGACACATCCCTGGGCCTGCAGGGCTACATGCAAGCTCTTACATGCCTTGTACCTGAACCAGGACAGCATCTGCTTTGCAGTATCAAACCTCTACGGATTCCGTAGTGCCCCACTGTTCCCACTCCGGACCACACCATCTGGAAGTGAAACCACGTGTCTCCCAGTCAAAACAAAGCAAGGCTATCGCTCTACCACTGGGAAACATAGCAAGAGCCACAGGAATAAGTAATCTATATTTTGTGTGTAAATAACAAAATCCAGTCCAAAAGAACAAGTAGTAACAAACCTGAAGAACCCGTACCATAAGACAGTTGTTTTTTTAGGCATCAACACAAGGCTGCTGGCATCAGGACAAGGACAAGGCAGCCCAACAGGCTGCAGACCACCAGCCATACATTATTCATCTCTGCAGGCAGTAACTGAGCTCTGCTTTGGTTACAGCACTGTTGCTTGTCTCACAAATCTCAGTTCAATAGCTTGGCAAACATGACTGGGCCTCAAGCTGCGGCTGTGCACAGCAGGCACCTGAGCATCTCTACATTCGTTGCCATGCATTTAACCTCAGCCTACCTGTCTGATGATTCTCTGCAAGACAGGGATGCTCTGGAAGGTCAGATTTATACAGACAGCAAGGTGAGCACCTCCTGTGTCACTGCCTGAGCTCCCATCAGTGTCAGCTGTGCAGCATTGGGAGCCATCACACACAGATGGTTTAATTGGTGTGTGATCAGCGTTCTCTACTAAATGCACCAAGGAGTAGCTCTCCTTGACCATCCCTAAGCAAATAGAAGTGTTAGCTGTTGCAAAGGCAGAAGTCACAGCAAAATCTGACTGCATCTATTGTTAGATGGTAAGAGCTAGTCATTTCTGGATGTCAGAATGCTATTCTGCTGAATGAGACTGTCTACATGTGAAAGCTAAAAGCAATGGCAACCTACGTGAGCAGCAGGTACAGCCTGAGCTGCATATTCATAAATTGCTCTGCTGAATGCAGCTTAACTCAAGGATTTCCATAACAAGCACTACTTTTGCACAGATTTTTGCAGTCTGTCCATTTTGACATCTCAGGGAATCTACCGAAACACCACTGGAAGTGCTAATAGAGACGGCTTATCTAAAAAACCCAGCTCTGTCAAACTACCCAATTTCCAGAGCTGCACCAGATCAAATATGGAACAGCTTAGAACTGCTCTTCTCCAACCTGAATGAATTCGTGATTCTGTGACAGTCTGACCCTGCTGTGCTGAGTTTATCCAGCTGGGGACAGGCAGTGGGACCCCTCTGCTCCCTCAGGGCTCCGTGAGGCAGAGCCCCATGCTGAGACAGGCACAGGGCTTCGATCCCTTCTGCCATTGCCACCATGGCACGCGCAGTGCTGAGCATTCACCTGCAGGCCATGAGATTCATCGCCCTTTGCTTACTGCTGACTGAATTCCCCCCTTTTTCCTCTCCTGAGCCAGTGCTGCGGTTCATGTGGGCGGCGATGTGCTCTGAGCTCGCAGACAGACGCACCCGGAGCCATCTGTGCCGAGCGGTTTGTGTGCAAAGCACGGCCACCTTCTGTTTGCTACCTTCAGCAATGAGACGGCACGATGCAGGAACAATCAGAGAGAAATGTTTCTGTCATCTTCACTGGTACCATCAGCTCCGCGGCCTCCTGAATGTGAATTAGTGTCTTAAGCAGTTTATTCATTCATGGCAATCTGTTCATTTATTTTCAAGAGATTGTGGAGCTCCAGGAAGCCTCATCTGATTTTTCTTTTCCTCCCTAAGCTCTGGCTGCACAATATACTTTATTTTTCTCAGATCGTTGCTGCTTCCACTCTGCTGGGCTGAGATGCCAGAGAGTCCCAGGCTCAGAAATGGAGCAGGGGAACACTTAGGATTGATGCTTGGAGATCCTTGAGATCTTTCCCAACCTCAATGACTGTAAGCAAAGAGCATCTCAGCCACAGGGGTCACCAACACAACCTGGAGCTGATGGGGAGCTGAGGGCAGGATGCAGAGAGTTCTGTGCCCAAGAGAAAGGTAGGGAACTTCATCCTTGGGAAGAGGCTGAGATGGGAACAGTAATGAGGATCTCCTGGGAAAAGAAGCATCCCTAGAAGCTCCCAGTGCCTCCTGGTCTTCACAGCAGAGAAGCACTGTTTACTTTCTGCAGCCAGAATCGGATCACAGCCCCATTCACTGAAAAATTTCACTTCGAAAAGCAAAAAGCACAAAGAAATAGAAAGCTTTCCAAAGCACAAATACATGTTTATTTCACAAAGCAAACATCATCCAAGTGAGGGTTTGGGGGAGATTTTTTGCTGGGTTTTCTTTTTCTGGAGTTCTGGAAAAGAACTCTCATCAGTACAAATTGTGGTTCCACAAACAAACGGCAGGGCAGCAGAATTACATCCCAGGCACACTTGAGAGTAGCACATTTGTTTTTGTGCAGGAAACCAGAGCAGAACTCACCAGGACCTGAGTTTCAGCAGAATCCTATTGCGCAGCATCACTGGGGTGGAGCAGTGCAGCAGCACAGTGCCTGCCTGGTGCAAACCGCTCCATTCCTTCCCCATTAGTTCGGCCCTCGTGCCATAGAATCTGCTCAGCAAAAACCGTCATTAAATCCATCCTTGTCTTTTGCTCTATTTCTTTTGAAATTCTCCTTGCTGGAGCTCAGAGGGGTTGTACATCACCACGTGAAACACACCATAGGTTGGTTTGTCCAGCACTAAATGCGAGTGCTACAGAGCAGAGCTCTGGCAGGAGGCTGAGCCGTGTTGCTTTTGAAAGCAGCGTCCTCTGCGGTCATCTAACACTGCAGCAGAGGCCTCCAGAGCAGATCATTCTGTTTCCAAAATGCAAGGTGTTATTTGTACAGATAAGACAGTTCTACAGCGTTCTTCCTCTCCTGTGACTTTATTAACAGGCAGACAGTATGAAAATGAGCAGCAGCATTTAACATAAGGTTTTCGAACAGACATTTCAGGTCTAGCTTACAACACTGTTAGATCCATTAATCACACAGAGCTCTGAGTCCGGAAATAACAATAAGAAAAGCCTGTGTAGGTACAGGTTACGAGGGTAAATTGGTTTTCATAATGGTTTTACTCATTTCAGCCATGCCTTCCTGAGACCATTCTAGCCAACTATTATTTTCCGCAGTCTCTTTCATCCAGTAATTCTAGCAGAGCACACCGGATATTCCCCATGACTCCAAAGTGTTCTTGATGGATTTTCAGAAGTGCCTTTAATTTCACAGTTACTGAAGAAAATACGAATGTCTGATGAAAATACCCACATTCACTTGCAAGCCCAGGGACTTCCAATTTGTTGCTGTCAAGGATTAGCTTCCTGTGAAGAAGAAAAAAAGAAAAAGAGTTGCTACCCTATGACATATCAGACAGATTACAGCACCATTCTGTATTGCCCACAGCATGGGGAGCCAGTATTAAATCGCCAAATTTATCAGCTTCTGAGATATAAGTAGCTAACCATTTGTCCAGGCCATTAGCTTGTGTTGGAAATCTGACTTTTGCCTTCAACTGTAATGGATTCTATCCATAGATTACTTGAGTATTAAAACCAAAAGCTGACATTTAAACTAAGAGTATCAGAAATGTAATGTGAGAGTTTTAAAGCGAGAGTCCTGTAGAAATAAGATTATTCTTGTCTAGAAACACAGCCCACATGTCCTCTGGCATCCTTTCCAACATGAGGCAGCAAAACGCATTTGAAGAAATGAAGAACAGATCAGAAATAACCCAGGAGCAAACACTGAATCTGCAGCAAAGATTTCAGCCAGCTCTGATGAAAATAGCAACGATGAACAGGACATGCGTGAGGGGAGGGAGAAGGAACAGAGGAAACCCAGCAGAAAGAAAATCAGGAAAGAACAAGGGAAGCGTTTGCCTTTGTCATGGCTACCAGGGCAGCCTTAAGGGACACAGGGACTGGAGCACTGATCGTCAGGTGCTGTCTAAGGTCTTAACTTATTTGCCAGCCACCCCATTGATGCAGATGAAGGGTTTTCACAGGGGAACAAGCTCCTATTAACATTTTGCTTGTTCAGTTTATGAAGAGTTGCTGAAAAGTTGGATTTTTGTGTTAAATACGTATGCATAGCCACATCTTGTTGGCACAGTGGCAGCAGCCTTTCTAACTGGCACTCTTTGTCCAGCACGTAAAATAATAACTGTAAAGTTTGAATATTTTCTTTGAAATAAATCAGTTTTGACAAAATAATTTTCTCAAAGTATAAGAAAGATTACAGTGGACAGAAGAGCAACTTGCATTTCCACCTTACCTTGGCTCATCTTCATCCATAAGGATGTGCTAGCTTAAAGCACTGCAACCACATCTGCTGAGTTTTGTCGTTAGAGAATTAGGGTTTGTGTCAGTAAAGCACCAAAGCGAGCTGTGAAGTGGGCAGGACTGTGTACCAGCACCAGCACAGGTATCCTGAACTTCTTTTTGCACAACGAACTTTGTTTGGGCTTGTTCTGGATTACTGAAGTTCATTTTTAGCATTCAGCTCCATTTGATCTCACTGGCATGAAAGACAGAAGCCCAAACTTTCAGATTAGATTTGGGTGACAGATATTTAAAAGAGCAAATGTGAGTCCACCCCAATTATTAGAGGGGAGTACTGCAAAAACGTTCATGATGAACACTGTTCAGATTGTCTTGTACCCTTCTTTGGCTGCCACTCAGCTACTCTGCCAAAAAGCTCCTCCCCCCTCCAAGCATCCTGTTGAATTATCAGTGTGAAAATGTTTCAAGGTTTGTGCTAAGCTTGGAAACGGATGGCACTGCATCTGGATACCCCCACACACACACCAGCCACATAGGATCCAACCTTTCTCTCTTGTCCTCCCACGGAACTTCATGGAGGCCCGGTGCCATCCTGATGTTCAGAGCCCCATTGGATTGGCACCAGCAGGGCTGCCTGCGTGTTCCAGGGGACAGAAGGGGTGGATGAAAATAAGCTCCTGGTCTGCAGACACCCGTAAACCTGGTGCTCTCAGGGTCGTCTTTGAAATGCCATAACAATTATCCCTCATGCTGCCCAGCTTTGTTGCTTTCTCTTGCAACAACCCCAACTACAGCTTCCTTTCAACAGCATCTGCTGATCCGGAGCTCTGCTGGAGTAGAAGGCAGCTGTTAATTAGTGACAAGTGGCACGTGCCACTGGCTCCACGTCCTTTCAGCAGGCACAAATTCCATACCCTCAGCCAGCAATGCAGCAGTGCAGACTTTGTTACCATTACAGAGATTATTGCACTGACATTTTATCTCCTGTTCAGCTATATTAGCTGTGTAACCTTTGCAGACAAAGTCACTTCAAGTGTCAGTAAGCCAGGCAGGTGCACAGAGCTCTGCTTTCAGCGATCCCTCTGCCAATCTGTGGCAGATGTGGGGTTCTGTTGAATGCTGCAAACAAGGAAAGGTCATGAGATGTTCAGAAGTGATCTTCCAGGCCTCCATTTGGTTAAAAATTATATCCTTAGCTCGAATAGGCATATCAAGCAAAGGGCAATAGGAGTTTATCAGCCAGAGAGCTGTCAGTATTACTTAATTTGTGAGTTCGTTTAAATTGTTCAAATTACAATCATCACAAGTAATCTTTCAATTAAACTACGGAGCACTTTCTGTGCACTGACTTATAACTTCTTTAAAAATAGGAAACACTGATGTGTAGAGACGATGCCCTGAGAATCTGCAGAGAGGTCACCATGCACTTCAGCAGGTCTTGCTGCTGAGAGGCTCAGCTCGCCTAGGGAGGCTGGCAGGGAGCTGCTTAGAGTCACATCATGGAGAAATGCAGTGATGGAGAGAAGCGCCAGCCCTGGGCAGAGCTGGGAGCAGCTGGCTCTGTCTGAGCTTCGCAGAGGCAGAGCAGACAATAGCACTTGATCTCAGGAGCACGAGCAGACGGCTCTGCAGGGAAGCATTCATTGCAGGAGAGGCTGAAAGGCTCTGATGCTTGTTTCCATGACTGCTCCACCTTTTAAAGGAAAGTTCCTAGAACCTGCTTGGACTCTCTGGGAGTCTCACATCTTATGAATCTATCCCTATGGCCAAAGCTCATTTTGGGATGATGTAGACCTGCAAACCGCACAGCAGGAAAGGCTGAGAACCAACAGATTCAGCTGCTGCTGGTGACAAGTCATCATCGGAGCACCGCTGCTTGGCACCTGGGGATAAGCACAGGGGGGCACGGAGCCCAACACTGCTCTCTGGTAGCAAGGGCAGTGAGGGCTCTGAGCCCTCCTCAGCAGCAATTCCCATTACCCCCATCACCCTCTGCTTCTCATGGCGTATGGGCTTCCCACATAGCCCTTGTTTGCATCACCTCAGTACAGTATGTAAAACACTGCATGGCCAAGACAAAATTAGTTCAAAGCATCTTTGATTTCACCCAGCCTTATCTGACCCAATCAGTGCTGTGGTGCCTTAGCATGGTGGCCAAGCCTCGGTACTGCAGCACACATTGCCATCACAAGCAGATGCAGCTGGCCAGCAGACACCTGCCCTATGGAGGACACAACACAAGCAGCAGCTCCACACATGTGCTGTGTTCTACTAAGAGTCTGCTGCCTTCAGGGCTCATATTGGCTAGAGCACAAAACCTCGTGGACTGAGGTTATTAGCTTCCAGCATTGATAAGAAGTAGAAATTAAAGCAATTAAAAGTACAAGATGGTAAGGAAGAATGGACAAGCTGGGCACTTCCACCAGGGAGAGCCAAGAGCGAAAGGAAAAGGGAGCAAAGCAAGCAGCACACACAGCAAAGGCCATAAATCTTCACAATTCTATGTTATAAAAGATAGAACGGAGCTGTTCAGACTCACCAAGAGAAAGGAGGTGAGTCCTGGGGAACACAGCCAGCTGCCCAGGTGTACCAGCTTCACACAGACAGAAGCAGGAATAGAAAACAATGACAGCAGCCAAAGGCAGACCTGACCTGTGCTGCTGCCCACAAGTCAACGTACAGCAGTAATAACAGAAGGCAAGAACACTTCTTTGTCACATAGATCAACAACAGTTTATCTTGTTGCGCCTCCAAGATACTACAGATTTATATTGGCTTTGGCAGTTTCAGGCTAGAAAGCAAGCCACTGTAACACTTCCTACAGTATGACCAAAGCACCCACTTAACCCAAAGGAACAGGTTTGTGCTTCAATTTAAAGGTGACCTTTGCCAGGTGGTTCCCATCAGAGATTCCATAGTTCACACCTGCTTTGGCATTTCCTCATTAAAATAGTTCAAAGAGATCAGAGCACTACTGTTAATTACTATTCCGAAAGAGCAGGCAGAAGGTATAACCTTATTTTGCTGAGTTCTGGGCAGATCTGGGTCAGAAACACAGTACTGGTCTAAAGGTCAGCTTCACAGGGCCAGAAATTCATGGCTGATATTTTGATCACCGATGCTTTAGAAACCATTAGTCTATTCTCTGATCATTCAAACCTGCTTCTTTCCAACCCTGCTTAGTGCAGACCTGGTTGGCTTCGTCCCAACCTGAAGCTGCGTTTCCCCTGCAGGGCACAGCTGTGCCCCTGCGCTTACAGACCAGTAGCAATAGAACAGCAGAATCACTGCTGTACAAGGAAGATCCCCAAATCGCCTTTCAGCTGAAATTTTTTAGCTTGCTCTTTTTATTAACACTCAAACATTCCTTCTTTTCTATTCTGTATTTCTCTCCCTATTTCTGATAATGGGTGGTGAGCTTCTCTTCGGTCTGTGGCAGAATGTCTAAAATAATTCTTTCCTGTTCCTACCTGGAGTATGGGCTTGGGAAGTTGAGTGCTTTCAGCTTTAAAAATAACACCCAGCTGCTGCACAGCATTTCCAGGAGCAGCCCTGGAAGAGAGCGTTTTATTTATCTGCAAAACCCAAAATGTTTCAGGTTTCCAGCCAGCATTCTAATTTCCTGAGAAAAATAATCACTTGACTTCTTTTCACATGGTGGGCTATAAATATTTTAACACATGACAAATAATGCTACGAAGTTATCTATTGTTCAAAAATAAAAGTAGAAATAAATATGTCATGAAAAAAAAAAAAAGAAAGAAAAAAAAAACAACCATAAGGTCTGTACAGCTTTATAAAATACAGTTTTGTGAAGGAAAAATCCTAGCTCAGTGTATTAGCTCTAGAGAGGTGGTGCTGCCCCATCCCTGCACACAGCCAAGGTCAGGGATGGACTCTGAGCTGGTGGAGCTGTGGGTGTCCCTGTGCACTGCAGGGAGTGGAGCCAGATCGCCTCCAAGGTCCCTTCCGACTCAAACTGTTAGGTGATTCTATGACCTAATGATACTCTGTGTTTGTATGGCTTCACCTTGAGCACGGGGTGCAGTTTTGGGCATGGCATAAGGATGTAAAGCTATGAGAGAGCAGCCAAAGGAGAGCTATGAAAATAGTGAAGGGCAGGAGAGCAAGGTGTGTGAGCAACGGCTGAGCTCTCTTGGTTTGTTCAGCCCAGAGCAGAGGAGGCTGAGGTGAGGCCTCATGGAGGCCTGCAGCTCTTCTTGGTAGCACACAGCACTTCATGGCACCCTACAGCCCTTCATGGCACCCTACATCTCTTCATGGCAGTCCTACAGCTCCTCGTGGCATCCCTATATCTCCTCATAGCATCCTACAGCTTTTCATGGCACCCTACAGGTCCCCATGGCAGGTCTACACCTCATGGTGGCCCTACAGATCCTCACGGCAGCCTATAGCTCTGACATAGGGTTTGGGTGGTGCTGTGTGATCCTTGCGGATCCCTTCTGACTCAGGACCTTCTATGATCCCATGATACGATAAATTGAACGCAATGCTGAAGCAGATGTCATGAACAGTGTAAAGGAAAGGCAATATGTGAATCCTTGAAACTAAAGATGGGTGCGGACACTGCAGTGAGGTTGTTGTAGCCAGACAGACCCTTGAGCAAAGCACATCCCTCTGGTTTTTCAGGGGAGCACTTTGCTGGGCCTTTGATCAGCACCACTGCTGGAGGTGCAGAACCTGCTGGTGCCGCTGGGTTCTGCAGTTGGGTCATCTCTGGGAAATGCAGCCCAGTACGTGGGGACAAGAAGTGCTCCCCAGCATACAGCCTGCAATTAGAGCCTGCCCCAACAGGGAGTGTGGATAAAAAGTAGATGTCATTCCCTCTGATTTGACGGGGAGGACTTTTCAAGTATTACCATGTTTTGCTCAGATTAACTTATCTCTGTTTTTCCACAGAAACCCGAAAGGCTGGAGGGAGGCAAGAAGGAAACCAAGTAAATAAATAAACAAGAAAACAAATAAATAAACACAAGATGATTAAGCCTTTAAATTCAGATTTCACCAAGAGCAAAAACAAAAGGAAATTTTAAATGTTGTTATGCCCCAGCAGCTCCTCTAAAGCAAATAAAATACTTCTAAATCCGTGTTATTTGGGTGGCTGTGGTTATAAGGAAGAAAACTCACGGAAAAAGCCTTGGGCGCAGCAGGAGGCTGCAGCCATTGCCTCGGCTGGGCAGGGATGGGGGGCAGCCCCAGAGCCCGGCTCCACCTGGGGAGCCCAGAGTTGGCATGGGGAGGGGTCAGCAGCGAGATGTGTTATGGGAGCAGGTGGGCTTTTGGCAGAGCACTCAGCGCATGTTTTTATGCACCTAATCAGATGTGTTCCGTGCAAAATACACCTATATAGTTATGCACACATGCATAGGTTGGGAGGTTTGAGCACAACACTGCCTGTTAATAATGCACTAATGCATTAGTACTTTGATGGATCAACTGGCAGAGCAGATACTGATCTTTATAGACAGTGATGATTCTTCTGACAAAAATGACGTTGACCTGATCTAACCCTGTTTTTACCACTTGGCTCTCCTCACCTGCATCAATAGGCTGTTTGGCAACACGAGGTCTCAGTTCAGAGCCTGTGCCCAGATGCCCCTATGGATTTGAAGGCAATAAATACCATGAAGTCTGAAGCAATGTACACAAAGTCACTCTGCAATATATGCATAATGAGTTTAGCTTTGATTTAAGCTAAATGAGTGACTTCATCTTTTGGTACTTGCTATCCTGTAAACCTTTTTCCTGCTGACAGTACACTCGCTCTTCTCATTTACTGCATTCCTTATGTTAATAGCATTAACTTTGTCTCTTCTTCCCCAGTCAGAGGTTGGTGCTCAGTCTGCTGGAGGGCTGTGAAATCCCCCTGCAGCAGGGAGGCTCAGAAGTGCATCCTGTCTTCAGGGATGATTTCAAATAACCCACATCACCTTGCTTGTGATACGATGGCTTGATTTGCCTTCTTTCTGCTCCAGGCTTTCCTGCCTGCTGCTCCCAGGCACTGGATCTCATTGTACCTTTGCCTGATCAATTTAAGAGCCCTTCTGCTGTCAGAAATCTTCTCCCCCCACAAGTACTTAAATAGAGATGAAGTCAGTTCTTTCATTATGTAAACGGAACGGATTGAGCTTGTTTGGTTTTCCATTGTAAGGTAAGGTTTCCTGACCTCAGATCACTCCTGCCACTCTTAATCTGGAACCATTCAAGTGCAGACACTCTCAGAAGGATCTGCACTATTCAAACATGTCTACAAGAACAGCAAATGCAGCAGCCATATCCAAACTGGTTCCATCTCCTTGGTTGGCTCTGCATAGAATTTTTCCATAATGTTATCACATTGGCAAGCACTTTATTCTTAGGTTGTGTGCTGAATGCTACTGCGTGCCTACTTTGTTACAGTAATAACATCCTCAATACTTCTAATACACTGCTAAAACACCAGGCAGAGAATTTACTTACCGTGCAACACGTGCACTTTTCCAATGGGGAAGGAGCATCGCACAGATCATTTAGGAGCTTGAATGGCTCCAAAACTGTAGGCTGCGAGCTTCCATCACACAGAGATACCACACAGCCCTGGTGAGCCTGCAGAGAGCAGGGCAGACCCAGGTAACAGCAGGTACATGCACGTGTACAGGGCTCGTGTGTACTGCAGGTATTCATGGGACTTGCACCAGGGGTCTGCGCAAATGTCTCACGCTGGATGCAGAGAAGTCACAAGTTGTGAGCATCACGGATGGAAGCTGCTCAGACAGTCGCATTGTAAATAATTACAATAAAATATTCCTGGCTGTCTCTTTCCATTTAGCAACTTTACTGACAGCAAAAAACAAGCAATCTGAGGAGCCAGTAGGTTTGCTGGTATTTGTGCGTTATGATTCTGCAAGGATGTGAGCAGATTACAAATTGCAGACCTGAGGACAAGTTGTTAGTTCTGTTGCTCAGCTCCTGCCGGTGCACGTCGGTCTCTCCGTGGAACACAGCCAGCAGCAGATGCTGCTGCAGACACGTGGAGCCGTACCACGTCTTGGTTTCCCATTTCTAAGAATACAAGATGTAGAAATTACAGCGGTAACGATCTTCTTTGTGCGACTCAAAACCCTGAAGATTTTAAGAAATCCTCGTGGCCTAACAAACGCTGCATAATCGGATTCTTTCTTTTTCTAACTATGTTTAGAAAAGCTTATAAGTGTCTCTGAGATGCAGCTTGTGGCTTAAGAAGAGGGATGATGTAGGGGTGTCAAAGCTATATTGCTAGCAGCCGCTATCAAATTAAGATATAGATTTGCAAACCTTCCCGAAGCAAGCTGTCCCGCCGGGACACCGTCTGCAGGATTCTGTGAGATGATCTGCTGAGAGGCAGCGCTCCCATAAACCCAGGGGGTGCTCGGGGCTCACAGCACATCACTGTGCTCAACCTTAAAACATGCAGGGCTGCCGAACGTATCCCTAACGTAACCATTTGGCAGCAGAGTAAGAGTGCTGCAGATATTGCTTTATGTCCGAGGACCGGGGAAGCAGCACTGCAAAGGACAGCCCATGAGCCCCATTTAGAGGTGTGTCGGTGCTTTGATTTCAGAAGGTTCTGTTTTCACATCCCTAAGCTGTCAGTAGCATCCACAAGAGGTGGGTGCAGGCTGCAGTGCCCGACTCCTTCAGGCTCCTCAGTCCCCGCTGCAAAGCACACACAAGCATTAGAGGTGGCAGTGCTGAGGCTCAGTGTTGCTGACCTGGGCACTGCAGCCCATCCTGGTCACAGGAGAAATGGAGACACCGATTCCCCAAGGAACAGGTCAGGTCCTGCACTGGTCAGGAGGCGCCCGTTGGAGTGGGGAGGAGTTTGATTTCCGAGGCTTTGGGAAGCTTCTTGCCAAGGGCTTCACCCAGAGAGCACAAAGCACATCCCAGGCACCCATCACACCCTCCAGGTACCACCCCCTGCAGGATGTGCCCAGCAGCCCTGGTGTCCTCAGCAGCTTTCTGCCTGGGCTCCAGCTCTTCTCCATCACAAACTCTGTGTGTGATGCACTGGCTGGGATGGCAGCAAGTGCCACTGGGGGCCAGCACACAGCTGGGGAAAAAAAATAAAAAAATACCCACTGACTTTCCTTTTCATGCATGGATAAAGCAGATACATGCAGATATTAGCACGTCTGCTATTCAAGCGTCGGTATGGGAACAGCTTCACAATCCCAAACTCACCAGAAATTAAATGAAGGGAAATAGAAGGATTTATAAAACCCAATAAAAGAGAGCAGAGGAAGCAGTAGAGAAGAACAGATGAAGATACCATTTTTTTTAATAATAGGATTATATTAACTTCTATCCTGAGATATCCAAAACCCAATTCATTTTTCTTTATGGCTTGCCATACTAATCCTGAGTCACTGAGGCTGACGGAGAGCTTGCATGCTCTTACAACACAAGGATCCGTGCTCAGCACAACATGAGCAGTGGGCTTGTGCAGCAGAGAGCTCAGTCTGTATGGCAGAAGAACACAGAGCACTTTCATGGTAGCACTGGCAGCACGATAAACTGAAGGGATGCCACCGTGTGCTTTAAATTAAAGGAGATTTTCCTTATCTTGCAGGAATGGCATAGTCTGCAAATACCAAAAACAGTTTGGTCGTGGATTCAAATGTGACACAAAGTATAAATGCAAGCTATTTTCTATGTCACATCTGCACAATTAATGTATAGCTTACTGGGAAACGCTATCACCGCCTCTGCACAGCAATACTTTTGTGCTGAAAGAACCTTCCTGGAACCTCCCCTGTAGGCAGGAGGCTGGCAAGGCACAGTGATCATCACAGAGTCACAGACACAGAATCACAGCATGACTGAGTTGGAAGGGACCTCACAGCCCCCTGTGTCCCAACCCCCGCCCTGGGCTGGGTGCTCCCATCAGATCAGTCAGCCCAGGGCCCATCTATGGCCTCAGGTATCTCCAGATCTCTGGGGACGGAGCATTCCTCCACACCTGCGTGGCCAGTGCTCTGGGCCGTAGGCAAGTTCTCCAGCTGAATTCTGTAAATCTAGCATCTTCTTCTCCTAATCCTGCAGAGAAGTGGCCCATGAGGCACCCTGTAGAAGGGCCCTCCTCACATCACGGTGCTGGGGGTGTGTGGGCATGAGCTCATACAGCTGACTACCAGCTGTGGTGCTGGTATAGGGGTGCCCCACATCCCAGCCACCCACACACCTTCACTGGGAGCCCCAAGGACCCCAGCCCCAGGAGGAGGGATGGCGTCATGCAGCGCCAGCACTGCGTGACACGAGAGTGGTGACACGGGAGCCGTGTTCTGCCATGCTCTGTGCATCAGCCAAACCCCATCAGAGCTGCTACTAACTCCAAAGGGTTTCTGCAATGAGCATTTACATCTGCGGGCAAAGAAAGGAGCCCATTCTCTGTCCCATGATATGCTGTGAGCCTTAATCATCTACTTCCATAATTGCTCAAGAAGATTTTTCCTGATGCATTTATGTACTCCACCTGATTAGCAGTCATATAACAGCAAGTAATTTGCAGTAATATTCTGAGAGCGCTTAATTTTCTCTTTGATGAAAGAGTTGTAAATGTAGGCACCTGTGCTCAACAGTTCATCTGATTACTTACTTCATTATTGTCATGCTTTCCATTATTATTTGATATTTGCAAACAGCACTATTAGTGTGATCCACTGCCTAGTGCCCACTGAAGAAAGCACAGGTGCTTCTCTCATAACTACCTCATAATGTATTTTCTATAGATCCTCCTCTTGCCTAGGTGCCATTTTAGATAATACACCTCAATGATCGACTTTCTATGGGAAAGGGCTCCTCTCTAGTGGGCAAAGGAGAACACAGAGGTGAAAATATTGCAGCAAGGCAACCTTGCTAAGATGCACAACACATCGTACCTTAATGAATGGCTACCTGTCATGGCATAGTGACCCCTACACCACGAGTAACGGGTGGTTTTTTCCGACATTCATGGAATCCAACCTTGTTTTTCACACAATGAAGCCCAGCTGACAACAGGAAGAGTGTGAGTGAGATGAACGATGCCCACGTCTGTGTACCAGGTATGGCCTACAGGCTGGAACATTTCAAGCTCCCATCTTTTCTTTTCAGGCCTGACAAGCATTTTTCACCAAAGGAAAGGTAGGAGGGACAAAGCTACGTTTTCCTTGCAAGCCTGAAGTATCTGCTACAAAGCCAGTGCAAATCACTGAGAGCACCATGAGCTATTTATGGGTTGAATGAAAGTTGTTGGTTTTGATTTATGAGTGTTAAGTCTGAGTGATGCAAGAGGTCCGCACGCATTCCCATCACCTGTTCTAATCGGTCAGATGCTGACCAGTTTACAGTATCAACATTATGATCAATAATATTGATCAATAATATCAAAAATACGTCAATATTTTGCTCTGCACGTGCAGGTTTGGGAGGCACTAAGGATGAGCTAACTTCTCCCACAGCACCTCGTACACGAAAAGGCTAAGGACTGTGCTCACAAGCTGTTTAGAAGTTCCCCATCTAAAAACTTCCTGCTACAGCTGTGTTATAGATTCAAACAATTCATAAGGATCAAACCCAATCAAGTCAAGGGGCATATGCTGGCACAAGTCATTGTGCTCATCTCTGGAGCACCCTCTGTATTTAGGTACAGTCTGAGGGCTATGAAAGTTGTCTGGCACAACATCATCTCTCCTCTCTGCAGTGCTGACTTCCTTTCCTAATTAGCTGGAAGACTTTGTTTTCAAAAGGCATCTTATCCAGCACTTGGCACGCCAGCAGCGCTGGTGTTTGGAAAGCAGCACAGGCCCATGGCAGGAGCTGCTGATGGAACTACTGAAACTCCTTGAGCCTTGGAGCTTCCACAGTTGTTCTGTAGTTCCTCTCCATGGATGCACTCCTGCACTCACCCACCCACGAAGGCCACCAGTGCTGCATGATGGCTCACACCAGCACATCCACTCACTGCTGCTTACCAACACTGCCAACTCCTCTGCTTGCTGTCCTTCAGAGAACACAGAATTTGCAAATAGAGTTGGAAAAAGATGGAATTCAGAATTTTTCCAGCACTGAATTAATCACTGATAGGTAGACTTCTCTACTTCTGCCCAGAGAGGCTGTGGATGCCCCTCATGTCCATCCCTGGAGGTGTTCAAGGCCAGGTTGGATGGGGCCCTGGGCAGCCTGGGCTGCTGTGAGATGTGGAGGTTGGTGGCCCTGCGTGTGGTGGGGGATTGGAGCTTCATCATCCTTGAGGTCCCTTCCAACCCGGGCCGTTCTGTGATTCTGTGATTTCCACCCCTAACATCACTCATGTATGAAAGCTGTTTCTTTAGTATCAAACACCAAAATAAATTCATATGAAATTTCTCAATTATGATTACTAATGAATGGCTTTTTCCCTGTGGAGGATGCTCAGTACCACTTGAATCTTGAACTCTGCTGTCTAATTCCATCTGTTTAGCCTTTTGCCACCTTTTATTGACAGAAGAGCACAAAGATATTTTAAATGTCTCCATTCATATTGACTAAAACTTCCAGCTGAGTTATTTCAAAGGCTTGAGCAGTTCAAGGAGCATATAAAATTCATTCAGATGTCTTGCTTTTCTATTAAAGAGATTCTGCAAAAGGCAAAAAATAATAATGAAAAAGCCCATCAAAGAAACAACAACAACAAAAAGATGACATTATAAGCACATTCTTCCCCAGAATAGTTGTTGGTTATAAGCATTCAAGATATGTCTCAAGGTTTTGATGTCTGGGCTCTGTGGAAAAGAATAGCACGCTACCAAAGCACAAAAATATTCACCTTTTTCCAGTATGTGTTGATTCAGAGCTTCAACAAGAACTGAGCCAAACCAATAACAAGGCAAAAGGTTTTCATGGCTCCACTCCAAAATGCCTTTGCATGGAAGGATGTTTCTCAAAGGAATCTCGTAAGTCAAAGTTGACCTAAGCTAGGATGTTACCATCACCTGAACTACAGGGTTCCTCAAACCAGTTTCCTAACATCTAATTTTAAGAGCTAAGTGGATGCCATCTGTAGCACTCAGTTTGTAACCTTGCTGTATTTTTTCATTACAACATGAAGTCTACTTGCAGTGGGATGACGTGTGATACAGAAGTGCTAGCAGGTAACGGCCACCTACTGCTCTACAAAAGTCTAGAGGCTGAGATCTGAACAAAATCCTCTGAGTTCTGGGGTTGTGGCATTGCTGAAGGCCAGGTTGGATGGGGCCCTGGGCAGCCTGGGCTGCTGTGAAATGTGGAGGTTGGTGGCCCTGCGTGTGGGGAGGGGTTGGAGCTTCGTGATCCTTGAGGTCCCTTCCAGCCCAGGCCGTTCTGTCATTGTGTGCTGAATGCAGTGAAGCAAGGTCCTGGACAAGCCGTGGATCCTCCCTCTCTAGAAATGCTCACAGTGCCAATGGATATGCCCTGCAGCAACCTGAGCTAGTCCTGAGGCTCACACTGCTCTGTTTACCACCAGCTAAGGCCTTCAGCCCACTCAGCCTGGGTTCCTGCCCAGGCAGAGCCCTGCCCCCGCTCCTCCTGCCCATAGCCACTGCTGACGCAGAGGATTTCATCAGGCTCCAATCACTTGAAAGCATCTAATTTATCTAAATGCACTTCTACCATCTCTGTCCTTGCTAATCTCTTCATTACAATTAATTGCAGTAACTCCCTAGTAACAATTCACCTTTTTCCAAAGTCTGAAATAATAAAGTATTGAATTTTAGCGTTCATTTGTTTCCCTTCACTGCTCCATTCAAGGGCTATGCATTCCTTTGTCTTCCTATTTCTGATGTGCTTAGAGATGTTATTCCTCTTGCATTTTATGTTCCTTGCCAGTTTTATGCCTCATGTGCTTTGATTACATCCGCACAGTGGAGAGATTATTCCTTGCTATTCACCCACGGCCACGTGTCTCTATTTCTGGTTTTGGAGGATGCTTTTTATGTCTTGCAGGGCTGAGGCCTGTGTTGTCCCACACAGTGACACCTCTCCACCCCTGCATGGTGCTCCCAGAGACCCTCACTGCTGCCTGATTTCTGAAGTCCATCACCTTCATTCTGTCCTTCTCCCTTTTTTTAGAATACCAAATGACATCATTTTATCATTTTTTAATGATCCTTATCACCCAATTGCCATCTGCCTTCAGTGTCTCCACCTGCCTTTCTTTTGTTAAACATCAGATCTAAAGTAGCCTTTCACAGTGCCTTTCTAATAGGCCCTCTGGCAATTCTTCTTAACTGAGAAAAGACAGCAGGTGTTCACAGAGCTGAATGCAAATGCAGGGGGTGACCTGCATCCCTGGGACTGCACTGCTGCACATGCAGTGAACGTGCCCTCCCAGATCCCAGTCGGTGGGAGATGAGCACAAGCGACCATTCTCATAGGCTACCAGCTCTGCTCATTCCCTAGTATCTCTTCTATTAATTCCAATGCCACATCCTCATGATGAAGTATTTGTATCACACGTAAGTGCATCGTCACCCACACTAAACCAAACTGTTTCCCCCTCTCAGAGCATGTTTTCTGAGAACAGTTTCAGCGTCAGCAGTCAGAAGTGAGCTGCAGATGCTGTTGGCACTCACCTGTTGAATTGGAGCTCAGCCTTTTGGCCACTTTGTTCTGAATCTTTTACCAGCATTAATTACCTTGTACTGCACACCACCTGTCTTTGCTCTCAGATGGGACAGTCTAAACCCCAATACTTCTATTTTTGGGTAGAGACATTTCTTGGTTTGGTCCAAATGTTCCAGTATCAATCCTTGGATGACCCATCCACAGAGGATGAAGGCCTCCTGATGTTCAGGTTGTTCTGAAACCAAACCTAAATATGTGGTCAAGTTGGAGAGTCATATATTTGGAACTTGATTCTATAAAATGAAGCACGTGCAGTACAGAGCATTCCATTCTTTCCTTGCTAAGGAGAAGATTGATTTAATTACAAATATTTACATTGCCTTCATCCAGTCTCCTTCCACTGTACTGTAACACTGCAAAATAATAGAATCACAGTCCTAGAACGGCTTGTGTCAGAAGAGATCTCAGGGATCATCAAGTTCCCATCCCCTGCCACAGGCAGGGTTGCCAGCCACTGGGTCAAGTACTAGATCAGATGGAAGAGTTCAGTCCTGGGTGAGAACTTTTCCTTTTAGTGACAGCTTATGCCAATATCCTCCAGCGTTAACCAAGAAGCATTCCTGGATACATCTTGTGCTGCTCTGTGACGTGCAGTGACCCCATCCGTAACACCTCCCAGGGAAGCAGTTCTGAAAATCTTCAGTCCATGTGGTCCAGTGAAGCCGAAGCAGCTGCTCTGCCAGCAAGCCATCACTTGCCTGGCTTCAAAAGACCAGAAAGGTGAGCTACATAGTCACAACCATGTCAGTCTGAGACCCTTAGAAAACCAGAGCTCCCACTGCCCAGGGAGGGCTCCCACTCCAGCACAGCCATGGGCTTTGTTTCCTCCCGTGGGGTTTGACGAGGGCTTCCTGCAGCCCCCACCAGCTGCTGCTGATCCCAGTGGCTTCCTACCACCCAGGAGCTTCGGATCAATCCCCAGGGGCTTCAAATAAAGTGAAACGAGATTAAGGCTCATTTTGCTCCTGCATAACTGCTGCCTGACACAAAATCTTTACAACCCAAGTTGGGAGCATCAAACAAAGCACAGGATCCTCATACCAAGTGATTAACTTGTCCAGCACCGAGCCAGTCCACCAGCAGCTTCTCCTCGTCATAAATCAGCTCCTTTCTTTGGAAATGGAAGCGCCTGCCAGAAATAGCACTCCTCCAGGGCTCTGCCGGGTGATGCTAATGGCATTGCCCCGATGCTGCGGCTGTGATTGCTCCTCTCCAGCACCAGCTCCATCAGTGCCCCGCAGAGCTCCCACCCCCGCCGGCAATCAGCCACGTGCCTGCAGAGCAGATCCCATCAGTGCCAGAGATGGCATCGGCTGCCTCTCCTCCAGGGTCAGTTCTTCCTTTCCTTAACAGGCGAGGGAGAGCTCTCGTGTCTTGAGGAATCCCTAAGGGGTAAATAGGAATCGTCTTTGCAGTGCTCAGAACTGCAGCCTGGCGTTCAGGAGTCTGCTGTCCGACTGCCCGATGTGCTACAAGGCCACAGAGTGGCTGTGGGGCTCTCACCACTGGGGAGCAGTTCACAGGGCCGGTTTGCACCGCAGCATCTCGGCGGGGGGATGAACTCTTCGCTGGGAGAAGCAGCCCCCCTCCCCAGAAGCTCTGACTTTAATCAGCAAACACTGCTGAACCTAACTTCAACCTCGGTATCAAACAGAAATATTTTGCCAGTCCGTAAAAGCAGTGCCTGAACTGCAGACCTTCTCAGACCGATTCAGTCTTGTGGTCTCCATCCATCTGGACTCAGTGACCATGCAGCAGCCGATGCCTTTTGCAGCTCTCTTCCTGGGCATGTTTGCACAGGAAAACTGCATTTATCTCAGAGCTGGCGGATACAACTTGCATTACCACAGCACACATTAATTTTTGGTTGCATTTCTAATAACAGTGCTTAGTAATTAGTGTTACCATATGATCTATTCCAGTTTCATCAAACAATACTGAACCCGCCTAAGCAATGTAAATAGGCTCTGTTCTGGATCTTTGCAGTCTGACTACTACATAAAAATCTGGTTTTATTAACAGCAATATTTAACAGCGAAAGCAAAAGGTGTTGTTGGAACCAGGCGCAGCCATCAATACCTCCCACAGCAATCACCCAGCCAAAGCACTTCCCTGATAAACCCTGACACGAGGGAATGCATTACACACTGCACAATGACTATTTATAGAGAAAAGAACTAATGGGAATAAAACAAGAATATTATGCTGCATTTCTTCTTCTGCCCCAAATGCTTAATTTGTTTCTACTCTTCAGCCTCGGAGGATACGGCTCAGCGCAAATACCGGCCGTTAATTCAAGCCAGTGCAACCCCACTGAAACAGGAGGGCCCCCAGCTTCGCCCATCAGTAAAGCCGGCTCCCTCTGCAGTCACAAAGGACAAAACACGGGACACAGGAGAATCAAGCCCTAGAAGCAAAGCGTGTACCACAGTTGGGAAGTAGTGTTACTTGGATAATAATTAATTTTTTGATTCGGGAAAGGCAAATGAGATGTGAGGCAGACTCCTGGGGCTCGCACTGCTGCACGTTGGCCAGGAGGCACTTCAGTCAGTGCTGACTTGTGCAGGAGGAGCCCTGAGCCTTCTGCCACTCACCCAGCCTGCGCCTGGGGCTGGATCAATTCCACACAGCCTTTCCATCCTAAATCAGACACGCTTTGCTGCCTACAGCAACAGGCGGTGGTGCCAGGGAAGGTGACCCTGGCGTCAGCATCAGGCTGGTGCAGGTAGTGCACGCTCGGAAGGAAAAGCTGCAGAGGGACAAAAAGGAACAAAGAAATTTAATTATCTGAGCTGCACAAGAAGTCCTTGGGTGAGGCAAGAACTTAACCCAAACTCATCAGTCACGGTTCAAGTCCTTAATTTCCCAAACCCTCCCTCTTTATCATGAAAAATGTGCTTGTTCCTCCTGTTAAGTTTCTTCCTAATTTCTTTTGCCTTAAAAAAATAAATAAATAAAGTAAAAGCTGCCATTGTCTGCAGTTTTGCTACTAAAGAAAACACACATTTTGGTACTTCCTAAGAATTGATATCAGATGGTTTCTCATAATCTGAAAACAAAACTTTTTTCTTCACTAATTTTGGCTTTTGTTAACATGAATTCCTTGTGATTATCATAAATGAGAGAGGCAGAAAGCTGAAAAAGGAGGCAGCCTTGTCAGTCAAGGTGCCCATGCTATGAATATTGGCACCCTATTGGCTAAGCCTTCCTCTTCCGCCCTACTCCCCATCCAGCATTTTTTATTCATCATTTCAATGTCAAGATGGAAAAAGGAATTAAGTGAAGTGTACTCATGTGAGTCAACTCTGGCTGGAAAGTGGTACCCAGAGGAGAAAAGACAGTGGTGTAGAGCTATCTTAGTAGAACAAAATTGTTAACAGCAAAATAATGGCTATTTGCCTAGCTGCAAGTAACCAGGAAGTGCTGTGGCTGCTCTCATTAATACTCTATTAACACAACTGGCTGCTGTGCTGTGTGGCAGTGGTGTTAAAGCAACGGGGAAACAGGTGGGTGATGATGAGGGGTGAGGAAGAGCCCAGTTCTGCCTCAGCACAGCCTCTGTCACACCGCTGCAGTCCATGTGTGATGGACATCACAGCTGCCTGGAAGTGGCCAAATTCTGCCTTCATTCTTTTTCTACTGAACAAAAAGTAAAAAAGTGTCTGAAATCTGATTGAGAGGAAAGCTTTTTCCTTTTAACTTCCTTCAGGACATGCCCTCTCTCTGCCAACTATATCCTGGGCTGCAATAAGAGAGGGGTGGCCAGCAGGGACAGGGAGGTGATCGTCCCCCTCTACTCGGCTCTTGTGAGGCCCCATCTGCAGTGCTGTGTACAGGGCTGGGGCCCCCAGCACAGGAGGGACGTGGAGCTGTTGGAGTGGGTCCAGAGGGGGGCACTGAGATGAGCAGAGGGCTGGAGCAGCTCTGCTATGAGGAAAGGCTGAAGGAACTGGGCTTGTTTGGCTTGGAGAAGAGAAGGCTGCAAGGAGACCTCATTGTGGCCTTCCAGTGCTTGGAGGGAGCGGATAAACAGGAGGGGAACGGCTGTTTGTGAGGGTGGGTGGTGACAGGATAAGGGGGGATGGTTTGAAAGTGAGACAGGGGAGGCTGAGGTTGGATCTGAGGAGGAAGTTTTTCAGCCAGAGGGCGGTGAGGCACTGGCACAGGTTGCCCAAGGAGGCTGTGGGTGCCCCATCCCTGCAGGCATCCAAGGCCAGGCTGGATGTGGCTCTGGGCAGCCTGGGCTGCTGGTTGGCGACCTGCACACAGCAGGGGGTTGGGGCTGGGTGAGCACTGGGGGCCTTTGCAGCCCGGGCCATACTACGATATGATTCTATCCCCTGCCCAGGAGCTGCAGCTGCCATCCAGGAGTGATGGCTGCCATCAGTGTGCAGCAAGCACTGCACAGTGGCTGTGCTGCCATCCAACCAGCAGGCAATGGGTGCTGTGCCGGGTGCTTGGACCACTTCCCACTTAGCCAGTACCTCCAAATGGCTTCTGTGAAGCAAAACACTTCAAAACGCTGTCTCAATACTTGGCTCATCTGATTTTCATCCTGTGCTGCAAGAAACGACTAAAATATTGCCTGGAGAGAGAATAAAGATGAGCAAAATAGTGCATACCTCAATTTCTGTTGAAGAGATTTAGAAAAGTCAGTTCCAAGCATCTCCTCAGAGCCCTTCTCCTCCCACAGGGAGACTGGGGACACTGAGGCTGAAACATCTGATGTATAAATGGCATAAGAATGTGGGGAAAGCAGTCAGGTTTGTGCCACGTCATGGGATGGAGGTGGTGTAACTGAGTCAGGTCACTTCCCCCAGGCACAGGAGCCATTGTGTGACCATCTCATGACGGTCAACTGTTTTCCACGTGCCTTCGCAGGCAAGAAATATTTTAAAGATTTATTAATACTGATTTTATATATATATATATTTTAAATAAGCTCGCTGCAAAAAGCAGGATGAGTAAAGAAGTCAATGGGGTTATGTACATGCACATGTATGCATTTAGATATACATTTAAATATCGGGAGAAATGCAAGAGGACAAAATACATATCAGTGTTCAAAGAGGCAGATTTGAGTGGAAATAGATCTGTTAGTCAGGAATAAATCCCAGATGAAAAACTGAAAAGCAGCAGTAAGATTCAGGTCAGTGAACTGAGAGCGTGGTTACAAGTCAGACTACCAACATGGTTTTATTATGGAAAAATTGAAATTGTGAACAGTAAAAAGGGGGGGATTTTATTATTTCATGACACTAAGAATTAAGAAGGATGGCTGGTGAATCAGATGGATGCAGAATTTCTCAGGGCTTTAGGCTTTGTGAAAACGGGAGCCTTGAAATAACCACTGACCAAAGACAAAGTCCACGCTGAGAAGGAATGGGAGTAAAGGAGATGAGGGGGATGCATTAAGGAGCAGTGCCAGCTGTGACCCAACCGTTGCCTGCCAGAGAGTGAGACATGGACTCAGTGCTGGTGGTGTGGGTGACAGCGGGGAGGATCTCAACAGCAGTGCCATAAGGATGGAGACATCCAGCATTGTAGTCCTGGAACGCAATGAGTTTGAAAGACACCTGAGGAGGTCTGGGCAATAACAACAGCACGAATGTCTCTCCAGCACTGGCATTTAACACCGGGCTGAGGGCGGCTCTCCAATGGGCTTTGAGAGGCTCTGACCCTGCCTGGCTCAAGGACACCTCGTGCTGCACGCTGTGCAACAAGGGCTCACTGCAAAACTGCACAGTCCAACTTCCCCAGTGCTAAAAAGCCTTCAACAAATTAGAGAGAGGGCAGAAAACAGCTGCAAAAATAATTTGACTATTAGAGGAAGTTCTTTACCCGGAGAGATTTAAAGAGTTTAATCTGTTTAGTTCATCAGAAAGACGATTAGGAGAAGCCTTGATTACAGTATCTAAGTGCTTTCACAGGGAGAAAACAACAGGTATTAAAGGTCTCTCTAATCTAGCAGAGGCAGGCATAATAAGAAGATATGGGCAGGAGCTGCAGCTGGGCAGATTCCAGTGGGAAAGAAGTTTGGGGAAACGCTGTGATGAACTGCAAGGAAACAAGCAGAAAGAAAATGGGCAAATTTGCCATTTCCTCTTCTTTTGGGAAAAAAACAAAAACAAAAAAAAAAAAACAAAAAAAAAAAACAAAAAACAAAACACCACAACTCCATATAATATAATACATGGAACATGCACCTTCTGACACAGCCAACAGGACACACGTGCTTCCACTGCCTGCTGGTGTCTGTGCCCATCTCCAGGGCTGGGGCAGCTCCGCAGCCCACGTCAGAGCCCTGAAGCCATCACAGAGGTGGTTATGGCTCTTTTCAGCCAGGCTCGCTCCTCACAGACAGCCAACCTCCCTGAGGTATTCAGAAATTTTCTAAGTCGTGTGCCTTCTTCTGGATCTTCAGACACCTGAAGCCTTCAAAGTCATGGAACTGTGAAACCATTGGTGTTGGAAAAGATTTCTACCAAGCCCAACCCCAGCCCCACCACCCTGCCCACGTCCCTCAGTGCCACATCCCCATGGCTCTGGGACATCTCCATGGACGGCGACCCACCACTCCTGGGCAGCTGTGTCACTGCAGCACCACCATCCCTGAGAAGAAATCTTTCCTGATATCCAACCTGAGACTCCATTGGTGCAAGTTGAGGCACTTCTACAGCACCAGAGGGTGGAATTCACCCAAACCAGCACAGTGCCTGGTGCTGAGGCACTGCAGTGTGCAATACTTGAACTAAGAGCTTCTTTGAGGACAGCATCTGGATCTAAGGAGCTATTCAGCAATTATATCTGTTTTGTTTTCTTCCAATGACAGGGAGCTGTTGGAGAGGGTCCAGAGGAGGGCCACGAAGATGATCAGGGGACTGGAGCACCTCCTCTGTGAGGACAGGCTGAAAGAGCTGGGCTTGTTCAGCCTGGAGAAAAGAAGGCTGTGGGGTGACCTCATTGCAGCCTTTCAATACCTAAAGGGAGCCTACAGAGGGGAGGGGAATCGACTCTTTGAAAGGGTAGATAACAGCAGGACAGGGGGAAATGGTTTTAAGCTGAGGGAAGGGAGATTTAGGTTGGACGTCAGGGGGAAATTCTTTACGGAGAGAGCGGTGAGGTGCTGGAACAGCTGCCCAGGGAGGTTGTGGATGCCCCGTCCCTGGAGGTGTTCAAGGCCAGGTTGGATGGAGCCCTGGGCAGCCTGGTCTAGCATTAAATGGGGAGGTTGGTGGCCCTGCGTGTGGCAGGGGGTTGGAGATTCATGATCCTTGAGGTCCCTTCCAACCCTGGCCGTTCTGTGATTCTGTGAATTGGAAAACTTCCTGTGAAAACAAGACATCCTGAAAGGTCAGCGCCCAGTGTCCTAGAAGCTACATGGGTTCCTCTCTTAGAGCTGCTGGAGGCAGGACTCGTGACCAAGCACTCCCTTCCACTTGAGCTGCCCCACAGGGAGCAGAGCTGAGTGCTGTCCCATGCCCTGCAGCTGGCAGGACCTGTTTGTGCCCAGCCTGTGCCCTGCACTGCCCGACTCAGCAAAGCCCACTTGTATTCCTGTCCCAGCCTGTGCCCTTCTTCTATCATGCTGCTCCATTAGGATCATAACCAACTCATTCAGTCCTGTGTCTGCAGCACTAATTCTCCAGGCAGGAGGCTGGACAGACATGGATGATGGACCAGGGCTGCTGGGTCCCACCTGCCTCTTGTCGGACACCTGCAAAATCTGGGACAAAATCTGCAGCACTGGCAGACCAGGCTTAAAATCTTAGCACTGCACCCTCCTGTGCTCCTTACATGGCCATTTGTTATTGCTTGTAAGGTTTTTTTTAATTGATTATCATGGGTCCTATTTATATTTACTACCTCATTTATAAATGTAATGTTAAATATACTTAGGCTGAATACAAGAAAATAGCTTTTTCTTGCAATAATGGCAGCGAGGCACTGCTCAGACTGCCCAGTGATGCTGCCCCATCCCTGCACACAGCCGAGGTCAGCGATGGGCTGTGAGCACTGCTGGAGCTGTGGGTGTCCCTGTGCACTGCAGGCAGTGGGACCAGAGGGCCTTGAAGGGCCCCTTCCAACACAAACCATTCAGTGATTCTATGATTCTATCATATATATAATCATAAGTTACTGTTTCCACGAGGAATGAAGTTTTAAAGCACACACAGAGTTCCTTCTTGAGATGTTTGAAATGTTCATGCGGACCTTGGAGGAGGAAAAAAGAAGAAAAAAGTGATAGTGTTCCTCATCTGCATCGCTACTCCTTGTTTCATGGCTGCCTGAAACAGTTCCCACTAAGAAAGAGCTCAGCAATGATCCCCACTATTCAAAGAACACAACTTCAGTTACCCTGGCATCTGACACAGCCTTAACAGCTCCCTTAGCTTTGGCAGACTGTGCAGATAGCTGGTGTGTCACAGAAACAGGGAAAGAAATGCACATTCATTTGCTGTAACAATAAGAAGAGTAAGAAAGCAATGCTGTAATTCTTTCCCAGTAGAGAAAAGGAAAATTTGTTGTTACTTATTATAAAAATGTAAAATATTATATATGTATATAAAGGAGAAGGTAAAAATTTTCTTTCCATAAATATTTTTCCCAGGATTTGTTGGAGGCTGAACTCAATGGCAACAGCCGTTGTTCATGCCCATGAGTTGATGCACCCTGCTGATCACTCACCTTGAATACAGCCAAGAGGATCCATCCAAAAGGAAATCTGCTCCTTGGCCTTGCAATGTTCAGTCACTCCATCCAGATTAGGCCAGCACTGTGCTCTCCAACAGCACTGCTAGCCTTGGGAGCACCTCCCAGAGACAGCTCACATTTATTTTTTCAAGAATTCAGAGTTCTATTTTTATCTATCTATCTATGTACCTATGTATCTATCTATCTATCTATCTATCTATCTCTCTCTCTCTCTCTCTCTCTCTCTATCTATCTATCTATCTATCTATCTCTCTACCTACCTACCTATGTATCTATCTATCATGCTGCTGCCTAGTTTGTGTTAACCACACAGCTTGCTCAAGGCTCAGATCACTGGTTCACAGCTCCCCTGAGGCCCATCGAGGTACCTGTATTCTCCCCACTTGCACCCAGGCAATTCACTTCCACCTCACAGCATCAGCACCTCTCTGGACACAGATGGCCCTCTATCTGCAAACCCACCTTCCGTCCACCTTTTAATCTCTGCCTTCTGCTCACTCCCCGCGCTGTGATTGTTTGGTTCCTCCCTTGTGCTGCCAACCCCCCTCCATTTTCCCACCTTCTGCCATGATGTGTTTCAGTCAGCACAGCTCTGCTCTATGGGCAGCCTGGTGCCATTTCACACTCGAGCCCCTTTGCTACCCATACAGCACCTCAACCCACAGAGAAGCACCCACTGCCCTGTCAGACAGCACCCAACGCTGTGCTGAAGCCTTGAAGTAGATTCTGCACTTCCCTTGCTAGGAAATCCGTGTGGTAACGATCTCTGACTTGCTCCCTGTGCTCTACATCAGGACAGAGGAGGCTGCAGCTCAAGCAGTGGCAGTGAAAAGGCTCCGTGCAGCCGCTGCTCAGCTTCACTGTCCCTCATGGTTCCCAGGCATTCCTTACAAAGCGCTGACGGTAAATTATTTTGCTAGATTATTATAATCTGTACGGTGGAATCGGAGGCAGATAACACAATCACTCTGCCAATAAGCAGTCAATGCTGGCACTGTGGGAGGTGTAATAGTTTTTCATGGCAGTTCCTAGAGAATTGATTAGCACTTGGCTCATTAGCTCAATAGCAATCAATGACTCTAAACAGCCTAGATACTATTCTTGCACGTCAGAATTGCATAATAAAAGTCCTGATGACAGATTTACTCCGCACACATTTGCAGCACAATGCTCCACAAAGGAGAGAAGGGATACATGGGGCTGAGCTGGGGAGGTGCACAGGAGGGGCAGTGGGGCGCAGTGGGGCGCAGTGGGGCAGAGCCCACCGGGAGCAGCTGTGTCATCTTCTGGTCCCTCCATTGACAGTGTAAAAGCAGAAGGCCTGAAGGACCTGCTGGGACAGGTCAGAAGGAGAAGCACCACATCAACTCATAGCAAACCACTTCATGAACAAATCATGGAATCATAGCATCACCAAGGCTGGAAAAGACCTCCAAGATCATCCAGTCCAACATCCATCTACCACCAGTATTTCCCCACCAAACCATATCCCTCAGTACCACACTGAAAGAGTTCTTGAACACCTCCAGGATGGTGAAATGCTACGTATAAATGCTGCATGTGGTTGGAGTGTGGCTGTACCTTAACACCAAGGCAGCGATGGGAATGCTTCCTACGGATGGTGTAAGGCTGCTGCTGAACTCCTGAGCTGTGAGTATAAGTGGGTAAGAGACCCGGCACAAGGAGCTGCTGTCAGGAACTGTGGTATCAAAGGAGAGAGGAAACTGCCAGAGACCAGAACTCCGGTAAGGCCTTTCTAAATGGCACCAGCCATCAATTCCCATCAGGCTTTAGAAACGCCGAATTTAATGCAAACCATCATCACTTTATCTGCTAATGCATTAATTATGTAAAAAGGAAACCTAAGGACGGAGACATTGGTGAAGGGGAGAGAAAGATATCTGATGCATCATTCATTTTTTCATTTGCATGAAAAAAAAGAAAACAACAGGAATTGAATGAATGAAGTTTTGTCTCCTACCCTCTTTTGTTTCCCCCTTTGACACAGCTGAGTTAATGGGGCTGTGGCAGTGGGATCCCATTGGGCTGATGGAGCAGACTCTCAGCCATTTGATGAGCTGTGATAAACGCCTTGATAAGGGATTGAATTGGGCTGCTGCTGGCTGATTAAGTGCCAGAAAGCAGCTGATAGATAATAAGAGAACAGAGCAGAGTTTGAACCAACTAGAAAGCACTACCAATGAAAACACAACCTTTGTATTACCAAAACCTCATTGTGACGGAAGGATTCACGTTTATGCACTGTAGCTCTGACACATAAATATTCACTTCAACCAACTGGGCAGGAATTCACATCTTCTCTTCTTTCCCTTGTTCTCCCACCCCACTAAAAACTGCAAATTGCCATTACACCAAATATCAACGTTATTGATTGTGACAAACATAGCTGAGGTTTGTGCAAGTGTGTTCAAAACCAAGAATTAGTTTTAATTCATTAAGTCATGTGAGATTGCTACAATATCAGTGGAATTTCAAGACAGATTGTATAAGGGAAAAATTAAGTTTCCATAACTGATAATATACTTAGATGTAAATAACATTTCATTTTGGAGCAATTGCTTTATGAGTCTCTAAGTCTTATTTAATTAATCAGTGCACTTTGCATCAGTGACAAACCACATACTCAGCAAATTTAAAGATGCATATTCTATTATGGGAGCATTAAGCATAGCTTTATCAGGGATTTAATAAATAAGAGCAATATTCCAGTGCGAAACATTCATAAAAAGCTGGGCTCAGGGGGGCATAAATTGTGACTCGTAGGCATTTTTAAATCAAAGTACGGGTATTTCTTAGAGTCTTAGGAGATGAAAAGTAGTGTCCATAGTTGCTGTTTGAAGCCCCCAAAATGCATTTTTTATAGCCATGGGTGGGGGTATAAAAACACAGAGAATGAGCACCAGGAGAGCTTTTGAGGAGAAAGGCACACAGTGTGGAGCTGGCATCAGGGCGCAACCCTGCTCTGCTGTAACTGCGTGGGGAGGAGAGCCTGCTGCTCCACCTGAGCCCTGAAGGTGGTGAAATGGCAAAAACAGGAGGGTTTCAGCACCAATCCCATGTTATGGCACGTCATTGTATGACTGCTCCTTCGTAAGTTAGTGCGTGAATGACAAAAACAGAGGAAAGGACCCCTCTGGAAGGATGGGAATAACACCTCAGGTTCTGAAAACTGAAGTTCTGAAGCTCTAGCATAGAAATTCAGAACTCACAAACGCCTTGATTTGTTTTAGCCCCTTTGCACCCTCTGGAGGTCTCCTTTGAAGTAGGAAAAAAAATAAAAGTGGTACATCTGGTTTCCTTCCAGCTACGGGGTGGTTATCTCTGCCTGCAGCCCTGAACGGCTGTCTGTGGGATGTGCTTATAGGATACGGACATGGGATGTGCACATGGGATATGTACATGAGGTGTGTGGGGGGGATATGTATATAGGATGTATATGTGGGACTCATACGTAGGGTGTGTATATGGGGCATGGATGCAGGATATGCATACATTCAGATTCCTCTTACAGGTCTGAGTAGAAAGTTTTCAGTTCCATCTGTCTCCCATCTGTGTCTTCAAGGCAGCTTTACACCCCCAGCAGAGCTGGCCTCTCCCTCCCCAGCTGAGCAGAAGTGTTTGCTACAGCCTTTCCATAATCACAGAATGGCCTGGGCTGCAAAGGCCCCCAGTGCTCACCCAGCCCCAACCCCCTGCTGTGTGCAGGTCGCCAACCAGCAGCCCAGGCTGCCCAGAGCCACATCCAGCCTGGCCTCGGATGCCTGCAGGGATGGGGCACCCACAGCCTCCTTGGGCAACCTGTGCCAGTGCCTCACTGCCCTCTGGCTGAAAAACTCCCTCCTCATATCCAACCTCAGCCTCCCCCGTCTCACTTTCAAACCATCCCCCCTTGTCCTGTCACCACCCACCCTCACAAACAGCCGTTCCCCTCCTGTTTATCCGCTCCCTCCAAGCACTGGAAGGCCACAGTAAGGTCTCATGGAGCCTTCTCTAAACTCAAATAATCCCTGCTCAGCCCTATTTCAGATGCAGAGAAACATGGCTGGCTGTTCCAAGCCCACACCTTGGCCCCAGTACACACAGCCCAGCTCCTGGTCACAGCTGCAGGGCAGCACACAGCACCTCTGCAGGGATTGGCACCAGGGGCCTCAGGTGTGTTTTGTGCAGACACAGCTGCAGTCTGACTGCAGTCACCTCTCAAAAGCCAAACCATACCATCATCCAGCAAGATTTTTGTTGCTGCTCATTTTGTTTTTAAATAGTGAAGCTCCTTGCCTGGAAGCTGCTGTTTGCTTTCAGCACTTTGTGGTTAAAAATACCAAAATTTGCAAAGAATACAAAACACGTGCTATGAGCTGCTAATAATAAGGTTCCTCCCTAGTGCTGCACGAGCTGTAGTGCTACGCTGCTCATCTTCATGAAAATTTGCCTTTCTCTGGGTGGTGGAGGGGTCCAGAGTACAGCTTTCACCTTCTAGACAAGAGATAAAGAAAACATTAACAATCTCAAATCAGATGCATTTTAGCAGCTTTGGCACTGTCAGTGTCCTTAAACTACGTGGGAAGGCACAGACAGACAGACTGAAGATTACAGCTGAATGGCCATTTAAACGTCCCAGGACAGGAGAGACGCTGAGCTGCCCCAGCTCTGTGAAGTCCTGCTCAGTATCACTCAGCAGAATGATGAACTTACATCAGGCTGACGCTACGTGTGTTGCTGTTTGCAGGGATCACCCTGAGTGTGGAAGCCTTGCAGATGGGCACCATCCCGTGTGCAGCTGGCAGAGCATGGGCTGAGCCCAGCCCAGCCACACAGCTCTCCATTTGTGAGCTTACCTCCATACAATTCCTCTCCCTTTACGTATTTCTGGAAGTGTTTTCTTAATCCAATCTCCACACAGTTACTGGTGGGCTGCTATTGGTAGAGAGATGGTGTTCTCAGGGCTGCCACTGCAACAGGAGAAGAAGCCTGCAGGGAGATGCAGCGTGTTTGGTTGGCCAAGTGACATCAGGAGAGCTTTTGGATGTACAAATATTTTTATCACACCTATGTAACGGATTCAGGACTAATAAAAGATGCTACCTATCCCTACAAACCCTGCCTCCTTTATAGACCTCCATCATCACAGCTGCAGCAGCAAATTACAACTATTGATGTGCTATTCATAGATAATGGTTACTTCCACGGTATCATTCCTATTTATTTATACACCACATATTATGTCTCCTAACCACAGTCCGTGTCGGACACCTGCAAGGCCTCATTCCACCATCACACCTTGTTTGAAAAAGGATATCACTTTGTGCACAGTGAATCCTCCTCCACGGGTTCACAAAGTACTTCAGTGTCCGGGGGCAGAGGAGAAACATGAAAACTTCTAAGTACAAATCAATGTGAGTCTTCCAAAATGTCATCTCCAGTTTGTCAGCCTCCCCTTCAGCCCTTCTTCCTATACCTACAGTCTTGCATTTCCTCAATAATGCAATATTAATTGTAACTAGGCTTGTTACAAAAGAAACTTGGTCTCCTTCCCTTTCCTACTCCTTCCTCTTCTTCTTCCCCTCTTCCTCTTCCCTTTCCTTTCTCCTTCCCTTTTCCCCTCCCCTTCACTTTCCCCTTTCCCTGTCCATTTCCCCTTCCCTTTCCCTTTATCTCTCTTCTCTCCTCTCTGCCCTCTCCCCTCTCCCCTCCTCCTTTCCTTCCTTTTCCTTCTGGATGATGATTAAAGGAATAACCTTATTCTCAGGAGATAAAAACCATTTCACTCTCTAGTCTCATTCTGCAGATGATTGCTGAATTCAGTGGATATGAGGAATGGTTCAGCATCATTGACTCAATAAGAATTTGGTCAGTGACTCGTGTATCAATGCAGATTTCTTTTGTATGCAGCACATACATATGGTTTCATTCCAAAAATTACAAATAATAGCCTTAGTCTTTCTAAGTCAGTCTACACAGTCTAGTGCATCTGTATAAATCCTGCCCCAGATAATCTCTGCCGTAGCAAAGAATCAATGCTTTCCAAATGGACTCAGTCCCCAAGTTTCACAGAGCTTTTTTCCAGGCTGCATCTATCAGTACTGCCAGGTAGCACTGCTCCTTTCTTTCCTATTTCTTCCGCTGCACAAAGCTCATCATACATTCTGCTCTGCCTTGCAGCCAGCCCTATATGTTTTCCTTCCATTCTATGGGATTTCTCACTGCTTTACAGCAGAGGTTATGAGTTATTCTGCACTGTTCATCTCCCACCGAGGAAAGCTTTAAATGTAGGTCCCGGTGATAGGTAGGTTACATTGTTAAAACAAACAAAGCCTCACGAAGAACGCCTTAAACTCTCTACAGTTTGACCAGGAAAAAGAACAAGGGGTTGAAAAACCGAATTTTCTATTGTGACTTAAAGGCTCTGTCCCCTGTACCCCATAAAATGGAGGCACTCGGTAGGCACTGCAAAGGCCGTCCTTCCCAACCTCAGGGCAGGCTGTAAGAACTGACACTCCAAACAAAGCCTTATCTTCAATTCCTCCTGAGAAAATGCAAAACAATTACTGCTGCTCCTCTGAGCATATTGTCTGCTACCAAGAGGTAATTTTGGCAGCTCCTCACTGCAATCATGTGGAAATTTTTCTTTTAAAGAACTCTAGCCAAGGTGGTTACTCTTCTGAATAGTAATCCTAAAGCAGAGCAACTATTTGCAAGCAAATGCCATAGAAAATACATTCTGCAGGTGATGAATGGGAAACGCAGAGCGGTGTGTCAGGGCCCACAGAGATCGCAGGTACATTTCTTTCCTCCTGCTTCGGGATGGATCACGGCGTATCTGCTCTTCCTGGGTCTGTCATGTTCCTCAGCCTCTGAGATTAAGCCTGCCAGGTTTGTAATGAAAAGCAAAAACAAGGGGCAAAATGGAAAAGTTACTTTCAAGCATGCCACCTCGAATTAGAAATCAGTCTGAAGACGGCCTTGTCCAGCAGTGCCTTCCGGGTCCTGCTGGCTCACACACACTGCAGAGACTCTCTGGCCATCCCATCTCCTGCTCTGCAAAAACAGGAGCCAGAAGTGAAGGAATGTTTGGAAAACTAAAGAGGTACAAGGTGATGTGTTCATAGAATCACAGCATCATAGAATCACAGAATCATAGAATCATAGAATCATAGAACAGCCTGGGCTGCAAAGGCCCACAGTGCTCACCCAGCCCCAACCCCCTGCTGTGTGCAGGTCGCCAACCAGCAGCCCAGGCTGCCCAGAGCCACATCCAGCCTGGCCTTGGATGCCTGCAGGGATGGGGCACCCACAGCCTCCTTGGGCAATAGACCTCTCCAGGCCACCAGCACCTGAGGATGTTAACTGCATGGTTCCAGTCTCCCAGCTCACCCAGGGAGACTCATTTGTGCCCCTCACGGCCTCTGCAGATGATGCTGAGAAATTTGGACCTCTCCACTGCCAGCAGCAGCACTACAACAGTCCTTGCTTGAGTTTCACAGGTAGGAGATGAGTCTGTGATAACTGCGTAATACATCAATACATCAGCAGCCACAAAATACGTTGTTTTGGTCAGTGTTGGGGTGATGAGCAGCAGCACCTATCTTTAAATGGGATGCTAAGCTGAAAGAGACAAGCAGATGCCTCAGACGAGCAGTGGGATGATAGAGACCACGCTGTGCTGAGAGATGAATGTGAGCTGCACGCAAGCAGCACCCGGGGAGGTGGTCCTCTGTCTCTGGAGCTTTGAACACACTCCAGCACTCCCCAAGCACCATCTGTGCAGGGAACAGCCAGCAAGCCAGCACACCATGGAGCCTTTATCAGCGCCAGCGCAGCACCGGCAGCTCCCAGCCCAAAGGTGGTGGTCGTGCTGCTGGCCCCGCTGTGAGCACAGCTCAGTGCTCGGTGCTGAGACCCAGCGTGGGAGGCAGCAGCGGTGCTGAGCTGCCCTGCGGCCCTCATCCCTCTGACACAGGCGCTTTCTGAGGGCTTTGCTCTCAAAGAGATGTGGCAGCTCTGCTTCCCACCCCCTCATTACTGGAGGCCCTGAAATCGAACAAACTTGGGATAAAAGTCTCTTCTTGGCTGGCAGTGCTTGGATCACCTTTACCAGCCGCCTGTGAGCCTGCACTGCTCAGCTCTGTCTGCATCACAGCTCCTGCCTAATGAACAACTTGGCAGCAGCAGTCTCAGTAGGGGTTTTCCTCGTGTTTCTTTTCCCATGAGATGGGAGCGTGGGACGGGGTTTTCTGTGCTGGCATGCCAAAAGCAGCGGGGGAGGCTGCACACCGGGTGCTGTCAGACCCAGCCTCGTGACAAGGCTGCCCAACGCCAGCCCTGTGTAAAGCTGGGGCAGCAGTTTGCTATGGCTGCACCCCGAGACACAGATCGTGCTTGGTTTGCAGCCTGAACTGGGAAATCAATCACGAGCTTCAGCTGCAGCACACAAATGTAACAGTTCTGTGTGCATGGCTTCGGATCAAGCACTTCATTTATTTTTTGGCTTGAATGATTCTGATATTTTGGAACGTCAATTAACTTGTTTCTATACCTCTGAATATTTAGGCTTTCAAATTAGCCATAATATAAGGGGAAAAATGTTTAATTACAGAAACAAATGTAACAAGGAAAAGAAAAGAGCAGTAGCAGACCAACCCCCTCCCAGCAATTGGGAAGTGTGCTTTATTGATGCACACTGCTGTGTTTGCGGGTGCCGACTGGTACCACACTGTGAGCTACGGCCCCTGTGCCCATCAGGGTGCACTCACACCACTTCCAGCACAGAAAGGCCGATTCCTCCTTTATTCTGACAGTGTTCACCTGGCTGCGTGTCACTGGCACCATCGCTCCTCCTGCTGCAGCACAGGTCTCACAGGGATGTCACACTCATTCTGGGTCCAAAGGCATCCGGATAGGAAAACCACAGCCCAGCCCCAGCCATGCCCTGTGCTCACGCACTCCTCTGCAGGCTGCACTTGTTGGCTTTCCCACTGCATCACAAGTTCCTCTCTGCCTTTCCCTGCCAGAACAAAGCACACTCTCACAGACAAGATTCTCTTCCCACAGAGGTCCCAGTGGGATACACTGAAGCCATTTTAGCCTTCTTAATAAATTACAAGGCTGAATTTCTGGATGTGCTCATTTGAGACACGTTCTCCAAGCACTCACATGGCCATGCAATGTGCTTCTTCCCTTATAATCGGGTGGACATGGTAAGCCCTTGGGGTTGGTCCCAGCAATCCCACAGGCGAAGTGGCAGGAAGGCGAGAGCTCCCCCACTGCTGGTGATATCCAAGCAGTGACCACACTTCCCATAGCACCGAGCCCACAGCGCTTCCTACCCCAAATCAAGACACAGCCACCCATCCTCCTGCTGAGCCCCAGGCAGGTGTTTGCATTTGCTTCAGTACAAATGCATTTTTCCAAATAGCCGCAGGTTACTGCACGGCCCACGCTGCTCTGACCGGCTCCTGCTCGGGGCACCTCAGTGCTGGCTACCAGAGCTTTGCGAGATTTTTTATTCGTTTTAATCAACAGCAATATCCTTCAAAATGATTGAGTCAAATGCTGGAGAGGCCCTGCAGAGTCTCAGTGCAAACATTTCTGCACATAGATGATTTCTAGCATGCAGTTATTCCCTTTCATTGCTCTTAATTCATTTAACTCCTGCTTTCATAACTTCCTACCCAGCACACTGGAGGATTTTCTGTTGAAGCTAAGGCTTTAGGAAAGTCTTTGTGCATTACACAGGTCACTGGTGTTCTTCAGGTTTGCAAACTCCATAATATCTGCCCCCATGATACTCTTCTCTTGCACAAGGACTGGTTAAGAGCTGAGTAAAGACTTCAGGACTTGATTCTGATCTGAGTGTCGATTTGCTTAACATCCTCTACATGGAATGCAAACCAACAGCAATTTAAACTTCAGGACTTTATTACTCAGGAATTGTATCAACTCTCTTCTTTCTTTTTCTTTTCCATAAAAACCACAGAACGGCCCGGGTTGGGAGGGCCCTCAAGGATCACGAAACTCCAACCCCCCGCCACAGGCAGGGCCACCAACCTCCACATCTCACAGCAGCCCAGGCTGCCCAGGGCCCCATCCAACCTGGCCTTGAACACCTCCAGGGATGGACATGAGGGGCATCCACAGCCTCTCTGGGCAGCTGTTCAGCACCTCACCACTCTCACACCAAACAACTTCCCCCTCACATCCAACCTCAATCTGCCCTCCTTCAACTTCAAACCATTTCCCCTCCTCCTGCTGTTATCAACCCTTTCCAAGAGTTGACTCCCTTTAAATCACGTTATCAGCAGCTGGTCAGCTTGGTGTGTGTGTGAGTGACCCCAGTGACACAGACACATCAGCAGCTAATTATTGACAAGAACAGACATACTGTAATGATACACATTACTAAAAAGACAAGAGAGCAAAAGACATGAGCTGAAGGGAAGTGAGAGGAATGTGTGTGATCAAACACATGAGCAAAAACATTAAATATCAAAAGTTGTCATGCCTCTTATTTCTGTAATTCAGGGTCTGAGGTTGTGGGTTTTGATCATTCTGAAGAACTGAAATTTCTGATCAAATCACTGTGCAGTCTGAAATGATGCTTGCTTCATACACGCACCTGCAGGGGGAGGAGAATTATTTTAAATGAGGAAATTTGCTAAAAATCCCTTTTTCACATGGAACTGTTCTGCCCACATCCTCACATGCCTTTCTTTTGTTCCAGTGGAGATAGCCCCAATTTCAGCTGAAATGTAGTGATGCTCCTTCATCCGTGTGTACTCCAAAAGGAGATTATAGCGTATTATAGAAATGTCATACTCTAAGATATGTTTTTTCAGTCATACAAATGAGAAATAAATATTTATAAGTTTTACAGGCAGCAGAATTAGGGCTCGTTGCCGTATCTTTTTGATTGATGAACAATTAAACTACAGGGTGGTTTAATCCTACTTAATCTCATAACACAGCTCCAGGGCGCTGACTGTCTCTTTGCCTGCAGTGGGACTTTGCAGCCCATCTCTCATGTAAGTGCAGGTCCTGCCCTACAGTGTCAAGCTGCTCTCCATTTCATGCGTCCTTGGGACAGAATCATAGAATCCTTGGAGTTGGAAGAGACCTTTAGAGGTCGTGTAGTCCAACTCCCAGCAGTGCAGAGCACAGGAGCAGATCCCCTCCCTCACCCTGCTGGTCACTCTGCTTTGGATGCAGCCCAGGGCATGGTTGGTTTTCTGTGCTGTGAGGGCACAGTGCTGGCTCATGTCCAGCTGCCATCCACCAGCACCTCCAGCAGGGAGGTCAGCAGGGCTGTGCTCCATCCTTCCATCCCCCAGCTTGTATTGGCAGCGTATGCTGCCTAAGCCCAGGTGCAAGAGCTCACACTTGGATTTGCTGAACCTCATGAGGTTCACCTGCACCTGCTCAGCCACTCCAGGTGCCTCTGGATGGCATCCCATCCCTTGGTGCACTGACTGCACTGCACAGCTTGGTATCATCAGCAAACTTGCCGAGGGTGCACTCGACCCCACTGATGACGATATGATGAAGTGATGAAGATATTAAAGAGCACTGGTCCCAGCACCGACCTGTGGGACACCACTGATCCCCATCCAGACACTGACCACCCCTGTGTCTATGTATGGGTACACCGCCAGTTTGCCCAAGCAACAAACTTCTTCTCCACTCATTCACATTTGCTCTCACGGGTTCCAACCAAGCGCTTTGGCTGAAGCGCATACAGAGTTACGGCTGCTCTAACCTAGCAGCACACACAGCACCTCCTGACCACAAGCAGAAGACATCTTCTGTGGGATCACAGCCCTGGGAGCAAGCAGCAAGGAGTGCTTCTGGATTTACCACCTGCAAGCTGTGACCCCACATTTCTCCACTCTGTGCCACCAGCAGGCAGTGAAGTCCTGCACCCATTCACCAGCACAACAGAGAAAGCAATGTGAGCTGACAGAAATCCCATTTCTAAGGGCCAGACAGCTCAGAACCAACTCTGCTTCTGTGTCTTCAGCATTGTGGCACGTTCAGCTATTGCTCAACAATCACTGCCATTTAATGTCTGTGATTCCGCGGTAGTGAGGAGCCTGCAGAGCGCAGCCAGCCATGCTCACGCTCCCTCTGGCTGCTTAACGAGCTCTGAAAAACGAGGTGATGGAAAGCAGCAGAAGAGGACTTTTGGAGGCAGGTTTTTTCAATTGCACTCAGCTTTAAGGCTTAAGCAGAGAACTGTAGCAGCACTGCAGCAATGGTGCAACGCCCAAACATTCCCTCTTGTTTCAAGAAGTCTTCTCATCACTTCCACTTTTCTTACAAAATACAAGAGGCAGACTGGCTTCCCAGCTTCTCCCCATGCTGCTTCATCCATGCATTTCATCCACTGGTTAAATTCATAGAAACCCAGGAAAACTTTAAAAATGGAAACGTGAAAAAATGTTGTTCCAAGAACTTCCTCCCACATGCATTTACCTAAGAAGAGCCCTGTAAGCCCTGCCTTCACTCTGATCTTACCTCCCCACTTGAAGATGTAATTATCCCAGCGCTTCTGAGTATCACCAACAGAAAACATTTTTTAGGATCTTTAATTGGGCTGGGAGCTCATTGTGTCATTGAACAGGTGAAAGTAAAATCCAGATGCCCTAACCCCATTGTCACTTTTAGTATGGAAGGCCAATCAAGTGACAGCAAAGCAGCCCAAAGCCCCAGGCTGGGAGTGCAACTCCTGGGATGAGGGAGGGAGCAGCTCGTGCTGCACAGCTGCACTGCTTTAGTGGAAAAACCACAAACCGTGGCCTGGTGGCAAGACACACTGAAGGCAGTGCATGCTTTGCAGGAACATGGTGTGATATCATTCGTCTGCGGCTCTGCTGTTTGCTACCAAGCAGGACCTCCCCCCACACTTCTGTCTAGAGGTGCAGGCAGTGGCTGTGCACAGAGCTGAGGCAGCTTGGTGTGCCATTAGGGGCTGCGGGGCTGCTGCAAAGCCCCCTCTGCTCTCTGCCCTCCTCTGGACCAGCAGCCCCACATCTCTCTGTGCTGGGCCCCAGGTCTGGGTGCAGCACTGCAGGAGGGGCCTTGTGAGGGCAGAGCAGAGGAGGACAGCCCCCTCCCTGCCCATTGCAGCCCCTCTGCTGGTGCAGCCCAAGACACCACTGGCCTTCCAGCAATGGTCTGTGGGAGACCTGCTGGACGTGAGCTCTGCCAGCATTGACTTTTCCATCTCCTGGAGAAATCCCCCCAGCCCTTGACTTTGCTGTTGGCGTCAGCAATATTTCCCCTGCTCTGAGGTCTGTAAGGGAGGTGGGAACCCCCTGCCTCAGCACCGTGCCTGGACATATGTGCAGATTTGCCTCCTCAGCTAATTAGCCCTGATAACCCTTTGGCATTTCTTACCCTCTGCTCGGCTGCTGCCCAAAGACAATCAGAAGAAAGAAAAAAATTATCTGTGACCCAAGTACTGTTAACATAAGAAAAAACAGTTTAAGTAACAGAAAAGCTAGAATTGTAGCTACATAATTAATTTGAATAATATAATCAATGACAATTAACTCTAGTTTGTGATCATTAACTACAGTAAAATGATCTAAGGACTTTCCTTTTTAGAGAAGGTTACTTTATTTTGTTGGTAAATGAGTCGGCCCTGAGATAGCATGCCTAAAATTCAAGTCAGCACCATACAGTTTCTTAACTAAGAAAGCACAGAAATACAAAATCAATACAGCAGTCTTTAAGCAATTAAATGCAATCACAGTGATTGGCCTCAGGATGGAAAGGCTGCAGAGCAGCCCCAGCCTGTGCTGGGCAGGGAGCCTGATGGACACACAGCCCCTGTGGGGCAGAGTGCTGGAAGGGCAGGCAGACCAGGCATCTCGGGGAGCCTGCATTAAAGCCCTCACACTGCTCAGCTGAACACCACTCTGAGGGAAAACTTACCACTTTGTGAACTGGCTGCCCACAGGAGACTGAAATAACGAGTGGTGTTTACTTATATCCAGGGCATGAACTATGGGAGTCCTCAAACGTCTTTTTTTTTTCTTCTTTTTTCTTTCTTTTGATAAAAATGGGGGTTTTGAAGCCTCTGACAGTCTCTCGTGCTCATCCTTGCAAACATAACAAAAGGGACAGCCCTGGAGCTCCAGTGGTCAAAGGAGGAGTTGGGCAGATGGGTGATCTGTGGGGCTTTTAATGCATTTCTCATTTCTCATTGCAACTTTTTTAGCAATATATTTTAAAGAGGAAAACAATCCCAGCGACCAAGCCATATATTTAAATGGCTTATATTTAACAGGCATTTAGAGGGAAGCTAACAGCACTTTTAAACTCTGAAAGCAAAAAGAAAAAAAAATCTCCTATTCATCTAAATGTCACTTCCTGAACAGTTATAAACATAGATTGCTCAGACTTGGCAGCTTGCTGCTGGCAGCAATGAAACAGCGTGCAAGGCCAGGAGCAATTAACAGAGCGGGGAGCAGCAACTGCAGCTCTGCATGCATGCAGCCGGGCAGGCTGGTCCCTGCAGCAGCCCCAGTGCAGTCAGGGCAGCCTTGGGGTCCCTCTGTCTGTGCCCACCCACTTAAGGATAGGGCAAGCAGCACGAGCTTATGGCTTCTTAGGAGCCATACCGCTCTGTTCAGAGCAGTTCTGCACCCTGAAAAGAGGGAGGATGGCTGGAAAGCAGCCCAGGGGGAAATGGCTTTAAGCTGAGACACGGCAGGTTGAGGTTGGAAATGAGGAGGAAGTTTTTCAGCCAGAGGGCGGTGAGGCACTGGCACAGGTTGCCCAAGGAGGCTGTGGGTGCCCCATCCCTGCAGGCATCCAAGGCCAGGCTGGATGTGGCTCTGGGCAGCCTGGGCTGCTGGTTGGCGACCTGCACACAGCAGGGGGTTGGGGCTGGGTGAGCGCTGTGGGCCTTTGCAACCCAGGCCATTCCAGGACTCTGTGATACGGTGAGCACGGTCCCATTGACATCCTCCAAGAGAACTGTCAGTGGTGGGTGTGCCATCTTACATTATTGCTCCCAGTGATGAGTAATGCTGTGGGCACCCATGGGGCAGGGATGCATGGCAGCCCTTCCCCCCCAGCCCCTGCCACCACTTCTCTCAGCTCTTAACACCTTACCACCATTAAGGCACACTGGCAGCTTATCCAGCGGCAGCCAAATTACGCACCAACCCCGGCGCCTGCGGAAGGAGTTCCCCTTTCTCGGCTCCAGCAGCAGCAGTGCCGCGAAGGTGCTTTAATCCTTCAGCAGCCGCGACCCCCCAGCCCTCCCTCAAAGCTCTCCGCACGGCTCCGCTCCATTGAAGCGCTGCTCATTAGCGGCTTCCCTGTAAATAACCCGGAGCTCCATTCCCAGGGCTCACCTAGCGAGCTCCTGATCTACTGCTGCACGCAGGAGGCTGAAGGAGCCACGTCGCAGCACTTTGCTCTCATGCTTTTCTCGGTCAGAAGCCCGTGACTTTTTAATCAAACACGTGGAGGAGCCGCAGAGAGGAATTAACGCCGCGTCCTCTGCAGCGCCGGCGGACGGCAGCCCGATGCCGCGCGTTGCTGGAGGGAGAATGGGAGGAAACTAAAAACGGTGCCTTTTTTTTCTGCATTTTGTTGCTTAGAGACCACTGTAGATGAGTTTTGTTGACCGTCGTGTTTGGTTTTTATTTTTTTTTTTCCCACCACTTCTTCCAGTGAGGGAACAGGAGTGTGAGGAAGGGGCTCTCTGTGCCCAGATCCCACAGCCAGCGAGGTTAACATCAAAAATTAAAGGGTTTCCATTAGCACGAATAGATGATGGAGAAGGATCAAGAAGTCAAGAGTTTTAAAGCCATTATGTTTTCAGTTTTCTTATTCTGCTATCATAAGCAGAGCATCTTTTTTTTCTTTTTTTTTTTTTTCTTTAGCTCATTTAAAAAAAATAAAACTTTCAGCATGTTTTGACCTTTAGCCCCTGTAAAACTTACAGGAAAACACAGAATGTGCATTTAGTAACAGCAGCATTGCTTACCCTGACCTACGTGTGCTGCAGCTGCTTCTGTCCTGGCCTAAGATTCCCCATAGGAACTGGAAACCAACATGCATCACCGTTGCTCACATGCCTTCAGCTCACACCTACTCCTCATCCATCTTCATGCTACTAATTTCCAGGGGTTAGTTCTGGTTATTTCCTAATTGATAGGAGTGGAGATGGAAGTGAAAACAGCCACGTTTGCAGTTCCTGCTGTGTCCATCCCCTCCCAGAGGCACAGCAGGGCTTCAAAGCTACGCGAAGGAGGAAGCACTGATTGCATTGTACCTCCATCCGGAGGAATTCAAACCACCTCTTTACACAAATAAAAGCTTCTCAGCATCGTTAGATGGGTAAGTATGATATCCATTTCATGTGTGGGCAAAGCATACAGGAACTTTCCAAAGTCGCAGAAATGGAAAGAAAAAACCTCCCAAATCACCCAAACAGCAGCTCGATAATTACAGCTTATTTTGCAGACTGCAACTTCCAGCAGTGGTTGAAGGTGAGCGGTGCAAGATGCTCAATGGAGCCAAGTGACACCTGGGAGTGCACACAGAGCACCCTGTGTGCCCTTGGTGCTCTGCTCCAACCTGCAGGAATCTATTACAAACAGAAAAAGGACAGTTGTTGTCCAGCTGTAAGCTTGTGGCCATTAAAACACATGTAACGAATGGGAAGCAATGCAGGAAGCTTCCTGGGCAGCATGGCTAAGTGAGCCCCAGGAGGGAAGGACCACATCTCTGGGAAGGTCTGGGCTGTGGTTCCAAATTGAGGAGCACATTCTGGCAGACCCTGACATGCTGAGCTATTAAGGAAGGCTGCTCGAGGTTGCTCTGCGGCTCCCTGCAGAGCCTCACCAGTGACAGCACACATTCACATCACCTAAAACCACCAGCAAGTCACGTGCAGATGTGAGAATGCTGTGGAATTTGTGATAGGATCGATGCTGGTATGATATCCTGAGGACACATCTACCCAGCAAATGAAGGTACCCTTTTGCACTTTGGGTGCAGAACTAAACGCAGGGCTTCTTTTAATGATCATCATTAGCAGATGACCAAATCTAGAGACAGGTTAAATCAGCACCGCTTTGGGATGGGGGGAGGCAGCCCAGGCAGCACACCCCAACCTGCGGGTCGCCACTCTGCACCATGCTGCAGGCACAGCCCTGCCCAGCTTCAGCCCTTCGTGCTTCCCCTGCCCTTTGGGAGGGCAGTACAGAGCAATCCAGCACTGCTCCCGTGACCATCAGACATTTCCCTGCTGCAACACTGCTTCCAGCCTCTGCCAAAATGCCCACAATTGGAGTGAAACCAAATCAAAGTCGTGCTATTCCACATGCAGATTGTCTAAAAATAAAGTGGGATTTGGGCAAGCCTTACTTTTCTCCTACGGCTCCAAGCGGTGCTCACCGGCCTCTTACTCTGCCCCAGCTTTTCTCCCCCTACAAGCTCAGGGCTGCACCACCTCAGGTAAATGCCTTTATAACTCCCAGCTTTACAGCAGAACACCATGAGCTGAAAATGTTTAATACTCTGCCTGGGATCCAGAGAAAAACTGTGCTGCCCTGGGGGAGGCCTCATTTTGGAAAAGCCAGAAGGAGGTGACATCTGTGACATCTGTGCTCACTCAGCCTGACACAGCTGGCACAGGGCTGACCCCAGAGAGGTGTGAGTAAGTTTTGATTGGATAGCAGGAAAAACTTCTTCACAGAAAGGGCTGTTGAGCACTGCAATGGGCTGCCCTGGGAGGTGAGTCACCAGCCCTGGGCGTGCTTACAAACCGTCTGTTTGTGGTGCTCAGGGCCGTGATTTAGCGGAGGGCTGTTAGAGTTGGGGCAGGATGTTGGGTTGTGGTTGGACTCGATGATCCTTAAGGTCTTTTCCAACCCAAGCAATTTGATGATTCTATGAGTGCTGCCCTTACTGGAGAGCAGCAGAGGTGTGCTGGGCTGAGAGGAGCCCATTTAAGCACTAAGGCCACCTGCAGGCTCACCAGCCTCTCCCCATCACTGCTTTACCTTCAGAGCTTTACGAGCTCTGGAGAAGACAAGGGATGCAATGGGAGGAGTCAGGGCAGTGCATGAGAACAGAGAACTCCTCCATCAGTGCTGTGCACAGCCCTGGCTCACCACGACGGCTGTGTGCGAGGCAGTGCCCCACGACAGCCAGCTTCAAAAACACAGATCCAAGTTACTGATTCTGACCAAACCAGGGCCTTGTGTAGGTCATCTGTATGTAAAGGCTCCTGGGCTTGGTTGCAGATGCTGAAACACAGCGCCCTGAGTGATGGAGGACCGCAGCACTAACGAGCTCCACTAATGAAAGCAGAAGGAGGCAGGACCTTCCTTCCTGCAGCTGTAGCAATGCTGCAGGACCCGGCCCAGTGCTGCGGGGGCGCTGATGAGGTGGGAAGGGGCTCTTCCACCCCCCAGACCCCTCCCCACCTCTTCCAGACACCACAGGCAGGAAGAGAGCGATGGGAAGGCTGTGCCACCAGCACCACAGCTCTGGGCTGCCGGAGTGCAGCACCCCATAAACCCCCATCGCTCCGCACGGATCTCGACTCCTTCAAATCTTTATATAAAAGAGCTATTTTGACCTTTTTTCTTTTCTTTTTTTTTTTTTTTAGGCCTTCTGAAAAACAAAACGCATCCAAGAGACGTTAAATCGCACAGCTGCAGGCAGCTGTTCCAGCAAAAGTTTGCAGAACTGGTCCGGTCCATTGAAGTAAGGGAGCAACAAAGCGTTACTGCGCTTCCAGCTCTGCCTCCACCCCGAGGGGAGCCAAAGGAGCTCCGCACGCCTTCCTTTGTGATGCAGAAACGGGGACGTCAGAAAAACAGGGCACTATTAACACTTAGGGGCTCTTTGTGGAAGCAGAAAGGATTCTGATTTCTCAGCAAAAACACTGACAACGAAAACAAGGCTGTTGAAATTACCAGCGCTGTGCGGTGACTATTCCGCATTAATTCACCTATTGAATTTATTATGGCAAGATAATTAAGGGGAATTATCATGACAAGATAATTAAGGGAAAACGCGTTGTAGGTACAATCAGAGGAGCCCCAGGACACACTTTCACTGAGCTGCAGCTCGACCTGTGCTGTGGCAGCATCACATACCTGGTTACACCATAGTCCGCACAGCGCCATTTGTGGGATTAAAGAGTTACCAACAAAATCCCGTCTCACGGAGAAAGTGCACCTCCAGTAAATAAAGTAACATTCACAGCTACTTCTGCAACGTTACTGCATTATTTATGGCTGCTTTAAAGAGCCTCGGTAGAAGCGTTTCTAAGTGACTCTCACTAAGAGGAAGAACTGCAGAGACCTGGCGCTTGAGGGATGCAGTCAGCGGACGCGGTGGGGGTGGGTTGGGGGTCTGAGAGGCCTTCCTCAGCCCTAATGGTTCTGCGATCCTAGGGCACCACATCAAAAGTGAACAGGAGTTCTTACTCCTTTCATAGTGCTGTTTGTTCAGAGGTTCAGGGACCGTATAAACAGGAGGGGGAACGGCTGTTTGTGAGGGTGGGTGGTGACAGGACAAGGGGGGATGGTTTGAAAGTGAGACAGGGGAGGTTGAGGTTGGATCTGAGGAGGAAGTTTTTGAGCCAGAGGGCGGTGAGGCACTGGCACAGGTTGCCCAAGGAGGCTGTGGGTGCCCCATCCCTGCAGGCATCCAAGGCCAGGCTGGATGTGGCTCTGGGCAGCCTGGGCTGCTGGTTGGCGACCTGCACACAGCAGGGGGTTGGGGCTGGGTGAGCACTGGGGGCCTTTGCAACCCAGGCCATTCTAGGATTCTGTGACAGAACAGCCCAGAGGTCAGGACAGGCTGCTCACCCCTGCTTCACAGCAGTCCCCATGTGGGTGAGGCTCCATATGCCACATCCTAGTGGCACATGCATCCCACGGGGCACCCCTGCACCATGACCCAACGCAGGGGGCAATGGGCAGCATCTTCCTGTTCTGCTTATAAGTCACTTAATCATTTCTTAATTCTGATAGTCACCTATTTGCATAAACATCTGTTCAACTCACTTCACTTGAGCAGAAAATTTGACTACGTGCCAATGGCTCAACTCAGACTTAGTTGTTAAATTCTCAAAGGATCTGAGAACCAACTTTGAGGGCATCAGTAAGAATACAGTGCTGTGTTATTTACACCTGCCTGGACCTGGGAAGCCCAGCATGGGGAGCATTGCTCCAACTGGGACCTCGCCAGGGAAGAGCAGGATGGGGCACAGGGGAATCCACGGCAGCAAGACCAGCACCTCCACTTGCAGCACATCACTGCAGCAGGGATTTTTATTCTTCATTTCAAGTATTTTCCGTATTTATTCATTCTATTCCCTATTTTCTCCATTGCTCTTTCAGAAAAAGGGTTAGTTGTGGAGCTGCTGCAGTATGGTACTCTTCTGCATGCCACTCCTGTGACTGCAATGCCCTTCAAAGCCCAGAACCGAGGCAGCTTTATCTGCTGCAGGATCCACTGCAGCCCCATCCTGATTTGGGCAGACTCAAAGCTGCCTTTGACCTCTCTGCTCTTCTTTCTTTTCATTCCATGAATATTTCTTTTTTTTTTTTTTTTCTCCTCTCTTTAGCTCATTTAAAAATGTATCTCTTGTTCAGTCCTCATGGAAATAGGATCAGATTTAATAATCAGCATCTCAACCGGCTTTTCCTCTCTTCTTCAAAAGGAAATGGTTTTAATACCAGCTAAGACCATCAAACATGGGTTTTCCCTGAAAAAAAAAGCCTGTTTCAGCTAAAAGGAAAACAATTGACAAATCCAAAGATGAAACCATTACGCTATATGTGCTGAAAGTTGTTTTCCCTGTTATCTGCAGCACAGCTTTCACAGCAAGCAGGGGATTCTCCAGAAGAACCACGCAGACAGATGAGTGCACGGAGGCCCTGAGCTCACAGCAGCACAAAGGGCAGTGCTGGTCCAGCTGAGTGAGGGGACAAAGCTGCATGCAGACCTTTGTATACGACTCCTTGGACAGCCCAGGCACTGCTGCAGGGCACAAGGGCAGCAGCTGCCCAGGGCGTGCGGGTGGTGCAAGCCACAGCCTGCTCCCAGCTCCCGGCAGCAGCAGGCTCCTCATCTGGGTTTGGTGCACAGACCTGAATTCCTCGTCTGTGGTCGCTGGCCATGCAGAGCATCCCTCAGAAGAAGCTGAGCTCCCCAAAAAGGCGCTCTCATTTTAATTGCATGCAATATTTAGAATTCAGACTGCACCACATGTTTTATCATCATTCAGCCCCTTTATTGGTGCTCCTCCAGTGGAAGTTCTCTTCGCCTTGAAGCCACGCAGCGGAACCCCGGCTGTGGTGCAGAGACGAAGCTGTGACTGAGGTCAGCTGCAGCAGTTCTGTGTTCAGCCATTAGCTGCCAAACTGCACGTGGAGCAGAGAAAGGCCACGTTTCCCTGTGCCTGACAAATCTGTGCTGCACCTCGACAGCAGCAGCAGCGACGGGAGCAGCCGCAGCCCGCAGGCATGACGCACGTCACAGGGCTGAGAGCACCTCAATAAAGCCACCAAACTGCATTACGCGGGCAGACCTGACACTGCCGAAATAGATTTTGTTCCCAAAACTGATTTAGCTGAAATTCTTACCCTGCTAAATACCAACATTCATCAGGTTGGGTTATTTGCCGGCGCATAATAATTCCACATCAAGGCTGGGAGGGAGGCTGCAGCGAGCAGATTAGCAGAGAGCAGACCAGCACTGGGAGCAGCACGGCGAGGCACTGCTGGCAGCACTCCCACTTCCCCCATTTTTGGCCTCACCAGAAGCAAGCAGGCAGGAGAAGTGAAAGGGAAGCTGCAGCTGTTGGGGTCTACAGGCTCTTCCCTGTGCAGGTTCTGATAAATATTACATTAGGAACATTAGCAAGAGCTGGTCCAGAACGTTTAAGCCTCGGGCATGAAACAGAGCTGCAGCAGAAGCAGTACAGATAGCAGCTGCCTCACACTGCCCTCCGAGAGGAGGAAGGGGAAACCACTCTTGTTCTCACAGCACCAGGGCCAAAGGGCTGCACTGGTTTGCTCTCCTTTGTTTCTCCCATCACTCCCCCCTTTGCACCATGAAGGTTGCTGCAGCGCTTTCATCGAGAGCTCTTTCACTATTTTAACCATTACCATCCAATACTGTTTGCTGAAGTAACGGTCAAAGTCTGTGTGAAGCTTTTACAGTCAATGAATTAATAAAATCCGAGCCAATTGCTCCCACTGAAATGGTCGGCTGTGGGGCAGTACAGGAGCGCGGGGGGGACAGACAAGAGGAACACAGCACCACTGAAGGGTCCTGTGCATTTTCCGCCTGTTTTTGTTACATTTACTCTGCCTACAGAGCAGCAGTTGCCTCTAACATCCGTTCTTCTTCCAATAAAAAAAAATACCATAAACAAACATTACGAAGCACAGAGCAGAATCAGTGCACTGAAGCAGATAAGCTAAAGAACTGGAAGAAGAAAAAATCAAGTGTTAAGAATGATGGAATGCCTTTGTTACAATGTCCACAAGAAAAAGAAAACAACTGCTTCAGAGGAACTCAAACATCAGCACGTTTCCATCCAGGCTGGATGCACACAGCTACACTACAAAGCCAAGGGAAAGGGGTTTTCCAATGGGAGCGCTGATGGATGCTCACAGAGGAGACGGGGAGCATGTCAGAACTGAAGGGTAATGAATGCAAGCAGCAAAGACTCCTTATGCCACCTTACATGTGACTTTAAGAGGAAGACTAGCAACTGCAGACTGTATTGGGAAGGAACAACGATGCCACAGCAATGACATGCTCCATCCTTAGCAGGGAGGCAGCACATCGCTGAATCTCAAACCCCAAACATCCCCAGCAATGGTGGGAACCCCCTGGGGTCCCCTCCTCCTGTTCCCACGGGTGGGGGCAGGAAATTTATTCTAACATGCTCTCCTGTCCCAGATGAAGGGAGTAGTCACAACTAGCACCAGAGTACTTCAAGGTTCACTTTTCCCCAGATATAACAAACAGGTCACTGTCATTTTGCCATAGTGACAAAACCCACCTTCTTTAAATGGGACTAACAGCCAGAGCGTCACATTCCAGCTCCATTAGGCTCCACAGTGCATCCCTGCAGTCTCGGTTCCTTCCCATGACTCAGTGCAAAGCATCCTTGTTGCAAACCCCACCCAAGTATTCCCACAGCTCAGACAGGTGGATGCCGCATACAGATTTGGGACCTATCCTTGTTTTGGGATGTTAGAGATGAGTGCAGCTGGGAAGAGGGAGCAGCCGTCCCTGGGCAGACCTCAGCCAGCAGTGCAGGCTATTATTTATACATAACCAGCAGTGCTGTTTGCGGCACGCAGACCGGGAAATGTGGGAAGAGGAATTTCCAGGGATATTCAGCTTGTCGGGTCTGTTGGCCTGGGACTGATTTCAGTGGAGGCAGCACCCACCCGCGCTCCTGCTGAAAGGCAGGATGGGACGGTGATGACTTGCGTGCCTCTGAAGGGTCAGCAGCATCACACAGCGCTCTCTGAACCGTGAGATTGTCTCCTCAGTGCATGTTTCCACATGGCAGCACCAAGAGAAACAGAAGTCAGGCACCAGTGGCTCTAGGAAGCTCAATAAGGGAAGTGAGGGGGTTTAGTTGTTCTAACATCACAGCTGGGACAACCCCAGCCTTTTAAGCCACGTACGTACAAATACTGCCTCTGTTTTCTTAAGCTCTGGAAAGCACTGCTGCATGCTCAGCACGGGCTGGCAGGGCAGAGGCAGCAGGCGGAGGGCAGCAGCCTCCTTCAGGAGCTCCACGCACTGAGCAGGGCCAGGCTCCGCTCCCCTGCACCTGCAACTGCTTCTGCTCTCAGATCACTTCTAAATGCCTTGAAGTCAAGGATATGATACAAAGCACTATTTAAGTAATACAGAAGCAATCACCATAAGGATGCTTTCAAGATAAGACACTAAAATTAAATAAGAAAATGACTAAGGCTGCACTAGCCATTGAGTTGTCCATTAAACAGATGTCTGAACGCTGACACGTGAACCAGAACGCTGCTCCAGGCAACAAGATAATGAATTACTGCCACAACGTGTATGAATTTAACTATTGTTAACCATTTCCATTTATAAAGCAAAAAAAATACAGAGGAGTTATGCTTGTTTTGGGAGAGTAATGAGTTCACTTAGGCATAACTGTTCAGAGTTCATGGAACATCCTGAGCTGGAAGGGACCCATCAGGGCCATCAGTCCAACTCCTGGTGTTTTCTCTGAAACCCAAATTAAATGCCCTTTCTTTATTCCATATGAAAAACTCATACCACCCATTGCTCTCTTTGGTATAGCGAGGAAGCACGGAAAGCCTCATTATGAAAATGTATTAAGGCTGGTCACTAAGTTTAGTGCCCGAATTCCCAATGAGTTCATTGGAAACCAGGATTTTGTCCACAGAACGGAAAGAAAAAAGACAAAAACAAGAGAGAAATAAGGATGACATCACAGAAGGTTACTCAGTAGGGCAGAACACAACCATACATTTCTAGCAGGAAAAGCAAGAGTGAAGCATGCAGCCACAGACTACTGAGTCCCTGTCCAAGCTGTAGAGCGAATGCATGCCCATGCCCTCACATGCTGGAGAACACACTGTCCTAACAGGGTGCTTTTCCTTCACAGCTGCTGCATACACCCACTATCAAACAGGTAACCACACAGAAGAGACCAGGGAAGCTGTGAAAAGAAAAGTAAACCCGTATGGTGTTGCACAGATTCATGCTGATGCTGTGCTACAGCCCAACTTCACCCAGTATAAGTCAGGAAAACACACCACAGGGTGGGTGCAGCGATGTGACATTGCTAACGACCCGATGCCTCCCAAGAAGCCCAGGAGAGAACCTTCAGCACTCCTACAAACTCCTCGAGTTAGAAATTAGAACACACCAAACAGCAACAACAGGCAGTGCTCACAGGACAGGAATTACATCAGAAAAATAATCAGAACAGTGGCGGGGCTGAAAAGAGAAGTTTCCCATTTGGGACCAAATCATCTGTCCTTCATCCAGACCGTGCTGTTAGCCGACAGATATGTTCAGCTCCACATCTAGCAATGTTAAAGGTTTCAACAGTGCAATGCAATCCCACATGCTGAAGTCTCTGTTCACAGCAAGGCAAGGCTCTGGTAAGGCAGTGCTCAGCTCTGCATGCCAGGACAGCTGCGATGCATGGTAGCACAGTACAGCCATAGACCTCACATCCCAGTAGCACTGGTTCCTATCACGAGGCCGCTTCCTTGGGCCACCGCTGCGATGCCACGTTGGCTGTAGCAGGGGCTGGCACACAGGCACACAGCCACCTGCCATCTACACTGGACATCCATGCATTCTGCTCTCTTTAAAAACCTGAGGTACAGTACTCATGGCTGTCACACCTGGTGCACTCGTCTAATTGCTGTATTCACCCGCCCAGTGCACAGCAGCACTCAGCTCAGGGCACATCCCAGCAGTGCATGGGACATCCCTGTCTGCACAGAGCGCTGCTGTACAGCACAGAGCTGCAGGCAGAGCTCCGCTAAGCCTGACAGCCACCACACGTGGCCAGGTACATCTCTGCACCATCACCCTGCCCACCCTCTCGCACGGGCAAGTTGGGTAACGTGAGATGGAAAGGGCCTCTGATGTTGGCTGCAGAGCAGCTAATAGCCCACTACAGAACAGGACCAGCACTATCAGGCTCCCCAGAGAGAAACACGACTTGGAGTGCGCACACTGCAGGCAAAGGGCACACAGCTGGCCAGGTGCCACCTGCTCTGGGCTCTGCAGAAGACAAGTAGCAGCTACAGATACAGTAAGCCAGGTCAATGCTGGTGCTTCCAGTGGTGCTGATTCAAATTTGCACCGCTGGCAGAGAGGAAGAACTGGCATAAGGCAGGGCACAGGAGATCACACCCCCAAAGGATGAGCTGTGCAGGCATCACCAGAGCACTTCCCGAGCTTTGTGAAGAGGTAACCTGTAAGGCAAAGAGCACTCTGTGATAACTCATCCAATTATTACCGTTCTAACGAAGCTGCATCTCCTGTACAGCGTCTGGAAGGAACCTCTTCACTAAATAGCCATTACATCACTGTGAGGAATTGGATATGCTGTTCACATCTCAGTTTCCACAAGTTTGGTAACAAAACCAACATATTTTGGATGGCATGCAGTAACCGCAGCCTTGTGAAAAGCAGTGAGAGGACTGGAGAGCCATTGATATTCCATACAATGGGAACAGGTTTCCCTGTTCCAAGTTTGGAGCAAGCCAAGAGCAAAACAGTGCAAGGACCCATGTGTCCCTCTGAGAGCATATGATGAATTAAGTTCTGATATCACAGACTGAGAGCCTATTGCAGATCCTCTGTATAAATGAGAAAGAGCAAGTCTGCTTAATGAACAGCCTGAAAACTGAATCAGACAGAGCAGAAAATCCCAGAGACTTCTCCATAGAGGGGGCAGGCACGGAAGGGGTTCTGCAATAGTAGGGAAACCTCGATGTGTGATGCATGAGAAGACCCTGCAAGGGGATCCCAGAGTGAACCCTGGGCTGAGTAGCCCCAGTCCTCAGCAGTCACTGCACACAGCAGCCAGCAAAGCTGTGTGTCGGTGCTCAGGAGCAGCAGCAGGCAGGGTCAGATGTAGCAGCACTACACGGCTGCAGCCAATGCTCTGTCCCTCTGATTTATCCTTGCCTACAGAAGCTCTGCATCTGAGGCCCCACTGATTTGCAGAGCTCATTTAAGAGCACAAGAGCTTTTCTTCCCAGGCAGTCTCTGCAGAAACAAGCAGCAGCAGGGCAGGGAAGGCCAGGGCTGGGCACACAGTGCTGCTTGCAGAGAGTGGGCAGCATCAGGATGGGCATCCAGGTCTGCAGCTGCCTTTGTGCTCATTGAGCCCTCGGGCTGCTGGAGTCACCAGCCTCACAGCCTGCAGCCATGGGTCAGCTCAGCACCTCTGGTGCTGTTAATGGCACTGACATCTGATGCAGCCAACACTGCATTACCACCTTCGCTGGTGGCAGAGCACAGGGCTGTCCTCTCCAGCACAGCAAGGAGCTGCCCATTGCCTGGGTGGTTCAGCAGCACTTCCAAAGGACACCAAAATAATCCTAACTTAAAAACCTATCTTAAAAAGTCTCATACAGCTTGTTTTATTCATACCATCTACTAATTTGTTCTTAATCAGTAGCCTCCTGCTGAGTCCCTTCTTAGAATCACAGCTACTATTTTAGTAAGGAGATTGCATGCTTTGTGTTCCTGTGGAACTTTACCAGGGCACACAGGTGCTGCTTCCATGCGGGTCTGTTTGCTGGCACGACTGATGAGGTTACAGCTGAAAGCAGGACCCAGCACCCCAGCACCAGACCCTCCTCAGGAGCCCAGCAGGGGTATTGGTGTGGACAGAGGACAGCTCCAGTCCCACTCCTAACCATGCTGTGCTGATGTCTCAAGAAAAGGCCCCTTCCCAGCCCTGGTGCCACATCTGTGCCACGCACAGCCCAGCACACCTCAGCCCACAGGAGATCTACGGCTGTGGGAAGATTCAGTTGGATGCTGCTGCTGCATCTACTCCAATTTCCAGAGTCAATACACACATTGGAACATGGAATACGACTGCATTCCTTTCCCCACAGTGCTTCCCAGCATCGAGATCACCTGATGGATGGCCAGAAACCATGGATGCTATGGTTCCTTCTGTTACAGTCCTCCCGGGAACATATCAGAGAGTTTTAAGATAAGAACAGAGAAGAACATCACTGCCAGCAACAGGGAAATTCACTCATGGTCAGAGCACCGTGGGCCCAGAGTTATACACAGGAGGAGCAGTCTCTCCTCATTAGGGCTGAATAATCAGAAATCAGAGCAGACAAAGAAAATAGGCTGTAAGTGTCAGACTGCTCAGACAAGGGAGGTGCAATTCTGGCAAAGCATGAAGATTAGCAATGGAAATAAAGATAGGAAATTAATTGCTTCTTCCAACCTCACACCAAGAACTGTGGGGGAGGGAGGAGATGAGGGAAAAGGAGCTCACAGGTTTTGAAAGAACAGCAGACACACCATCAGCTCTGCTCCTAAGAGAAGGAGCTTACATGAGCTTTCTCAGTCTGCTGTGTCAAAGATGCAGTGCTAAAAGTTACTGAGCAATAACTGAGCTGTTTAGCCAACATTCAGATGCTCTGGGGACCCTTCCCCGAAGCAAAATGGGGCAGAGTTGGAGAAAAGTGCTGCAATGTCACCTTTTGTACGGCTCAGTCCGACTGAGCCTCTCCTCCTTTCCTTCCTGGTACTTTACAGAGAAAACCAATGGATTAAAAGGTTGTTCTACAACTAAAGAGCGTTAAGAGCACTAAGCCAAAGAATGAGCCTCCTCCTCCCAGCAAAGCACACAGGAGTCGAGTGAAGGGCAATCATCCCATTTACGCAGTGTCCTCAGGACTGTATCTCTGCTCAAGTGCACTGCTGTGCACAACCTCCCTTTCTCCCAGCTCAGAAAAATACCCTCCATCAACACAGAGGGATGCAGGGCACACAGCTAATTGCAGTGTCACGGCCAGCAGAGCAGCGTGTGCTGCTAACAGGGACACGGGCCAGCACAGAGCACACAGGCTGGATTTTTCTTTTGAAGGCTGTCCAAAAGAAAACCCAGGAACATCAGGGAGCACCGGCCAGCGGCATTCTGGAAGGGCACAGCTGCTTTCAGGGTGGTTAAGACAACTCTTTTGGGGTGGAGCCTTCCCAGACCGCACACATCACAGGATCTGCCCACTCTGGTTGGACGTCTCAATGGATGTTGAGGTGAAAATGCACACAAAGTGTTTTCTCCCCACTGCAACAGCAGAAAGGCCACCACTGCAAAGCCAATGGGGGAATTTTAACGTGGGGAATGCCCACTGCAGGTGAAGGACAGCCAGCCCCCTCGCCTGCAGGCAAGGGGCTGCAGGGGCACAGGAACGCCAGTGCCTTTCTTAGTGTAAGAGAGAAGGCAGATGGAGACTCAGAGAAGACAAAACAGAGAACTGGCTTTACCTCATTCACACCAATGCATCCTTCAGAGGAGGGCACAGGTGGTAACTGCCAGGAAGGCTCTTCCACAAAACCCAGCCTAGAGCAGGGCAGCCCCCAGCACAACGAGAGCATTACAGCAAGTTGCAGAGCTCAGCACAGTGCAGAGGCACCACGTGCTCCTCCAAGCAGGGTGACATTGCCAGGGCTGTCCTATTCTGCTGTAACTCCCAGCAGGGAGCAGCTTCACCTTGCCTCCCATCAGCCCAGTGCTGAGCAGCAGCACCCCGCTGCCAGCAGTGCAGGCTCTGGTGCAGGTCGGTTCTGCCCTCAGCGGGGTCACAGTGACCAGAGGGACACTTCTGCCACTGTATCACTGCTCCATGGGATGCCCCAGCACAGTTCTGTGGGTGCTCTGGCACCTACATCTGCAAGAAAGCTTCTCTAAGCCACCCAGCCACCTGTTGACGCGCAGCCCGCCGTGCTCCCCTGTTTGTGAATTAGGCAAGACTTCACTACTTAAATGCCAGCTTTTCCCAGCGGTCCCCTCCTGACCTTTTCCCAGAGCCCTGCAGGATTCCCTTGCTGTGCCACATTTCTTTCCAAGCTGAACTTAGGCACCCACTTCTGCCAGGCTCTGAACGGGCACTTGGAAAACAGCACTCCGTGCTTTGAAAAGCAGGGCTTCATGCTTTTGGGGATGCTCTTTAGAAAATACTCCCTTTGCTTTGCATATCCTCTGCCTTCCCCACCTCCCTGTACTATGATTAACTCCATCCCATATGCTTGAGATTTCTCAAACCAGACTGAAGCATTGCCTTTATTTTCTTGGTCTGAGACATCAGCTATGAGAGCTCTGCACCACCCTCTGGGTGAAAAACTTCCTCCTGCTATGCAACCTAAACCTCCCCGCCTCAGCTAAGCTTCCTTGGCATTTAAGCCTCAGCAGATCCCAACATTGGCTTCAAGACAGACATTTTTACCAGACCACACCAACTGAACCACGTGAACAACTCAGGTAGGTGGCTGTGTTGAGCCCATGCCTGCTTTGCTCTCTAACCCTATCAAAAAGCACGTAGATATCATCACAATAAAGATTATGTAATTTTAAGGAGAAAAAAACGCCCTGCGAATAAAGCGCTCCCTGCACAGAATGAAGCCCTCCGGGGGGAGCACAGGCACTCGCTGCCTTCCCACTTGGCATCGATTGCCTGTGGAAAGAGGCAAACAAGTCAATAGCAGGAGCGATGGCGGGAACCAGAGGCCTCGGATTAAGAAAACGATACAGCAGAAGAACAACAATAAAAGTAACCTTCAGAGTGCGAGTTAAAATCCACCATCGCCGTACTTCAGCCGTGAAATTCCTCAGTCTGGAAGCACAAAGCTCGCGTGCGCCTCGGCCCAGAGCTGCGCAGTGGCTGCACGGCTTTTCGCACGGTACAGACAATTACTTAAACTGGAAAAGGACAGAAAACGCTGCTCAGTTCACACTGTGACTTCAGCCAGCTTAAAGGACAGCAAACGTGAACTGGAGAGAAACTCACCTCAAAGCCCTGAGGCGCAGCAGGCTGACACAGCGAGCACAGCCCTGGGGAGGGCATCAGCAGCACTGCTCCCTCACCACCCCGCCGAAACAAAGCCAGTAGTGTATCTGGGTTGTCACAGTAAGAGAGCGAACCGACACAACAGGCAACTGCGTGCGTGACCTGTTCTGTCAGTTAACCTTGTTAAGGTTCTGAATGCCACGTGAGAAAGAAGCTACAGAGGCTCCCTCCTGAATCAGGCCATGGCCCACGAGCACATTCAAGCTCTGCCACAAGAAGAAAGCCCACGAACTTTGTGCCCGTCAGCTCCCCAGCCTTTCATACATGCTTACGCTTCCAGCTCCAGCCTAGCTCCCAGAACCACACGCAAGCAAACAGTCGGGTCACTGCAGTACAGAAAGGCATGGATCTACTAAAGAGGGGAGGGCCAGGAACTCACCCACTTCTGAAGCTCCTCTCAGCACTGCAGCACCCAGCCAGGGCTGCCTCCTCTGAAGCCACAGCCCTCATGCAGGTGCTGCTCATCAGACCACATTTAGATCGGATGGTGCCCAATTAAGAGCTGCTAACTCTGTTAGACTGAATGGGATCAACCACACCAAAACTATTGGAACCTCAGGTTACTTTACGGGGAAAGCAGGAGATGGGATCAGCATTTTAAGCCGTTTCGGGATCTCCTCTCCACACCACTGGTTTATGCATAGCATCTGCACCTTATTTGCTTTGTTGGCAGCGTTATTCCAAAGTACACCTCAGCCTCTTTGACTAACAATTCATTGCTCTTAAAGGCACATCTCACTTACCAATTTATTGTTGTAATTACATTACTACTGCCATCTAACCTTGGCCTTCACCACTAGCTACAAAGCAGTGCTTAGCAAAGATTTGCTTCCTTCTATTCTGTGCATGCACAGACCCAGTGCTCTCCCCCACCAGCACTGAAGTCCCTTGCATGGTTTGCTTCCTGCTTTCCTGCAGTGTGACATATGTCAGACGAGCTTCTGAGGCCTTGAGTTTTCTACCTTGCACAGTTCTGAAAAGCAAATGCTTCAACAAGTGAAAGACAACCCGGAGGAGCTGGCTGTGGGGATGGAGGTGCAGTGGAAGGGAACCAGGTTACCCTGCTGGTGGTGGCAGCGGCTGGCCCTATAGATGGAACCATGCCTACCCACGGGCCTCAGCCCAAGGTTGGCTTTTGGAAGCACTTGCAGCTGGTACAGAAGCCCTCTCGTAAACATAGGGCTCTTCAGCAAATTGTTTTTAAAAGAGAATTAGAAAGATTAATTTAGGAACAAAGGGACGTGTTTTAATTGCTGTTAGATACTTCAAGGCATCTTTCATGGGACTATTAATAAAGTGCCCCAAGGGAATGAAGAAACCAACACATCACATTCAAGACAAGAATTAATGACCCCATAAAATACTCCCTGGTGTACCCTAAAGCTATACTGAGAATATTTATAAATTAAAAATTAACATTTCCAAGCCTCCCACTGGCAGCCGCTGTGTTGCTGAAGAGGACGAGAGTGACAGCTTTAAATCAACAGAACCAAAGAAAGCCAAACGAGGGAAGCACTCCGTCGCAGCACCCGCAGGATGCTTCCTTTTCATCACTTCCAGCTCCTGATGAATGACGGGTGTGAGCTGGTAATACCAAGCTGGCAGCAGACTTGTTATTTCTGAGCTCGCTCACAAGAGGCGGTGTAATGGATTGCCAATATTGATGTCATGTTGACAAGCCTTTGACCTTGCAAAATCTCACGGAAGAAAAATGCTCAGAGGACGGACTGAGCCGCAGTTCTTTTCAATGGCAGGGCGGTGACGACGGAAGGAGCAGCTCCCAGCCGGGCAGCAATCACCATTTCTCACTGCCTCCCAGACTGAGAAGACATGTTTGATAAATAGCAGTGTTTTTAAATTTACCCAATCAAAACGTGTTTTGGCCTAAAACTCTCCTGGTGAAATCTCATACTGGCACACATTGTTTTGACAAGGAAAATCACATATTTTGCTGAATTTGCTTCACTGAAACAAGATTCATTGAAGTCCATAGGATGAAAACACAGGAGTCGAGGCTCAGTGGCAATCAGGGCTGGACAGAGAGCAGCTTCGGTTCACAGAGCACGTTGACAAAGTAAATATCAGCCCATGCTGATCTGCATCACAGCGGTGGGAGCTACGGGCTGTGAGGCAGCAGTGATGTGCTTGTGGTCCCTCCTGCCCCTTCACACAGATTGCTTTTCTCTTAGTCTTCATTTCCCATGCAAAATCAAATAAGATTTCATGGGATTCCCACGTTTTCCCAACCACAAAGCAAGCCGCTCCCCCAGCCCACATCTTTGAGTATTTCCTCTGTGCTGCTGTCCTGCACAATGCCCGATTTCCCCCTTTCCTTGCACACCAAGAAGAAAACATTGCTCTGCTCAAGTCCAGCTGATATAAAATAATAGAATAGAAGTAACAACAGTCCAATGAATCCAAGTACTTAAAAAGTATAATATTCACATTAAAAATACAATCACTCACAAGAAAAAATAACCCATGCTGGATAAATTCCAAGCAGCTGATACATCAGAAGCCAACATGAGTGAGACTTTATTGGATGTGCTCCTCGCAGGACTCTGCCATGCCCAGAACCAAAGGCACTGCGGCAGCACCTCCGCCAACACCTGGGAGCAAAAACACCTCATGTGGCACAGTTACCCATGGGGTGGGCACATGAATAGAACAAGCAGCCTCATCACAACACCCCCAAGGAGTGCTGGTGGCTTACCTGCATGACACGCACACCCCACCCCTGCTTCCCCTCCTCTGCATCCCAAAATGACAGTTCATTCCGTGACTTGCTGCGGCACGAATGGGAAAAGCCCCTTTGGTTCCCCTCCAAGCTGACATGACTGCAGATGCAAATTATTGTCTGTTTATACTGCAACACCATCTGCAAAACCCCTTCATGGTATAAATTATATGTTGAGCACGGAGCCCGGACTGCAGCTATCAAAACCCCATCAGGAGCACTGCTTACGCCAACAAACAATCCTGCACAGCTCCTGTTTCAAGACAAGCTTTGGCAGCTGGGATGGGCAGCAAAGTGAATAGATGCTGCCCAGATTGTGGGTTTGACTGCTCTGCGTTTTGTGAAGGCTGAGCAGTGCTGGGGACTCCACAGTTCCCTTGAAAGCCCCAAAAGATTTGCAGACATCTCTTCCCAGGAGCGGAAGTGGATTCCAAACTTGGCTGCACACCTGTACTGCAGAGAAGCAGCGTTGTGCTGGAAGCACCAGGCCTGGCCGCGCTCAGCCTTGTGGACAGGCAACAGCTCAGCAAAGCCATTCCCCATGTAAAACCACAGGGACAGCAGGCAGGCTGCCTGAAATTACTGATAGCACCCAGAGAGACAGCCATGGAAACTGGCACGTACTGGAGATATATGTAATAACCAACAATGTGCAAGGCAGAAATATGTTGCAGAAGATAAGTTTTAATTTTGTTTCTTAAAAGGAAGGGTTGTTCTCACTGGATTTCCAAAGAAAACCTTCAGTTTTTTCAAAAACAAAACCTGTGAAGTTACAAAGTGTTCCCTGCTTCTATCTTTGCTGCAGCCGCTGAACTGTCTGCGCACAGGTTGGAAATGTCCAACTTGGCAGTGAGTTTGCAGAGGATCCTGAGCTTCTCATGGCTTGTGCTCAGAGCTGTGAGCAGCAGGTGCCAGGCACGGCCCATTTCTTTTGTACTTTTTCCTCAAAACCAATCACGGAAAAACACAGTGGTGAATAGGATACACAAATCTATTATGAAATTGAGCCTCTGAGTCTTCGCCTGAAAACCAAGCCTGTGAATTTTCCTTTTCCAGGGCTTATGAAGGAGAAGGAAGTGCAGGGTAAAAACTTGAGGAGCCACTTGCCATGAAATTGCCTTAACTGCCTGTGTCTGTTAAGCTTCTAAGTTGCTTAGACCTCTAAATCACAGAATGTTCACAATCCCGACTCTGGCACTGCTGTACAGTTTGGCGCGAGTGTGGCTGACTGGATGGCATCCCAGTGGTGGCTCCCACAAGCAGTCGGATAATTTATGAAATCTTCCTCCTGCAAGCACCGGTCACCAAGCCTGCTATTGCACAGCACACAGCTGAGTTACGACTGTGGTGTAGGAAAGGATTTTCAAATTTCAGTGATTTCCCCATTCTGCTCTCTGGGATTGCTCCATTATAAATTTTGCTAAAAGGACTTGAGCATTTGCCAAGGTACATATTTTATAATATCACCTACTCACTGCTAAATTATGTGCAGCAGTTAGGAAACATCTACTGTACCATATGTTATTGGGATGAAAACAAACACACACACACAGATAACTGGAAAACAAATTTTATGGAAAGAAATACAGTTTCATAGAATCATAGAATGGTGAGGTTGGAGGGGACTGTAAAGATTGTCTGGTTCCAAGCACTCACCATTGGCGGGGAGATGCCAACCACTAGATCAGGCTGTCCAAGTTTAACCCCAAGGAGAAAATTTAAGTGTTTAACCAAATGCAATCCAAGTTTAGCTACTTAATTCCAAGGAGAAAACGAGGCTTTCTTTCCTGCAGTTGCCTCAAGTGCTGCAGAAGCCTCTGTGGTCCTGGGCCCATCGGTTCCCCACCCAGCACTTACACGGAGGCTGGGCAGTCCCACAGACCCCTGCCCCAGCCCTGGGCACTGTGCAGCTCCCAGGGTCAGCATGAGGGCGCCTGCAAAAGCTGTCAGCTAAGTGCAGCTTCTCTAGAGAGTCTCATCACTTGTTCAGGGCCCTGAAGCCACGTGCTCTGTTGATAAGCACTGAGCTGACCTTAATCCGGGAAGGTCATACAAGTGGCAGAAAATTACACATATCCTTAGCTGACTTAATAATCCAATTCTGCAGAAGGTCGCGGCACATATTTTGTTATTCATGACCTTGAGGTTCTAATTCTTAAGTGATAATGAGATGTAACCTACACGTTTTACAGCCGAGTGTCTGGTAATGGAGAGTGATTCTTTTCACCTCGGGAAGCTTTACTCTAATTTAATACATAACAACCAGAAAATGATCTTGGATTTCACACCTTTTTGGTGCTATCACGTTCTGTAACAGCACAGCATACTCCCCATTATGGATCTCTTCTTACTTCTTCAAAAGACACCTTATTGAAGGAAGAAGAACTGAGAAGCAAAGCTGTTCCTTAGTAGGAAGGGGGACAGGGAAAACAAAGCTGCTGGATAAAGATTCAGTGTACTTGTTCAATAGGAAGCTCTGACTGCTTCTAAACGAGGCAGAAAGCGGCGTGTTCATGAATGTGGGAGCTTTGCAGTAGGTTCGAACCAAGCACAGAAACACAGAAAATATTCAGTAAATAAGAAGTTTTTAAAAATCACATTTACACAAACAACATTCTGAAGAAAAAAAAAAAGTCTGTTTTTCAAATCACATTTCTAAGATAATCTCCTTATTTAACATTTCCACAAAAAGAAAACGCTGTACTTGGACTGCACTACCACCAAATACGCCAGACAATACCTGCAACTGTGATGGCCGGTGCCTCTGGTGCTGGGCTGCCAGTCTCACTGGATTTGTCCTAGAAGATAACAAGCTCATACACTGTAATGAAAATTACAAGAAAGTCACATTTTCTAGTTTTAAAGTATTTTACGTGGTTTAAGGCTGTGAGTATATCCTTCTCCAGTGCTCAGGAACAAGTGTAGCTTCTTACTTCTTTTGAATTCTAAGTAATGATAAAGAAAACAACACAATTGGTTAAATCAGGAGGCAGAATAAACAAAAGCACACCGAGCAGTGCCCACACCAACCCACAGGTCCTTAGCAAATCCCAGAGCCAGTTGTCCATAGCCAACGGACGGTCCTCCTTCCTGGGGTGGAGGACTCATCCTCTTGGTCTCCGACGTGGTCGTTACCAAGCAAGAGCTTGGCAAAAACTCCCTCAGCAGAGGGGCTGCTCAGCATCAACCCAACCCCCCTGGCCTCGGCCTTTGGTGGGCCACTGAGCACTGATGGAACCATGCTATTCTTTGATATCGTGCTCAGCAAATAATGTTGTTAAACTCATCTTTACCTACAATCCTGCTTTCCACAGCATTGTTTTAACTGCTGTCATTCTCTCCCCAGAAGAAGACAGAAAAGTGGACATCTGCTCTGCCACCCACTGCTGCCCGATGGAATGCCAGTGAGGTTTGACAGAGCTTCCAGCCCAACAGCTCCAGCCCTGCTCCATCTCTTCCCTCTGCTCCTCCCAGTTCTCGGGCAGCAGGGCTCTGGGTTGCCAGCAGTGCTTTCACTGAGAGGCCCTTGGCTGTGCCTCCTGATTCTGCAAGGGCTCATCGCCACTGTTTTGCCACTGTGTTCCAAATTCCGTGTCTCTTCTCATTATGAGGCCTGATGATCTGTGAAACTATAAACCATCCACCCAGCAGCAGTGGTGGTTTTAAAGCCCAGGCTACTGCCAAGTTTTCCAGCTCCACAGCAAAATGTCATTCCTCTCATCTGCTCAGCTTCCAGCTGCCAAAAGCAACGGTTTGCATCTGTCAGTGCCATCTTGTTTCCCTAAATTCAAGCCTGTCGCCATTTGGAAGCATCGTAATCAACAATAAATGGTCTGTGGGAGGCTGCCGTTCAAAACACACTCCAGTTAATCTTCATTTCAAGTTGTGGGCTGCAGATTTCTAACTGCCTTCTCGGAAGAAAACTGCCCTTGGAGCAGAAGGACCGTGAGATGTGTGAGGAATGCCTGCGGCCAAAGCCTTGCAGATGTTGTGGGTATTTCAATACGGCATCCTTTACTCTGGCCATCATAAATTGGTTGCATTTATTACAAAAGTGAGAAGGCTTGGGCACTGTCCACCGATGCCATCCTGACAGTGCCTTGTCTTCTGACAGGCCCCTCAGTCATCCTAAGTGTTTTGCTGCCGTCCAGACAAAAATTGATTGTGCGTGGCCTTTGTTCAAATGAAAATATTTCAGTAATTTTATTTAAAGTAAGATGTGTAAACAAACCTCCCACAGAAATATGAAATTCTGTTCCTCTCTCTGTGGATTTGATGAAACAGATATGCAGAGATGATTTCAGTCAAGCATTCAGAGTTTCCCTCTCAAAACACACCTTTCTAAAAACACATCTTCTAATTTTGATTATAAGGTCTCTGGTATCCATTTTACAGTGGTTTCCAGTTCCTAACGGCGGCCTAGAGGGAAGCTGGAGAGGGACTCTTTATCAGAGTGTAGTGATAGGACAAGTTTTTAACCAAAAGAGGGGAGATTTAGGTTAGATGTTAGGAGGAAATGTTTCACTCATAGGGCAGGAGGCCATGGAGCAGCTGACCAGGGAATCTGTAGGTCTCCCATCGCTGGAGGTGCACAAGGCTGGGCTGGTTGGGGCTTTGGACAACCTGGTCTAGTGGGAGGTGTCCCTGCCCATGGCAGTGGGGTGGGACTGGTGGGCTTTAAGGTCCCTTCCAACCCGAGCTGTGCTATGGTTCTGTGATTCTAATGCTCAGTGCTTCCCTGCCAAGCACTCGAAGTGGCAACCACCCACCTCCCATGGGAAAGGCAAGCACCAGGTTGCAGCTCTTGGTGACTTCTGACCAACACAGACAGAGGTTGCACTAAGTCAACCCAGGCTGAAGGACACGTCTCTCTTTAAAGTTCAATAGCAGCTTATCCATATATCTGTTTTCTGTTGTAAACAGAAGAGATGATTTTCTTCTCTTTCCTGCTAGGATTTCTAGTGCTCTTCAGGATCTCCACAGAATGTGACTCAAGCACAAGGCAGAGCACTGGGCAAGGCATAGGGACCGTATCTGGAAACCTGGCTGTGTAGAGGCACAGGTCGGGTCAGATTGATTGGAGCAAAAGGTCTCTGAGCTCCAGCAGGTGATGGAGGTGAGAGGGGCCAGGCAGACACAGGGCAGCAATGTCTGGCCGTGCCTGCAGAGCCACACTCCCCAGCAATCACATGGATGGCAGACTCCTACCGCAGAAGTGCCCTTCAGCAACCAAACAGCTATTAGCTTTGATTATTCCTCCATTAGTCGGCCATTCTCTACAGAAACAATCTCCATTTAGGAATGCGTTGAACACAAACTGTTTCTCAGCCTATGAAATGACTGCAAAACCAGCTTACCCAGTCTGGCTGTTTGAAAAGGTACCTATCCTGGGCACAGCTGGCTGAAGGATGCTCAGCAGGGTGCTGCCCTGCTTGTCCAGGCCATTCAGCACAGGGAACTACAGAGACGTGATCCAGGAGGACGGGGAGCAGAGCGATGAGACGTAGCTGTGTCTGCTGGGATTGGCCCACCTGCGAAATTAAAATGCATGTGCACTTTTGTAGATGTACTTTGAATTGTCAATAATTATGCCATTACTATATAGCAATATAGTTACTGTAGAGAACCTGGCAAGTTCACCCCTCAGGTAATGCTCTGATGGAAGGCTGGTGCAGACAGAGAAATCTTTGCTCCCAAATATTCTTTCTAATGTGATGGAAGGAACTGAAGGGAAAATCTGAGAGTCTTCATTTTTGAACAAACTTGAAATGAAATTTCTTAGCAAAATATTCATAGGTTTTTTTCCTTACGGAGAAAAATATGTATTCATTACTGCAAGAAGGGTTATATTGGATCTAACCACAAATCCAACAGCACAAAAACTGTCTCTTTACAGGCCAACAGCAGATGGCGAGGGCAATGGATACCCTATCAGCCCTACAGGATACTGCTCTGATATAAAGCAAAATAGACCCAAATTTTGTTACCTTATTCTTACCCTTTGACATTTTTTCTGCTTAAGACTTCTAGGGGGAAACAGTGACTGAAATGCCATGCATATCACTTGGGAGAATATGAAGCACATTGGATGCAAATAGTCTGTACAGGTAGCACAGTCCCCAGATGGGATCTGAGTTCCTGAAGACTTCCTGTATGTATCAGACTTTGAAATTAGAATTTAGAGTGCTTTCAAGTTTCCACACAGAGCTATGTCCTCATTTCAGATGTACTACAGTCAATGGAAATGCTCCCATTAACTTCAGTGAGTTTTGAAGCGAGTCCATACTGTATACTAAAGACATATTATACACTTGGTAACAGAAACTTACACGGAAGACAAGATGGGAGATCTGATCAAAGATGAAAGTAAAAAGAAAGATAGGAGAAAAAGGAAATGTAAGAAAGATAAAGCATATTTCTGAAGCTTCTCATATGCTAACAAACATTTCAGAGAGGCAGAAAAATTCTGGAGGAGATGTGCATTAGAAAAACAGCAATTTAAAAATGTTAAGCATTATATGTCTGACGATTATGCAGTATGAGAACATCCCTGTTAACACTATCACTGGTTTGTGTCTATTAAATCCAGAGATAATCATTCTTTTGTATGCAAAATGGCCCTGCCATCAACTTGGGAGAAGAGAACGTACCTCGATTCGCTCGCTTATTTCTCCCATGGAATGCAAAATTGGAAAGATTTGATTCCAGATATGAGAGAGAAAACCATGGCCACCCACCAGCTGGGCGCTCAGAGCAGCACTGCTGTGCTGGCCCACCCTCCTGCCTCCCCTCTGCTGTGTGCAGCCCAACCCCATTCAGGCTGGGCAGCCCGGTCTGGTGATCGGCGACCCTGCACACGGCAGGGGAGTTGAAACTAGGTGATCGTTGTGGTCCTTTTCAACCCAGGCCATTCTATGGTTCTGTGATCTCAAACCCAGCTGCTCCCCTGCAGCAAAGGCTCCGTGTGCCCAGTAACATCCTTGTACCAAGGGACACCCATCCACCCAATGGCAGCTGGGACCAAAGGCCCTAAGCACCAACAGCTCCCACATAGTGGCACCAGATGGCTGGCAGCACTCAGACTCCCGCAGAGCCCTCGCAAAGGGTCCAGCTTTGGCCTTAACCAAAGCCTCGTCCAGGTTTTGACAAACAGGATCAAGTTGCTGGCTGACATTTTCTGTTTCGACATTTGGCACTGATCAATTTTCATTACTGCGACGGCTTGCTTGAAAGTTATTAATGGCTGGAGGAAGACCAATTTTCTTCAGACTTTACGATGACACATCTGCACTTGCCAGTCCGACACACTAAATATTTATGAAGTATGTCATTTTTCAAACCCACAGCCTAAGTCCCGGCTCACTCTAATCTGCAATGAAATTAAAAATCTGCACATTTTACTGCCACGGTATTGCTAGCTGTTGTAATTTCGACTTGTATTAGCAAATCTGCACCTACTTCAACCATTAACATACAAAAACTGCAAATGTCAGCTGCCCCACACGACTCTGTAGGTAAGAGCACAGCCTGTGTGTGCTTCTCTGTGTTGCCAGAAAGGACACGTTTCTGGAGAGGTGTGGGAAGGGCACAGCCACATGGGATAGACTTTGCCATAAAGATGGCAAGAAATTTTCTGAAGGTGCCACACACAAATGGCCCTCGGTATTGCCATGTGCATCAAGCCAAACTGCTGGTACTTTTGTGGCCCAAGGATGCCTGGGAAGCACTTTCTGCTGTGAAATCTGGACCTTCCCACCAAATCTAGCACAGTTATTTAGAATCACAGAATCATTCAGGTTGGAAAAGACCTCTGAGAGCCCCACAGCCAGCCCAGCCCCTCCACGTCCCTCAGTGCCACATCTCTTTGGTTCTTGGACACCTCAAGGGAAAGGGACCCCACAAACGCTTTGCAGCCTCTCTGCTGCTCCCCCATAAAATCCTGAGCACTGGGGCTGCCCTGCCCTGCGCAGTGCTCCCACTGCAGACACAGAACGGGCATGGGAGAGGAAGAGTGACCTGGAGATGGCCACAGAAATGGGCTAACAATCAACATTCACAAATCAACATTCACCTCTTTGTCCACTCTGGCCGAACGAAACCTTTCTCCAGCGCAGGGCTGGCTCAGCTGCTGCTGGAAGGTGCTGAAGTCACTGCAGTTCTGGGCTCTCAGAGCTCAAAAGCACTTTATCAGATTTTGCCACACGGTAAGTAATTATTACCACAGAGAGTAATTACGCCTCCTTGGTGTCATGCTGGTCAGAAAGCTCAAACACTGCAGGTCAGCACTTCGAATGGTCACCCTACAATGCCAAGGACACGGAAGGTGCAGGGGGGGCTTACCATGGGGTGTTTGTGTGCGGAGAACACAGCCTGCCAACAAACGAGCTGGGCAGTGCTTCCACAGTGCTGTCCTGCCACCTGTTTTCTGCACCCAATACGTCCGTTTGCAGCCCTACGTCTTTCTGTGCCAGTGTTCCCTTTACTGCAGTATTTTATATTTTTTAAGGGGTGAAAATAGCATCCCAGCCAAACCTTTATGTCATTTGCTCCAACTTCTCTCACTATACTTATTTTTAAAATAATCTCCTAACTTACTGCCTACTTGTCTATTTGTATTCTTTCCATTTATTATTCACATCATCTCTCTCTGTTCTCATTTACTTCTCTTTCTTCTGAGAGCTTACACTTGCTTCCACCGCATTCCACCATGAGTAGTATATTAATCTTTTCCTGTAACAAGCCAAGACAAAAACACCCCACTTTACAGCTCCCTGTTTCCCATCAGTGCTCCATTCCTGGTGGCCTTACTGCTGGGAGACCCTGGGACCAAACCTTGGTTCCTCTTTTCTCCATAACACCAGCAGGGCTTTTCCTTTCCATGCACAGCCTTTGGAGAGGAGATGCCATTTTTCAGGCCCTGGTTTCTTCCTGTTGCTAGGATGGTAGGCACTGTGGGCACCGTGGGCAGCCTGTCTTCATTTTAGGCTGCTGATCAGCAAGCTCACGCCTGCCCAGAAAACCAGGCTCAGTGCTGAGCCCACAGTTTCCTCCCAAAGCAGGGATTCTTCCAACTCTTTCCATGTGCCCAGTGTCATCTAAAGAAACAGGCATGCTGCCTTCTCCCAGCGCTGTGATTTACCTTTCCAGGTTATCTGCTATTAGCACGTCTCCAGACTCAAAGAACCTGCTGAAACTAGACCTGCAGGATTTCACTTTGCTGGTGTGTGCCAATATACATTGCCTTTAAATATTTATAGGATCTCAGTGTCGTATATCTCTCAGATGTTGCACTGTTGGGGTGTCTCATCATGGAGCTGCCTCATAACATCACACTTGTTTGCAGAAGAACTTACCATCAGCATTTAAAGATATGATCCCCTCTTCATAGGTGTAAAATGTGTGCACAGAAAAATGAGGTTATTCGCCTGGAGTCACACAGCAAGTCACAACCTGCAAATGGAATTGCTGAATCCTGACCCAAACTGCCCACCTGCCCTTCTCACATCGCTGCAAGGGATCGCCTACAGCAGCACAGGAATGGAGTGAAACACAGGGATCTCTCTCACATCCACGACTTTACAAATACAATCAGGTTTTGATGCCTCTTTGCAGCCATTCATCCAACAGAAGGACACGACGGTGCCCGCATTCCATGTACTGCACTTGTCATTCTAAATGGCAGAGCGCTATCTTTAAATGCAGAGGTTAACATGCTGATGGTATTTAGCTTTCTGCTGTAGGAGGGCTGAGCTGGCAGCCTGCTGCCTACCACAGGCAGAACAACATCCAAAGAGTGTAGTGGTGCACAGCCCACAGCCTCAGCACAGCTCCAGGAGGGGTAGCTTCATGTTTGCCCCATTCCAGCGTGCAGGAAGGGGGAGAAATGAGAAGGAAGGGCTGCTGAGAAACCACTGCAGCTCTCTGGCACTGTTGCGTATTACAGAGTTTGTGTGACACCTATGTCACTTGGCTGTGGCACAACAACCCAGTGATGAACAGCCAGTGATCCAGTCCCAGCGCTGCAGCTCTGCTGCACTGCCACTGGGAGCTCCTCATCCCCATCCCCACCCCCATCCCCATCCCCATCCCCAGCCCCATCCTCATCCCCAGCCCCAGCCCCACTCTGTGAGGGCAGAGCTGGCTTCAGACACAACAGACATTGTTCAGTAATTCAAACCCACGCTCTAAGAATCCTCCTGCCTCTTCTTCACGTGCAGTATGCATTAATGGCAATTTAATCTAGGGCCTCATTCATAAATAAGATGAACTGTGGGAGGCTCAGCGCAACGTGTGCCTTCCTGCTGAGGAGGACGAAGCCATTCGCTGTGCCATCAGCTCAGGGGAAGGAAGTATTGACCTGCCTGATAAAACACTGCAGGTGCTACAGGCTCCACAATACACTGCTGCAGCACAGAACTTCAGCAAAGGGGCAGCCCAGGGAGGATTTACAGGAAATTTATCTCATTCACCTTTGCTTTGAATTAACCACCTTCCCTTTCATTTATGACAAGGAAATTAATGGAAAGGTAATTTCTTGGGACTGCACTCCCTCACCTCACATTACTTTGTGCTTGAAGACTTAATCAGGAGCAGCGCTGGGCAGGCAGCAGCAGGCAGAGCTGATTGAGCTCCCTGTGTGCACTGCATCCTGCTGCTCACGGTGCTGCTGACATGGCGTGGAAAAGCACAGCATGGCATGCCCAGCCTCAGAACGTGGCTCAGCACAGCTCCGCACTTGCTGCACATCAGCACACCCAGCTCTTTCCAGAATCATGAAATCACAGAACGGGTTGAGTTGGAAGGGACCTTTAAAGGCACTGGTGTTCGAGTCCTCGCAATGCACAGGGACACCCACAGCTCCATCAGTGCTCAGAGCCCATCCCCTCGCCCTGGCTGTCTGCAGGGATGGGGCACGGTACTTCCATGTCCAAGGCACCTTCACCATGTGATGCTTAGGATCTGAACATACTGAAAGTAAAAACTGTCTGAAAAACTTGGTGAGCTACTGAAGAGCTCTAATTGAAGTGCAGAAAAGGCTTAGCTGACCATCTGTATCTGTACGTGCTGGGAATCATTGGAACCATCTATCATTTTTACATGAGTGCTTGCACATGAAAGTGATGGATTTCCCAGCCTATTCAACTCTTAGCTTAAGAATATTGTTGTATTTCATGACATTGTTTTAACCTACCTTTGCTTCTTTGTGGCCCAAAAAAACCGTAAGCAACAAAAAAGCAACACCTACATTTGCTTTAGTGGGTGAATGGCAGCCCTGTCCACAGCAGGGATGATCTTTAAGGTCCCTTCCAAAGCAACTATTCTATGTTTCTATGAAATTTTGGCAGCAATCAATGAGTGCTCACCACAAGAAGAAACCCCTGGGCTCACCAGTGTTGTTTTGGTCCATGGCCCCTAATAGTGGTCCCACTGCAGCCCACTTCAGAGCTTCCCCATCCCTCCCACTGCAGGGTGCCCAGGAGGAGCCTGATGTGCAGCCCTGGCTGAGTGCCGCTCCTTGCCCAAGGGTTCAGTGCCCACAGGCAGCACCTCATTCCTTCCCATTTCCAGTCCTAGGAAATGTTGTAACCAGGCGTGCTGGAGAAACGGCTGTCCTGTTTTGATGTCTGCCACCAGCTGTTGGACAAAGAACTGCTGTCAGTCCACTGAAATGAATGAAAGTGGTGAAAGTAACAGCCATTAAGCCCCTTGATGAATGGTACATAAATGCAAGGGACCTCGGCATTCTGTGAATTTAATTTAGTACCATTGTACAGAGCAGCAGTTATAGTTACATCATTATGGGTAATAGCCATGACCAGAGTCTCACTCTGACCAAGCATGAAAGGAGGTTATTTGGAAATCCGTACCTATTGTTGGAGCCTTTGAATCTTCCCATTCCTCACATCCCTGCCACAAAGTATTGAAGTTCTGCTTCCCTCACCTCTGCAGAGCAGCACACGCAGCAAAGCCCGGATGAGAAGACTTCAAAGAGGAGTTATGTCGGTATTGCAGAAAAGAAAGGAAGAAAGGAACTTTTCCAAAAGGCCAGCACTGCTCCTCGCACACTTTCTCCGCAGGCTTCCCTTCTGAAAGGAGGAGCAGAGAACAGGCCGGCCACGAGCAGCCAGCAGTGCTGCACAGCGATGCCCTGGCTGTGCTCTGTGAGATGTCTCAGAGCTCCTTTCGCTTCTCCTTTCTTTCAGTTTGCAAAGTTCTGCCATCAGAAGGCACTGGCTTTCTTCAGAGCAACTCGCTGCAGCAGCAGGGGAGCTGTGGGGCAACGGTTCACGTGGCAAGCTGGGTTCCTGCTGCTCAGGTCCTGTTCATGGCAAATGATCCAGTATATATATATGAAACAATTACGTACTTAGGTACCTTGTTCCCAAGGCATTCCTATCCCAGTGTGCAGAGCACGAACCACCACCCAGCCACCAGCCTGCAGCAGGCACGGGGCAGAGCCAGCTCCGGCACTGGGGAGATGTGCCACCGCCAGTGCCGATTTGTAGAGGGAAACTCACACCCAAGCAGAGCACTGTGCCCTGCGGGAGCGCTGGGCTGACATTCATACCTCCATTCAACTTCTGTCAATGATATTTTAAAAGCTCCCGTTAAAAAAAAAGTGCATTTTTGAAAGGATCTGCTACTCCCATAGGGACCTTCCCTCAGTAAATATTGGCACTGCCTGTGCTGGGATCCCAGTAACTGCTCAGGAGAGACCACAGCAACGGTGCTGCTGGATCCCAGGGTCTGTCTTGGTGTCTTGGACACCGTTATCAGTGCCACGGATGATGGGATTGAGTGCACCCTGAACAAGTGTGCTGATGACTCCAAGCTGAGTGGTGCAGTCGATACAGCAGAAGGAAGGGGTGCCATCCAGAGGGACCTTAGTAAATCCAAAAGGTGAGCCCTCGTGAACCCACACAAATGAACATCCAATAGCTCCTTGAGGCTTTTGGTTGAGAAATGTGTATACAAACATTAAAATGCAAAGGATAGGATGGGAAATGAATTTTGTGGTCTTGTTGGAACGGCCACTGCATCTGCAGATGGTCCCATTTTGGGAGTGCTACTGTCATGCTGGCAAACAGGAAGGTTCCTGCAGGGACAGCACCCAACTCTAGAAAGTTTTTCTTGCTCTTATTATCTAGAAAGTCTTGAAAAATAAATCAAAGCATCACAACCTTTTTACCTATGGATCAATGCAGCTTGTCCTGTACAGCCAAAAAGTCCCTGCAGGGAAGATACCTGAATACAGATTTTCCTTTTCCCGTTTTTTCTTATACTAGAATCCTAGAACGGCCTGGGCTGCAGAGGCCCACAGTGCTCACCCAGCCCCAACCCCCTGCTGTGTGCAGGTCGCCAACCAGCAGCCCAGGCTGCCCAGAGCCACATCCAGCCTGGCCTTGGATGCCTGCAGGGATGGGGCACCCACAGCCTCCTTGGGCAACCTGTGCCAGTGCCTCACCGCCCTTTGGCTGAAAAACTTCCTCCTCAGATCCAACCTAAACCTCCCTGTATCACTTTAAAACCATTCCCCCTTAGATCCCATCATTACCCCCAATTTCTACCTTGCATATGAAAGATCTCTTACAGAGTCAAAAATAAATATCATAGCATTGCAAAAAAATAAGATGTAAAAATCTGATGCGAGGTGAAAAACCAACACAAAATATGGGCACAGCGTTTCCATACCCAGTGAATGCCCAGCACAGGTCTGAGGGGAACAATGTCCTTAATGAATGGTCTCACCTGAATCTCCCCAAGTCCCCTCCAGCTGAAGGCTGAGAGCCTCCAGTTCTCAGAAAAGACCAAAGAATAAAAAAAAAGAGAAAATCATCAAGAGAAACATCATATTCTTGATTTTGTTGGCAGCCTCAGAGCACAAAAAGAGAGGTAGATTAGATGCAGCTCCCCCCCAGAACAGTAATTTTATTATAAGCCTCTGTATACCATAAAGCAGGGAAAAAAAAAAAGTCTTTTTCCTTTCCAGATAATTTCTAATTAATAAAGTTATATTTATTACATGCAATTAAAAATATAACCTCAGGGCAAAAGCAACAATAGAGATATTGAGTCTGAGGCTTACTTATCAAGATTATTGTCATTGCTTTTTTCCCAAGTACTCTGCATATGAAAATCCATTCCTTGAAGCTGCAGCACCCTGCTTCAAAAAAAATGGTGCTTCTTAAATTAAATTAATTTAGCAAAGGGAAAAAAAAAGAAGTTAGAATGCTTCACATCTGAGAATAAAGCTAATTGAACCAAATCATCTTTTCTGCAACAGAAGAAGCTCTGATGCAATCTAATTAAAAAGGAATAGGCCCTATTTCATTATTTTACTTAATCATAGTCAGGACAATCGTCTGGATGGCACTTTTCCTGCAACTGCTGTAGGGACGCACAGACATCAGTAACGCCCAGCACCAAAGCACAAAGTGTTACCACCTGGGCTGAGATTTATACTTTGGCAGTTTTAAGAAAAGCCCTCTCCAAATGTCAGCCCAGTATGCACTAATTGGAGTGTTAAATCTCTGGTGCTGCTGTTTACCTGAAAGTCAATCTCAGTCAGGGTCCTGGCACAGAAGAAGAAGTGTCTCAAGGGCCCAAGATGCCTGAGACTTCTGTAATATATACATACATAATATAGAGAGAGCACAAATCTGTCACCTGAGTGACTGAGTACAACGATTCAGGCATTAATTGGGTCCTTTCCTTTGGCACGCAAACGTAAAAGCCCTCAGCACAGCAAAAGCAGCTTGCTTTCCTGAAATAGCAAAATGCAGGGCAGCTCACTGAATCACCCTGGATGGCCTGGGTTGCAAAGGCCCCCAGTGCCCATCCAGCTCCAACCCCCTGCTGTGTGCAGGTCGCCAACCAGCAGCCCAGGCTGCCCAGAGCCCAGAGTTCTGCAGCCCTGATTCCTCCCAGTCCCTCCTCACCACTGTATCTACAATACAAAGGGCCACATCTGTGACTTCAGGCTTCCTTACCTCTACTACGGGCATATCCTGAAGGAGGGATTAGCCCTGCCTGCTGGATTTACTGTGGGAAGCAAAGCATCGCTTTCCTGTCCTGCAGCACAGCCCTGCAGCACGGTTGCAGGGATCTACAAGGAGCTGCTGGGTCCCAGGGCTCTGCAGCACTGCGATGGGGCACCAAAGGAGCTGCCTTCTGCCCAGGCTTACAGTGTTCGATCAGTGGCTGGGAAGGAGAATAAAGCCATGGTATAAAGGCTGCAGGTGGTAGAAAGGGCAGAACATGCAGATGCAGATGAGAGGACAACAGAGCTCTCTGGGTTGTTGATCAGCTTGGCAGATCAAAAAGATGAATTTAAATGTAAGATTACTCTAAAATTGAACGTTAAGACCTCAGATCTGGGAGAAAAGATCACTTCAGAGGTGGGAGATTTCACTGCGAGCATCACAGCTCTGAGTGTGACTTTGTGCAGGGACCGCCAGCAGGAGATCCCAGCCAGCACTGCTCACAGAGACAGAGCAGAACTGGGGAGTGCAGGCAGAGAACCAAGTGAGAATCCTCTGCATGCATCGCTGGGGCAAGCAGTGGGGTCCTCTTCTGCAAGGAGTGGTGTCTAGAACCAACGCCAGCGGTAACACAGGAGCCAAAACAATGAGTTGTGCCTTCAGGCTTCCCCTATTTAGATGGGAACAGAGCTCAGGAAGCTTTGCATTAGCACCTGGCAGAAGCCTTTCCTGGCTCCATAGCAGAGCTGTGAGCATCGCACCACAGCTCTGAGCTTCTGACCTTCGTGCAATAAAATCTGAAGGCTATTTAAATGGAAAAGGGAATCGTGAGTTTTTGCTTTGTGTCACATCACGAAGGTTTGAAATGAAATTGCTGTTCCTGGAGATGAAAGAACTTAAAATCTGCTCATGTTTTTTACCCTTAGGTTTAGAAAGCAAATAAATACGTAAACAAATAAATCAAGAATATTAAATCTCATCTAATCTGCTTTAAGCAGAAAATCTGAAAAGAGGCTTTCTTATTCTGCAGCTGAAAGAGTCGGGCACGCGAGCGGCTCACAAGGAGAGCTTTTCTTCTCAATAACCATTCAGAATTGGAATTAAATCAGTGCTAACAAAGCCAACTTCCTTTTTAAAATCCAGTTTATAAGCTATGCTGCCTCGGACGTCCCCCGCCTCCCTGCGGTCCCCCATCCCCGGCGCCAACACCTGCGCTCACAGTGGAGGGACCAAACATTGCCAAAGGGGGTGGAACTGACAGGGATTATTTCCCAACGGAGGGCACTGCTATGCTTTTCCTCAAGGTGCACTGCGTTTGCTATTCCCATACCGTAGGTGCTCCCTACTAAGAGGAGCTTCTTAATTAACGCTGCAATCAGAGCTCTCCATCTCTCATGTGCTTCCTTCTGACAGACGGCGAGTCAGCGGAAGGCCAGACATTTTCAGGAAATGAAACAACATTGCCACATTTACTGTTCCTTGCTTTCTAGCAGCATCTACTGCTCCAGACTCACACACAACCAACTTACCTCAGTGCCTGTTGTGCTTCTAACAGCACTGCAGCTCTGCTACCAGCAGCTGGACCATCACCCTAGAGTGCTGGCGGTATTCTCCTCCTTTCTGGATTGGCACTTTACAGAACTGCTCGGGTTGGAAAAGACCTTTAAGATCATCGAGTCCAACCTCAACCTTCCCACTGGTCTGGCTGGGCTTTGCTCAGCAGTGTCTGCTCACTGCAGCCCACAGAGAGAAACGGAGGCTGAGAGGGGAAGCTTTGCCCATAAAGTATGTTCTGGATACTGCTATCAAAGCTTTAACTCACTAGACCTTGAAGTTCTTCACTTCACGTGTTCATTCATTGGCCAGGTTGGATGGGGCCCTGGGCAGCCTGGGCTGCTGTGAGATGTGGAGGTTGGTGGCCCTGCGTGTGGCGGGGGGTTGGAGCTTCATTAATTGAGGTCCCTTCCAACCCGGGCCATTCTGTGATTCTGTGAATCCAAAATAAGGTTTTAGGAAATCCTCACCATTGGGCTATTACATATTGGAAATAAATCACGTACCTGAAACTTCTTCGACCTTCAGGCATGCAGGACACACGATCGGGCAGAGGGCTGGCGCGTCACTTCTGCATTCAGTGCGGTGGAAAATGTTGGATTTCTGTGAAAATCACCTCTCATTTAGCAGTCAGCAGGATGAAATAATAAATCAAATAGAAAAATAGACAAGGATGTACTGTGGAGAATCTTCACATGGCCTGCATGTGGCACAGTGTTCATAAAATTATGTATTAAGTATTTTCTCATCACGTCGAGTTCCAAATGATGGAGATAAAGCAACTCAAACAGCAACTGTGCGCTCTGGCATAAACTAGTTAAAATAATTTGCCTCTGCGCGCTTTGCATTGAATAGAAAATTATATTAAAAATTTATATAGTATTTCCTTGCTAAGCTTTACATGCATTATAATCATGAGATCCATTCTGATAACATTGTAATACAAAATAACGGGGATGACTCATCCGGCATGCAGAAACCAGGAAAGCGTGTGGTGCTGCATGATTATGGCAGTGTTTATGAGTTGTTGCTTCCATTCACAAATGGAAGCAATGTTTTCAGGATAAAAGCAAGCGCCGGAACGTGAGATGTAATTTCCAGGGCTGGGGCTGTAGGTGGACTTCCACTAAAATATTCATGATTTGAGCTGTTTGCAGCTCGAATTAATTGCCATCCATAATTAATCTGCCCCGTAGAATCCTTCTATTTTATAAACAGGGGATTTATTGGACATGCCCCTCTAATTCGTATTGTTGGTTTTGTTTATTTGACAGCCCGAGTACAGAAAGATAGTTCTTGTCATGGAGAAAAATCAATATTCAGTTCATTGCCTGCTGTCTGATCACCTTTAAACCCGCCACAGAACTCCTACACAATTTAAAAACCACTCAAATTAATTCCTTAATTCTAACCAAGCCACTTATCATTTACTCCCATGGCACAAGCCTGAATCTCATCAGCTGGCAAAGGAGCACTGGAGGAGCTGCAGGGATGCCAGGCCAGGAGTGTGGCTGGGGGCAGCTCTGCTCTGTGTTGTGTCCCCAGGTGAGCTGCCTCCCAGCCACGTGCATCTGTTGCATAGAACCATTCCTACAAGAAAAGACCTCCAAAATCCCCAAGCCCAACCCCAGCCAGCCCACCCTGCCCACATCCCTCCGTGCCACATCTCCATAGCTCCGGAACACCTCCAGGGATGGTGACCCCACCACTCCTGGCAGCTGTACCAGTGCTCAACTGCTCTTCAGAAGAGGTTGTTTCCAGTATCCAACCTGAGCTGGGCAGGAGGGTAATATCCAGTCAAATGGCTGCAGTGTGTAGGAGGAGGGGCTGTGATCCAGGGAGGACTGTGCTGACGCTTCTGAAACCGCCAGGTACCGTTCATTCCCAAAGACAAAGTGAAGGAATTTTCTACCAGCACACACACGTTGTGCAGGATCAAATTCCCCCTGCCAGTTCCTCTTGATGAGGCCAGTGACTAAAGGATGAACAGCCAGAATCTGCAATCCAGAAGCTGCCTATCAGACTTCAGGGTGGGCACCCCAAAACTCACCATCCTTGAAGGCTGCCAGCCTTATCCAGAGCCCAGCTGAGTGGAGCAGGGTTGCAAAAAGGCTGGGAGGCCCCCAGCAGTCCTTCCATGCTGCAGTTCTGATTCATGTCTCTGCCATTAGTTCCAGACGTGGGTTTTCCAAATTATTCTGTCCTACATAAGTTGTATTTCACAGTGTTGGCTTTTATTTGCCATCATCTTGTTGATCACCTTGCTTCATTAGTGTCCCTTTAGAGCAGAGAATTGCAGCTTTGGCTGATCTAAATAACTCTATCATCTGCAAATATACCACATCAGCAATCATTCCCTTCCCCATATGGTTAATTAGCATGCCAGACAGCAAGAGTCCCCAGGTGGAAGTCTCTGGACACCCTACAGTTAACCTTTTGCCATAGTCAAATGGCCATTTATTCCTACTCTGAGTTCTGGGATTTGGCTGAAGACATTTTGAAAGCCCAGATAAATGATGTCAGATGGCATTCCTTTGTGCCTGCTTGCTCAAGTGAAAAATAGACTGGTAGTTCCATGCAGAACAATGCCACTGCAGCAGACGTGACACCGCCATGCTCTTGGGGGAGGCTGTGAGATCCCTGATAATTGTGGCTGTGCTGCATCCATCCTCCAGGCTCCAAGAGCTTTTGGGATGCATTCCTCAGCTCTTCCTGTCATTACTCCTTCCATGTGTCAGTGACTGGGAATAAGGTGCTACAGATAAAGCTGCGTTATGAACAAAGAGGAAAACGCTTATTGAAGTGCTACTTTCATGCCTATAGAGACTGTTCTGGGAAATCACGGAGTCACCGAGGTTGGAAAAAACCTTTAGGATCATCCAACTCGGCCTTCCACCTACACCACTACTGCCCACTAAACCACGCTCCTTAGTGCCACATCTACTCTTGGACACCCCAAGGGACGGTGACCACACTACTCCCTGTGCAGCTGTGCCACTGTCCCACAGCTCTCTGGGAGAACAAAGGTTTCCTAATATCCAACCCGAGCCTCCCCTGGCACAACCTGAGGACATTACCTCTCATCCCACTGCTTTTACCTGGGAGAAGAGGCCAACTCCTCGCCACAACCTCCATTCAGGAAAACCCTTTTCCAGTTACATCCGTATGCAGTCACCCACCACACACCGAACAACTCCTGAAATGTTATCACTCCTGGGCACACCCCAGGCACCAATCCCTAACACAAAAGGAGAAAGCATGGCACAGGATCCTGCCTCAAGCCAAGATCCTCAGTAGATCTACAGTGCCTACTGCTCACTGCAGTCACCCTGAAATTAGTAACCCTAATGTCTCCAAGGATCTCAGCCTTATCGCAGTGAGGTCTTCCACCTTGGTGAGAGCATGTTCTCTTGTAGACAAAGTGAGAGATGTGCCTGGAGTGCTGCAAGGTCTCAGAGGTGCCTGCTGCCAAACAGCCAGGAGTAAAGGCTGCAACATCCTGCACAAAACATTTGCAGTTGATCGGTTGACCAACTTCTATTCCAGAGCTTGTTTGCATCCATCGCGGTCTTGTTATCAGACAGGAAAAGGCAAGCTCACAAAAACATACTCCAATTAAGGGCTTGTAGCTCGCTGAGGTTTTGGCTTATGATTCAGTTCCATGAACTATGAGAGTGCCAATGGAAACCTTTTGAAGTAGTCAATGATTATTTTAACAATTCAACTTATTTTCAAACAAATTATCCAAGAAAACAGCAATTGCTAACTTCCTTGGATTCACTGAGCCAATGCTTAATAATATGTCATATAATTAAACTATTCATTAAGACTTCTACTGGATAGAAAACTCAAATCTCAGAGGCATCCGACCTTTGGGGCACTGCAGACTTTCACACTTCAGTTATCCAGTTGCCTTAAAATTGCCTATTACTAACTGCTTGACTTTATTGGCTTTGAGCAGTTTTTTGAACAGCAAATATAATACTAGATAAATGTAATGCTAATAGCTTCTTATTTTTAATAACAGAGTCCTGAAAAATAATAAAGCATAATTCTCCTGTAGGTGCACCTTGCCATTTTAATTAATTCTGCACTGATAGAAGATTGGCAAATACAATATTTTCTTTTTGCTTGCCATACATAGTTGTGCTTAAGGGAACCTAAGAGAAGAACAGCATCGTCCTAAACCAGTGCCCCCATGATGTTTTCAGGTACATAGAAACGTACAACTGGAAGGCAGATCCATGAGCTGCATTCTCAGCTGTGATGGCGATTTTTGCTTTCTGCAGTGGAAGGTTCCTCCCATGTAGGAGACAGAGACCCCGAGCTGCACAGAGCCCACCATGGGCTGCCTCTGGATCCAGGCTGGGGACCACTGCTGCCCTGAGTGCTGCCCTGCTTGGTGCTGATAACACAGCAAGGCAGAGAGGACTGCAAGCATCCTCTGCTCATAGCACCAAGAGCAGCCCATTGGTTCCGATGCAGTTTTAGTCCAGACCTTCCATGTACGACCTGATAGGGCAAAAAAAATCCAAACCTTTCTTTTTTTTACTGTTTTAGTAAATAAAAACAAACAAACAAAGAATGAAGGTTTGTTACTTATATACGTTAACCATACATTCCTTATGTTGCCCATGACAATTCTTTACTCAGTGAGACCCAGGCAAGCCACAGGGTTGGACAGCAATGGCCTGGACAATGAAAGCATCAAAAGAATTTAATTCTGAATATTACACAGAACTATTATCAGTAAGACAAAGATCCTAACCCAGCTCCCAAGGCAGGCGCTGCGCTGATACAATTCCCTTCCACCTCACCATAAGTAACCACTACCCAAACACTCTCGTCCACTTCAGAAGGTGAGACATGGGGAAAAGAGGGACACAAGATGCTGGGCACAGAGTCACAGAATTGCAGAATCATTCAGGTTGGAAAGACCTTGGAGTCCCCAGCCCAGCCCCAGCCCCCCCCCACCATGCCCACATCCCGCAGTGCCACATTCCCACAGCTCTGAGCACCTCCAGGGATGCTGAGCCCTCCCACTCCCTGTGCAGCTGTGCCACTGCAGCACTGCTCTTTGAGGGAAGAAACGTTTCCTAATAGCCAACACGAAGCACTGCAAGCACACACCTAACCTGTACACACTGAGCAGGGAACACACACACACACACACACACTCACACACACACTCACCCCAGGCAGCAGAGTACAAAGTCTGTGGCCTGATCGATTTTGGCTTTTCTGCTCTGTTGCATAGAGGCTGAGCTTAATCTCACCTTTTATTAACCTGTCCCTCCGATGCCTGCCTAACGAAGTGCAGGGAGCAAAGTGAGCAAGAAAAACAGAAGGCTCTGAGCTGAGCACTCCACCACCTCTGGGAAAGGTCAGCGCCTCTCCAGCTGCCTGCACTGCCCGCACCAGGCACCAGTATGGGGAGAGGGAAGCAATGCTGCACAGCACGGGCTGCCTCCTGTGCTCACTGGGATCCCGGTGTCAGCCCACCTGACAGAGATAGATGGAGGTGTCTTTATTAAATTATGCTTAAATTGTCCTGGGCTCATAACAACTGCTGTTTGTTTGGACGGCTGAGAAGATCAGTGCTGCTGCCAGCTGACCCTGACATCATCATTTGTAGGAAACCATCAGAGAAAAGCGCTCTTAAAGCATATGGTGTCCACTTGAGTTTTTCAAACAGGAAGTTAATAAATAAAACTTGAGAGCACCACTGACTCCTTCAGCCACTGTTTATATACATAACCAGCTTCAGTACATCACTGTGTAGGGGGAATACACATGATTTAGGAGGAAGTTTTTCAGCCAGAGGGCGGTGAGGCACTGGCACAGGTTGCCCAAGGAGGCTGTGGGTGCCCCATCCCTGCAGGCATCCAAGGCCAGGCTGGATGTGGCTCTGGGCAGCCTGGGCTGCTGGTTGGCGACCTGCACACAGCAGGGGGTTGGGGCTGGGAGTCCACAGTCAGAAGTGCCAGATCAAATCACAAGAGTTTCTTCTCAAAGAAGAAATGCTGAACCTGCCCTTGCAACCAGGGGGACGTGTCGTGTTGGAATCCCACCCTCAGCCCCCAGAAGAGCAGGGGAAGAGCCCCGAGGTCTCTGCAGTGGAGTCCCAGTGAGCCCTGCCATTCACTGCTCTGAGAGCAGCGGCTGTCACTGGGGATGCAAAGTGGAGGCTCTGGGGGAGGGATAACATTTGAGAAGAACAAAGTAAACTATGAAATCCCAAATATAACAAACTTCAGGGCCTAATTATGAAGTCTGAATAAGGAATGCAGGAGAAGAATTAAGAGTCAGGCTTTTTTCTTTTTTACTCATTCCAATAATATTTTGCCAAAGGCTTTTACTTAGTGAGACATCTTTCCATCAGAGGAAAGCGGAGAATTATGAATTTTAGCTTCACCGGTAGATGCACGTAACTTTGGGAGGGGAGATGAAGATGAAAGAACAAAACGTACGGTCTGGCTTTGGGCAAATACCCACATTTTCATCAGCCAGATTTGCTCAGGCTGCAAATTTCAAGATACTTCATGCAAAGGAGTAAGCCGTGCTGCAGTGCGCGGTCGTTCCCCAGTGGAGCACCTCACCTCCCAGCCCTGGGGGCACAGCAGAGCTGCCCCACGCAGCAATGAGCCACAGGTGCAGCAGTGTGGGCCATCCTGAGCCTCACAGCTCAGCAGACCAGAGCCTGAAACATTTCAGTGGTCTTCCACCATTTTCATCACCCTTCCTCCAGGTCCATCTGGCTGGAGATACTTTGATCATTAATTTGTGAGTATTTCTCATCAGTTGCACCATGTATCTTAGCAGGTAGCTGAGGCTCCTTAAAGCATGGCTGGCAACACACATTCCCAATTTCCCTTTTCCTCTGTTACTCCATATTTTTTGTCATATATTCTCACTGAGCACCTCCCAGCAAAACAGTGCTTCATACTGAGCAGACACCATTAGTATCACCTTGAAGTTGTGCGGTGACAGTTCTGGTTGATGAAACAGCACAGGTGTAATTGCTCACTTTTGATCATCAAATCAAATCTTAAATGAAAAATAAAATGTGCCCATAGCATCCTAGAACGGCCTGGGTTGCAAAGGCCCCCAGTGCTCACCCAGCTCCAACCCCCTGCTGTGTGCAGGTCGCCAACCAGCAGCCCAGGCTGCCCAGAGCCACATCCAGCCTGGCCTTGGATGCCTGCAGGGATGGGGCACCCACAGCCTCCTTGGGCAACCTGTGCCAGTGCCTCACCGCCCCCTGGGTGAGCATCCATTACAGCCTGGTCTGGTTACGCCTCACTAGAAGATAAAGTGATGAACAGAAATCCTTGCATGAAACTTGCAAAGCAGCAAACAAGAAACCAGTGCTTGTTTATCCATGAGAATCACCAAGCCAGATCCACGGGGCCGTGGCTGCCCTGGAACCACAACCCAGCTTAGTCGAGTTTTGCTGCACCTGAGCAATTTGTACAAAACTACGCTCAAATGGACCCAGCTGTATCAGCTTTTGTCTCCTGAATTCCTCTCCTTCCACTCCCTTACTCCCTTTTAAAAATAAATAGAGTATCATGAACTCCCACATGAAGAAAAATCAAGGGGCACCACGAGTGTTATTTTCCCATTGTTGTGCTGGATACACCAGCAATCTATTAGCCATCAAGTAACCAGCTGAGAAGCCCCCTTTAGCACAAGTCCTTTGTGCTTCACTGAAGGCTTTTGACAGCCCTTCTCTGAAAAAGCAACTCTTTGTATCGCCCTCAGAAACGCCAATTTCATACCTGTTACAACGCTTCCCTGTGAAATTACGGGGCTCCACGGGAGGAAAAAAATCACTGACACCGCAACCGTTTGGTTTTTTACATCATGATTTGTCTGTGTCACACAGCTGAGGCAGAAACACAGCCAAAGAGCCCCCGCCACCAGACAGGAATTAGAGCTGTTTTCGACAGGGGGGAACAGCAGGGTGCTGAGCGAGGCCCAGAATCACACGGTGCACCCAGGGGCGCCGTGCTGTAGCACAGAGCTGTTAGCGGTGGTGCACAGCCCCCCCAGGGCCCACCGTGCCGGCGAGAGGCTTCCAGGGAGCTGCATTTGCGCGGGGACCAAAGCAGCCCCGTCGATCTGCTCCTCCATTAGGACACAGCTTGTTGCAGCGCAGATGAATGCTGCAGCAATTATGAATGTGCTTTTCTTGCCACCCAATTTGCAGGTGTGTGACCAGCAGGGCAGCTCCAAATTGCCAGGCCCTCTGACAGACATCCTGCAGCTGTTCCATCCTGCTCCCTCTGTCCTGCTTGCACTCCATTTCCCTCTGCAGTGGGTGCTGCCCACTTCTCATTCTTCTCATCTCCAATTTTGCTTTCATTCGAAGGGAAGAAATCTCTTTGCCATACTTGTTATCATGCCCAAAAATGCTTGGGAAAATCCACAGAGGCGGCACACAGACACACACAGACACACCATTGCAAGTCCCTGGCAGACCTGCAGCTCACACCACAGTGCTGCCCAGGATAGGCAGGGGTGCTTCTCTTCCCCCTGAATTCACATGCATACATTATTAAAACAGAGTAAAACTTCCTATGCAGGCTTATTTTCCTATCCTTTCTTTGCAAGAATCTCATACTGAGCACAGGAGAGAAAGGCACAAGACAACTAGGAAGACATTAGCAGCAACATGAGATGTGGTCTGTCTTCTCTTGCAGGACCACTATCAGGGGTTCCCTACAAGAGCTGTCTGAGACCACTCTCTCCACGGATGTTCTCTGCACATCCGTAACCTCCAACAGCTGTGTGTTTAAAAGTACAAACTTCCAAAACGAAGGCAGAACAGAAAGTCTTTTTCTTTTGCTTAAATGGCCTCAGACCTCCCCACATCCCCCCCCGGGGCAGCAGCCAGCTGCGTTCCTGCCTTCAGATGGTACCTGTGGAGCAGCTGCACTGACACAGCGCGCTCTTGACTGAGGCTCCACACACACACACACCTCAGATACCAGCACATTGCAGATGCACACAGTTTTCTATCACTGGGAGGGTCATGAAATAAATCTGAACAGCCAGGCTGAAGACCCTGTACTAACTGGTCACACGACAAGCTGAAATCTGCAGGTCTGACACCTGGGTTGCAGCAACCTGCACTATCAGCACCAGGTGGGGGAGGTAAGGATGGAGCACAGCCCTGCCAAAAGGGACCTGGGAGCACGGGTGGGTGGCAGCTGGTCATGAGCCAGCACTGTGCCCTCATAGCCCAAAGCCTACCATATCCTAGGCTGCGTTCAACACAGCACAGCCAGCAGGGAGAGGGAGGAGATCTGCCCCTCTGCTCTGTGCTGCGAGACCTCAGTGGGAGCACTGTGTGCAGATGGGAGTGCTCAGCACAGGAGAAACCTGGCGCTGATGGAGTGCATCCAGAGGAGGGCCACAGAAAGTCCCATGGATGGGACACCTCCCTATGCGACAGGCTGAGAGCGTGTTCAGGTAACACCAGGGAGGGCCTTCGTGAGCCCCTTGCAGGACGCCCTCTATGAGGAGGCTTATACAAATGAGAAGACAGAAACTGGGCACACAACACAATATTTCGGCTACGGGTTGACCTTGGGGGCAGCTTTTTGCTCTGTCTACACAAGATGGTCCCCAGCGTCTCTTCTACAGGAGCCATGTCAGACTTGGGCTGCTCCCTCTCCGCCATCCCCAAAGCCAGGCACTGAGCCAGGACCCCCCCAGGACAGACTCCATTAATGGAAGCTGAGCACCCCGTGAAAAAGGCTAAGTTATTAGCAAAGTAATTAAGGGTGAGTTTTTTCTTAATACAGATAAGATGCAAGCAGGAATAATTCAAGCAAACCTTATAACCCTTTGAATTCAGAAGCCCAGATCATTAATGCAAAATACTAATTAAAGCAAGCAAGCCTGGATAGAGAAGAGGAGGCTGTGCTCTCGGGGTACCATGTCCTTAATCAGCCAGGCACTCACGTATTTCAGGGCAGCAGCTGGCCTGGATAAGTGCATCCTTATCCTATCTACTGTCAAACGATGCTAAGCTGTGCAACATTTGCCCATTAGGGATGCTTCAAGCTTGGAATGTGGTCTGGCCTTACCTGCAGAGGTACATTAAGATGTTTACCAGCACTGTATTTTGCAAGAGATAGAAAGGCAGCCTGCCAAGAAACAGCTATGGCAGTAACTCAGGATGCATACAAGTGATCTTGGAGAACCAGAACGAAAATGCAACTAAGTGGTGGCAGTTTTCTAAAGAAGTGCTATTGATGATATAAATGCCAACTACTCCAGTGCAAAGAAAGAACAGAGGACAGCCTGTGCAAGTCAGGAGATACTCACACGCACAAGGCCAAAGTGCAGAGAGGGCAGAAACCAGCTCTGTTGGTACGAAGGATAAATGCTGAAAAAACAGCACGGTTACATGGGGACAAATTGGGAGAACAAAGCATCTGGGGAGAACTCAGCAGGGTGAGTCCAGGGCACCAGAGGGGTTCTGGGCAGGCAGCTCTGGCAGAAAAGAATGACAAAGGGTGATAGGCAAAACAGGCAAAAAACCTTATGGAAGGTGGTAGTGAAAAGCCAGACTCCCTGACGCTCCTTTACTATTGTTCTGCTTCACTCATCGGCAATAGGACAATTGTAATCAGGCATGTAATGAGGTTAGCACCACTGACATAACAGTAATAGCAGGGCAGAGAACTTGAATGTTTTCAAACGTGTGGGGTGATGAAATTGTCCTTGAGTTCGTAGAGAAGCAGCTGACTCACCCCAGAACTGCTTTCCTGCTTCATTAGAGAAATTCTGGAGGAAGAACGAGGTTGGAGACCTTAACAAGGCAAACCACCGCTCACCTTCCATGTCCTGCTGCAGTGCTCCTTGAGCAGCTCCAGTTCCCCTGGAGCAAAACCAAATGCCACCGTTGCAAATCCCCAGAAGGCATCCAGAAGATAAGGAACAACCAGATATGGCCATCCAGAAGGACTCATGGAAACCACTGCCTCCCCTTCTCCAACCATACATGCCATACTGCTGGGACAGGGAAAGGATTGGTAGGAAGGGAAGCAGGAGGTCTCTCAGGACCTGGCTTAAGTGCATTAACGCTCTCCTGCAGTATGAAAGGCTGAGAAACACGCTCTGATCTACTGCATAGAAGCTGAATATGTTTCTGCTGTCCAAAAGAACCAGTCTGAAAGCTGAAACGGGAAGACAGAGCCAGCTCCCTCAGCCCAGTGCTATTCGCCATCAAAGGCCAGGTTGCTGGGAGGCAGAACATACTCATCCATCTGCAGGTGGTTTGGAGCTGGAAAGGCATTCAGAAAGCAGAATTAGACTTCAAAGCGATCCTACCATATTAGAGAAATTAAATGGAAATTTGACTGAAAGCCAACAAGCAATGATGCTACCCAGATGAAGGAGAAGTAATGAGGTGTGGGCTTACTAGCAAGTCTTGGGGCTGCATGCAATTCCCAGCTGAGTCACCAGCATTGCTCGGGTGTATGCAGAGCCAATGTCAGTGGGATGTACGACCAACAGCATGCCCTGCAAGAGGCAGGGTGGATTTGTTTGTTTTGACACCACAGTTAAAAAGAAGATGGTGTTATTTAAGAGAGGGGGAAAGGAGATACCCGTGGTGAGAGCCTTCACGTACACAATAAGCCATAGGAAGAAATCCAAAACAGGTTCCTCAGAGGAGATTTGGAGTCTCCATCAGCAGAGTTATCCAAACACAACTGCGTGGGGGTGCTGGGTGGTCCCACAGGGGGTGGGGGAGGGCTCCAGTTCTGCCTCCAGACTCAGCGGGCTCTGAAACACACAGCTCCCTGCGTGCAGTCACAGACAGGATGAAACCAACTGCAGCAAGATAATTCTAGGTCAAACACTGGGAAAAACAGGATAAGAAGCAGAAGAGTGCAGTTCTGAAACAAATTTCTTGGGAAACTTTTGGAAGGGAAGGAGAGAGGGGGAAAAACAAAGGAAAAAAAGGCAAGAAAAGCATTTGTCAGAGACCTCAGCTACAGCTCATGAAGCCTTTTGTTGGGCAGATGAACAGGGTAATATCCTAGAATGCAGCATTTATTGGATTATATTTTAGAGCTCCTTGGGTTCAAAAGCTAATAACATAACTCAAGTAAGCCAAGGGTGAGAAACAAGCAGGGGAGATGGGCACAGAAATAAACGATCAAATAACCAATCTGAAACCTCCCGCCATTTAGTGCCGCATTCGAGCTAATTCTCTCTAGGAGAGAAACGTTCTGTAATATAGCAGCAAAAGAAGAAAAATGCATTTACAGCCTAAAAATAAAATTCATGGTAGAGAAGTGGTAGAAGGCACAAATGCTCCATAACTACACTGAGCTTCTCCATATCAGCCAGCAACAAAGCAGCACGTGTGAAAACACGTTCCACTAAGGAAAATTCTCCAAGTAACTCTGATTTGGCAATTCTGTGTACTTCACATTAACAGCAATTAACTCAATAGCAAAACACTGCAGTTCTTTACCAGAAGGAGTACCTGTTGCCTGAAAACTCCCTCCCCGAGATCAATCACAGGGGTACAGTTCAGCACTGCTCACATTTGCTCCTTGTTTGTGGGCTTGCTCTCAGCTGCAGCAGTTACTGCAGATCCACCTGTACACAGCACTCAGTTTTCCCCCCTCCCCTCCTCTCAAACAATTAACACCTCTGAAATTAAATCAATGCCAGGTGGTAAACCCTATTACTGCATGCTAGATAGGGAAGGCAGATTTCATTGTTGGTTCTGCGACTGTATTGGCAACTGTTTTCAGGCTATGAACGCAGCTTTATTTGTCCTAAATGCAAAATCCCAACCAATCTGCAGCAATCAATACAGCAGCAGGGATTTGGAACAACCTGCTACACGTCACAATGGGGATGCTTCCAACAAATCATATCTCAGAAGTGCTCAAATCCAACCTTAATTCTCCCTTTCTCTCCCTCAGAATTGGTCAAATCCATAGCGCTATTCGTAAAAACAGGTTTACTTATCTATGTGACAGGAAGATTGAGAATAAAACGCCTGTAAAAGATGTTATTTTTGTAAAGGAAAGGCGTTACTGGACCAAGAGAAGCACGCTGAAAGATTAACGGTAGATCTAGTTGAAAACTACTGCTAATCTGTATATTGGACAGAAAACCTGGTTTCCTCAAATGCCGGCGTTTGTGCAGGATGATGGATTTGGCACAGTGCTATTTCCTCAGGGAAAGCCCTGTAATTACCAGGCTCAGAGGGAAGGGCTCATTTTGGGGTACTCCTACCCATGGGAACACACACTGGGTGCTCCTGTCCCTGCGAGCCCACAGTGGTGGGTGCCCCCCCCCCGCTGGGCTGCAGGATGTGCCACCGCTGGGCTAATCCCAGGCACCCAAATATTTGGGAGCTCAGGGGAACTTTCTATCCCACATTTCAGGTACTTTGCTGGTTTGCACCTGATGTGAGCCAGGCTTCCCTGCCAGCCCCATCCTGCGGCTCACACCCAGCTGCTAAGTGGCTCCCACTGTGAGCTGCGTTATCTCCCCACATGCAGCAGGACGGCAGCAAGGTGCAGACATCTCCACGTGGAATTACAGCTGACAACACATAACTGAGCTTTAAATTACTGCCTCCTTCCCAGGGCAGCTGCCCTATACCATTCCTTAGATTTATAGAGTTTAAACCCAGACAGGACCATTAAATCCTCAGCAGCCCCTGCCTGTAAGAAGACATTGCATTTCATCCATTCATGCTCCGTTCCAGCCAGGGCTCAGCACTGCCCTGCTCTCAGCACTGCTGACAGAGCCACTCGAGGCTCCTTCCCTGCTGCGTGCCTGCAGGCTGCTGTGCTGGTGGTAGAAGGACACTGGGGCTGTGGGAGCAAGGGCTGCAGAAACAAACTGCTCCTGGTCCGCCCATCCTGACCCAAACAGAGGCACCCTACACATCAACCATAACATATGGGCAGAGAGTGGTTACACAACAGTAATTCAATCAGAAGACTGTTGTAACTCCAGAAACTGGAAGATTTATGGCCCTTTCCATCACACATTTGATTATTTCTGTCTGCTTTAGAACATATGAGTGTCTGCTTAATGGTTTCATGGGACTTAAGTGCCAAACGAAAACAGGGCACATCTGTGCTGGAGCTGCAGGTTGCTCTTCAGTCCATTTGCTCACAGCTGGAGCGAAGTGCTTGTGCCATGATTCCCTCTGCTCCCCTGCACCACACCTGGCAGCCTCAGCCCCATTTCCTGCTGCCGCCCAGCAGCAGGACAGGGCACCCAGGCAGCCACCCAGCCCTGGGCTTCTTCCACACCTTCAAGAAGACTGCCTTCAACATTTGCCTACCACCTCCCAATACAGTTCCATTTGGCAGCATCAGCTTCTTTTTTTAATTGTTTTTTTTTTCTTCCATATTTTCTCAGTCTATATTTCATTTCTATTTATTTTTTTCCAGTTGTTTCCTGTCTTGCATCTTCCCTTATTCTGTGTGACATTACAGAGCAGTTTGCGCTGCTGCTCTGAGCCATGCGTGGTTATTGCCTCAAACACAGAAATCTCCGCCTCTTTGCATGTCAGGATGTGAGGACAACAGACAGAGCCTGCATGGCAGAATTCCCAGATTCCTGTCACAACTCCACCACAAATTTTGAAAAATAATTTTTTATTCTTTCATCTGATTAAGTTGTTTGGTGTGAGAGCGGTGAGGTGCTGAACAGCTGCCCAGAGAGGCTGTGGATGTCCCTCATGTCCATCCCTGGAGGTGTCCAAGGCCAGGTTGGATGGGGCCCTGGGCAGCCTGGGCTGCTGTGAGATGTGGAGGTTGGTGGCCCTGCGAGTGGCGGGGGGTCGGAGCTTCGTGATCCTTGAGGGCCCTCCCAACCCGGGCCGTTCTGTGATTGTGTGATCTGATAATTTCTCAGTATCTTCATGCCTGGAGGGAAGCCACTATTTTGCTCTCCATCGCTCATGGTCTGGCCTGCTGCAGAAGGTCAGAAGACTCCCCAGTCAGCTTGATTTTTCTCCACTTGAAATTGAGAATCCATTCAACCCAAAAGTATGAGAGAAAATAAACCCATTTCAGCAAAGATATTTTTCAAGGAAAAATAATCTCTTACATTTCAAATTACCATCTTGCCCCTATAAAACCAGAAAATTCATTCTTCTTCTGTTTGGCAGGCAAACAGAAGGGCAGAGTCACAGTGACCTGCATTTGCCCTCAGCATGAGAGCTGACATTCACACTGAGAGCCCTCCCTGGCAAGTCTTTGAGATCTGTGCCCTATACAGATATAGTTTCCTATGACAGCAATTTTTTGTCTGTAGAACTGCGTTACACCATAGGGAGCCACTGCAGACTGGGGCTCTGTCACCAGAAAACGCTCACACTTTGCATTCACTTGCATGCAAACCCAGGAGAGCAAAGCATAAGCAAACAGACTTTCTACAACACCGAGCATTCGAGGAATCTGGAAACATCAAAATATCAGAGAAGCGAGAGCCAACCGAGAGCACGCAGGCAAGGTGATGCTCAGGAGCCTGGAGGAGCTCCCTCCTGCTGGCTCTGCTCCTGTAGGGCCCTCCTGGGAGGGCACAAGGGAAAGCTGTCACTCCTTGTGCCCGGTGGGCTTCTGCACCTCCTGGAGCAGGGCGGTGAGCAAAGCCCTGCAGGTGAGAGGCCTGGTGTAGGAGGGAGCAGCCTGGATGTGTGTGCTGAGCTCCCTCTGCCTCTGTGCGCTTGTTTCCTTTTGCCTTTGGAAACACAGCACTGCTTCCTGCCCAGCCTGGTGGGCTTTTCTTCTCTTAACACACAAGGAAATGAGCAGACAAATGATGCCTTTTTAATTTCTTTTACTTACTGAAGATTTTCATTTAAAGCAAAACTGAGTAAGAAATCAGGCTTCAGATATTTTGGAATTAAACTTTTCCTGTTCCCCATCTTCCAAAACCACCTTAGAAGACAGCAGCATCCTGGCAGGGGATGTAGGAGATCTGTGTTGGTGCTCCCAACTGTCTTGGAGCAGCAGAATCCCTGTGGTGCTCACACTAAGCAAAAGCTGCTTTTCTGCATAGAAGAGGGACTATTTCATGCAAGCTGCCAGCCCTGTGAATATGCCTCGTCCCGCATCTCCACATTGACTCCAGTCCTGCTCCCTTGGGCCCACCCAGCGCCTCGGCACCCCAAGACCTGCTGCTACCAGGGCCATCAGCAGCATGACATCCCGCGGCTGGGGTGGGCACAGAGCCGGGAGGACACCAAGTGCCCCTCTTGCAGGGGGCAAATCCACTGGGACAGAACGGAAGAGAAGCTCCTGGCTGGGCCTGGCGCCAGCAATGAGTGCAATTATTTGTTAATCGCAGAGCTCAGGCATTGCACTGTAGCCATGGAGACAGGACTGGGAAGAGGGAAAGCTGCAGTGGTGTGCATGGGAAGCCCCTGTCAGGAGGACTCCATCCTATCCACCATGCCTCTGGTGTCCAGCCCAGCTTCATAGGGCTCTGTGGGCCACAGTCCGGCCAACCAGATGTCCTGGCAGGCAAAGTATCTTGACGTTGCTGTCCTATTTTGCATCACGTGAAAACTCAGTATCTCTTTTCGGCATTTTCTGATGACTGTCTCCCACCCTGGGCTCGGAATCTGCAGATCCTTGAGGGATCAGTGGTGACATGGGTGCAGGTGACACCTCTGTGCTGCCAGCCAGGGCCCAGCTCTATGCAAGGGCTGCTGCCATGCTGGGTGTGATCAGGTGTGCATGTGAGTACCAGCAATGTTGGGATGTCCCTCTGCAATTTCATAGAATCATATGTATTGTATGTTTTGAGTTGGAAGGGGCCCTTCAAGGCCCTCTGGTCCCACTGCCTGCAGTGCACAGGGACACCACAGCTCCATCAGTGCTCACAGCCCATCCCTGACCTCGGCTGTGCGCAGGGATGGGGCAGCACCGCCTCTCTGGGCAACCTGTGCTGTGTTTCATGGCCGTTAGCATAAAAAGCCCAGATCCCAGATCTTTCACAGCTGTATTGGTGCTGCAAGACCTGCAGGACACCCTACACACAAGGGGCTGAAGCAGAAAAGAGAGACTGCAACAAACCTGGACCTTTCCTGAGACACATGCTCAGTGCTCATGAAACAGTGCCCATTCTGCTGGGACTCACCTCCTGGCACCTGCAGCCCAAACCCAGTCCTGCTCCAGCCCCTTGCTGCTTTCCCCTCTGCACACTACAGCAAAGACAGCTTCACCATTCAAACAAATCTAGGTTCTTAATTTACAGAGCTCTTTTTCCCCACTAGCAGTGAGCAAACCCAGGAAAAGAAAATCTGCTTCCAACAATCTCCACTGGGTAACAGCCTTCCCTATTTTCCCTCCTCTCTGCAGCAGTATCACCCCCCCAACACCACCACCACCACAACCCTGCCCCCTCCCTCACCATGCTAACAAGTTTATATTCACACACTGGGACTTGGCATAATTTGCATTAGTTCAAATGAAAGAGCTGCATTTAGCACCATATTTTCAATCAACTCACTTGAAAGTCAGAGTGGCAGATAAGAGTGAAGGAGAAATTAACTGTAGAAAAGGGGCTTTTTAGTCTGCAGAGGTTGAGTACAAAGCAGGAGAAGGGCATGTTGAAATCCTTTTACAGGAGAATGAAAGTGTTTGCTCTGTTCTTCCAAGCCCTCAGCGTGGTAAATTCTAAAAGTAGCACACCAGTGAAAGGGAGAGAGATTAATGACCATTGTTTCATGCAACTGGGTAATCAGGAAGGAAATAACTCAGCCCTAGTAGCTAAATTTAATTTAAGGATATACAAATCTACGCTTAATGATACACTGGCAAATATATTGCATGATTAAGTAAGAGATCTGATGTCAGGAAAGAAATCAGTGCCGGCTCCAGCAGTGGAAAGGAGCTGGCAGAGGAAGGCACATCTTTGTGGGGTCTGGCTGCGGTGCCAGGCAGTGCTCAAGCTTTGTCTCCAGGGATGTGCTGGGCAGGAGGCGGCAGCTTCACACCCCTCCTATGGGCACACAGTCACAGGGAACTGAAAAATCTACATCTCAAGCCCGCCTCAGAAACCTGGATAAAAACAGACAGCATGCAGTCAGTGACTTTGCCCTTGCAGTGCCTGTGCCAAAAATGCCAGTTCCCAGTGCACTGGAAGAGGGGAACTGGCATCATCTTAAGGATGAAATCTTAGCACAGAAGAGCATCCAGTGTATGTGCAAGCCCATTCTGCCATACACCCGCAGAGCCACCAGGAGGGAATGCATTCAGGTCCTGTGCTACCGTACTCTCATTAGAGCTAATCAAGCCATGCAAAGTCCCCACTAACTCATTGGAGTAGTCAGCACCTGCTGCTCCACGTGGGCTGGCACAAAGCATCACTAAGGCTACCCAGCTGTGCAGGGGGGCAGCTCGAGCATCAAGGCATGGCACAATATCCCATGGAGCAGATCTCAGTACACACAGCAACTAATAGACCTTTTCCATACAAACATCCACCTAAAAACTCCATAAACCTGTAAGTGCAAATCACAGCCTGCCAGATCCTAAGAACAGGGCTGGGGGGAGCAGAGCAACTTATTTTGTTGGCTGGAGGGACAGGTTGTTCTCAGGGCTCTGGTGGGTTCCAGGGGAGGAAGCAGCTTGCAGGACTCATGCAGACATCCCAATATTCTGACTATTTGGGGTTCCTCCACTGTAGCAGAAAGCAGAGAAGCAGAGAAGGCCAGTGAACTCAGCCACAGCTGGAGTGGGAGACAATGGCTTTGGGAAGGTGACATTAGCAGACTGCAGGGACAGATCCAGCACATCCTCTGATCCAGCTTATCGCAGTGGTATCAGCACTCCACCTCTGGAGGGGACCCCCAGGTGCCCAGGGCACGCACAGCGGGCTGGCAGTGGGATGCTGGCACAGCCCTGGCACTGCCTGATGAGCTCTGCAGATGCCGGTGCTGTCACTTGGGTTTAGCATCTGTACGGCGAGCAGACAAGTGAAGTGCTGACAGATGCTTTCCCTGAACAAGGCTTTCTGACGGGTGCCTTGATCTGTAACATTTGGTTTCATCACAGCACTGACTCATCAGCCCTTAGGGCTCTTTGATCATTCACTTTGTGAATTTTTGTCTTCCCGCTGTCCAAGGTGTCAACACTGACAGGGACACTTTTGGAAGAAGAGGGCAGCAATAATTCATTTCAATCTCTGTGGCTGCACTCCGCAGTGTCCAGCCCATGGATGTCGCTCCAGCATGGCTGGCTGTGCCCTGGCGCAGGCTCTGAGCCATGGGAGCTGCTGCTTTCACAGCAACACAGCGCAGCCCACGAGCACAGCCCTCCTCAGCACACCTGTCCACTGCCTGGGCGCTTGCAGCTCGTGTGAAGAAAACAAGAAACGAAGAGAAGGGTGCAAAGTTTGGGTCGGAGTAGTGCTTCCCAGCAAGCTCACTGCTGCCCTTCACTCAGTGGTCTCCAGCACAGCAGCTCTCTGTGCATGCAGGGCACTGTCCTGCAGAGATGGGGGGCTACTCTGAGTGCACACTTGTTCCAGTGCTGTCACCATGGGCAAGAGAGCAGCAGAGTGAAGCTCAAAGGCAGAGCTGGAATTGTGCCTGTGTAATCTGCTTGAGAAGCCAAGAGGACAAAATGCAAGATCAAGGGAGTAGTTAAAATGATCTAGCTTTGATCTAAGACATAAAAGAGTGGAAGAGCTTTTTTTTTTTCCCCCCCAAAATGTTAAATATTAGCTATTAGTAAATCTGAAGTGCGCATTTTCCTGTCCAAAGAGATTCAAGTCACTTCAGTAAGCCCAGCAGCCGCCCAGCACTGCCCACAGCCCTGTCAGCGCAGCACAGCCCCAGCCTGGGTTGGCAGCAGGCACCATGGCCGTGTGGCTGCGGCTGCTCCCAGCTGACACTGCCCTCCCGGGGCTCCCTGTCTGCTCAGGGACTCAGGTTTGGCTGTAACCACACACGCTTCTCATGCTCATCTACACCCACTGGGCAGGTGCACAGGCTTCCAGTGGTTTGTACTGGGAAATGCAACTCACCATGCCTGGTGGGATGCCCTCATCTCCCCCTCCCACCTGCACTAAGCACAGCTTTGACATTTTTAGCTCTCTACCTGTGGGATGTTCTGACTTACAAAGGGAGCACAGGGAGACCACTGGCACCAACTGGACTTCAGCACAGTGTGGGATCCATGCGCACGGGTTGAGGAGGACTGTGGAGGTGGCAGAGCCCGACCCAGAATCGCTGTATGGATAGATCAAGGCAGCAACTTGTTTTTTTTCCAATGAAACACAACAGCAGACTGGAATTTTTAGAAGATGGGGAAAAAAACAAAAAACAAAACACACACACAGAGCCAACCAACAATTTTCATGCACTGACTGAACAACCACACTGAACTTCAGAAGCAGCTCTGTGTCGTCTCCTGGTAAATCAACCTGCAGGTGAGAGAAATTTCCCACTTATTCTCTGAGGCTTAAAAAAAAATGCAGCAGATAACAACTACTGTATAATACTACTACTATAATATGTTTCCAGGATGCTGTGTATTAGCCAGGAATACAATACTTTATGCCTTCTATTGACACTGCACAGAAGTTGAAGTTAAGTTGAAGGTTGGGTTGGATGTCAGGGGGTGGTGAGGTGCTGAACAGCTGCCCAGAGAGGCTGTGGATGCCCCTCATGTCCATCCCTGGAGGTGTTCAAGGCCAGGTTGGATGGAGCCCTGGGCAGCCTGGGCTGCTCTGAAATGTGGAGGCTGGTGGCCCTGCGTGTGGCGGGGGGTTGGAGCTTCATCATCCTTGAGGTCTCTTCCATCCCAGGCCGTTCTGTGATTCTGTGATCTCCTCCAGGAAGTGCAGCAGTAGCCATTCCCTGCAAGGGTGCTGCAGTGAGCTTGGAGAACTGCTCACACTTACACAGAGCACAGTCACAGCCCTGCAAGAGGGGCAGCCGCACAAAGTCACACAGCATCCTTCATATCCACAAGCCCTGCAGCAGCCCATGGGCAGCAGGGACGTGCCAGGACATTGGGTCAGGCAGCAGTGCTATGCTCTGCTCTACACATGGCAAAGCTATGCAGCTGCTGACCACTCTGTCTTGTGATAGCAGCTTTTGTGCTCCCACATCAGTGTCTCATCTCAGAATGACTGACAGGGCTCTCGGAGCTCTGCACAGCTCAGAGGAATGCATGGCCCTGTTTATTTAGTGGGTTTGGTGGAGCAGGTGAGTTTAGTAGAAGCTGATAGGAATGTTTATCACATAACAGCCAGGCAGAGCAGCTGCAGCATATCAGATCAAACAGAAAGGGGGATCTGTGCTGCAGGAGGGCTACGGGCACAGCACAGGCAGCAGGGAGAAGAGGGAAGGATGCAGAGCGAGTATTTAATCATAAATATTTCAAGGTCTGAATTCCAAAAGCCTGCCCAAGTAAGTTGGTGGCTGAGCTGGCAGCTTTGGGGAGGGCACAAGGCAGAGTGCATGCACCCCATCCAGCACCTCGCTGCACTGATTTCTACAGGTGGGGGTTTGTGTAAAGGAAACCACGAGCATCTGCAGCCTGCAGGGCTGGGCTGTGCTGTGTGTGTGCACTGTGCACAGTTGGCGTGGCAGACTGCAGCCTGTCCTGTGAGCTGAGCTCTCACATCACAGAGGTCTTCACGTGCTGCTAAGGGTTGGTTTCAGGAAAGGATCTGCATCTCCCTGGAGTTTCACTTGTGTCTAATAGATAAGGTTCAATGTAAAAATTACATCCAACAGTGTTGCAGCATATTGTACAAATCTGGATTGTAAATGCTTGGCAAGGAAAGCAAGGAGAACAGCTCTCCAGGCTGCAGAAGCATCCCCAGAACGTTGGCTTTTCATGGTGGGCTATTTTCAAGATCTGACCTCCTCCCCCAAAAGGAAAATACTGCCCAAACTGATAAAATAACAGCTACTGGTAGCAGATCCAGACCAGAGTTATTGACAATGCTTTTATGGAGGGAGCTGAACAAAGGCCATGGCACAGAGGCACTAGTTAGGCAGAAATGTCACAGGGCTGGCCTTCAGCCCACAGAACTTCATTTTTGTGCTGCTGACTTCCAGGATCTCATAATAAAGCACTCCCTAGAAGTTCTGCCTTTGTCTGAAACTCCTGAGAAAAACAGAAATAAAGTACCCAAAGAATCACCTTCTCCTGCCATCTTAGATAAAAGCTGACCAGAATCTTGCTAAAATAAACCGACGTTTCTGTTGTTACTCAGACAGTAAGCAAGCCCAGGAAGAAAGCCGATGTGAGCTGGAAATGCTGCATTTTCCATAACCCTATAAGTAATGTTACAGATGGATAATTTTGCAGCAGCAAGGAACCCCCCTGTCCTGCACTGCTCACACAGAAGCAGTTTTCCTGTACAGAAGCATGGCCCGGCTGCCCCCAGCTGCCCACCTCCACCTGCAGAGCCCCGTTCCCATGGCTTCTTCCTGCAGCCCTGAGCAGCAGTGTGTGGGAGCAGCACTGGTGCGTAAGCGTTGCACCATCAGCTGCATGCATTCCTTTGGGTTGGATAGAAGGGAAAAGTCCTTTACAGTGAGGGTGGTGAAGCACTGGAACAGATTGGCTCAGAGATGCAGGGGATGCTCCATCCCTGGAGACATCCAAGGCAAGGCTGGATGAGGCCCTGGGCGGCCTGATGGAGCTGTGGTGACCCTGTGCACTGCAGGGGAGTTGGACTGGATGGCATTTAAAGGTCCCTTCCAATTCTAAGGACTCTACGACTTACTTTTAACAGCCTTTTGCTTCCAGCAGGTGCAATTTCAAATTTGAGAGAAGGGGAGGGGAAGGGAGGAGAAGGAAAGGAGAAAGAGAAGGGAAAGGGAAAAGGAAAGGGGAAATGAACAACAAAAAAAGAACATAAACTTCAGTTTCCAGTCATGTGCTGTGCACACCTGCAGCCCATGGCCTAAGAAGACCTCTTGTCAGTGCTTTCCATCATATGAGGAATCTCACAGCTTCCCTTAAGACAAAGGTGTTACTCAAAATGGGGACTGGATCGACTGCACTGAAATCTGGTTAACTAAACCCACAGTGAGACCACCGTGTCACCTCACATGCGTTTTGTGATAGATGGCAACAATAACATTTCTCCAATCTCGGCTGCAATATTCATCCAACCGGGCAACTCCTTTAGATAACCTACAGGGTAACCTTTCCTAAAGTAATTAAAATACTAAAGTCATTAGCTATTCATTTTATCCTACAGAATACTCATCCTAAAATTAGTTAACATTCCCAGGTGAATATTATGAAACTGATTAGTTTTCACCTTTCTGCGGATTCATCTTTGCTATCAGGCAAACTGCTGCACTCCCCAATAGACCGCAGTAGATGCAGGTTGGGTGCACTGATGTCAGCACAGGTGGAATAAAGAGCCCTGTGCCTATCAATAACTGCAGAATCATACAATCCTAGAACGGCCTGGGTTGCAAAGGCCCCCAGTGCTCAACCAGCCCCAACCCCCTGCTGTGTGCAGGTCGCCAACCAGCAGCCCAGGCTGCCCAGAGCCACATCCAGCCTGGCCTTGGATGCCTGCAGGGATGGGGCACCCACAGCCTCCTTGGGCAACCTGTGCCAGTGCCTCACCGCCCTCTGGCTGAAAAACTTCCTCCTCACATCCAACCTCAACCTCCCCTGTCTCACATTCAAACCATCCCCCCTTGTCCTGTCAACACCCACCCTCACAAACAGCCGTTCTCCCTCCTGTTTATTTGCTCCCTCCAAGCACTGGAAGGTCACAATGAGTCTCCCTGCAGCCTTCTGTTCTCCAAGCCAAACAAGCCCAGTTCCCTCAGCCTTTCCTTACAGGAGAGCTGCTCCAGCCCTCTGAGCATCTCAGTGGCCTCCTCTGTGCCCATTCCAAGAGCTCCATATCTTATGCTGGGGGCCCTAGACCTGGACACAGAGCTGTGCATCTTGTGCAGAACCCCTCCTACTTTTTGCTCCAGTGTTGTGCTCAACCTGCACTGAGGAGCTTCATTTCAACCTAAGTTCTAATTCATTCATATTCATCTTTTAGCGTGGTCAATTTTAGTTCAAGCTTTAACATTTCAACTTCATCTAGCGCTGAACAACGTGATGCTTTCAGTGCAAAGTTCCCCAAATGGTCAGGATTTGCTTTTCATCCAGCACAAAAAGAAGCACGGGGCCAAATTTGGGTGGTGGAGTGGGGCCACACTGCCTGGTACAGTGAGTACATCCTTAACCAAGGGACCGGGAATCTTGGGGAACATCATCAGAGAGCACAGGGATGCAACGAGAATGGCCAGGCAGAATCCAAAATGGGAATGTACTGGACTTACAAACAGCAGAAAGCAAAGTATAAAGTCATTCATAAACAGCAGAGTTGTGCATCAGATGCCACACAAGAAGGGCTGGATGTGTTTTTACATCTGGGACTGGAACCAAGAGAATTTGTCTTAGAAGCATGGCCCCCAAGATCAAGAGAAGACAGCTGGAGACTGCTGTCAATGAGCTAAATCCATCATGAAATACTACGTTAATCAAAGCATTTTCAGAATCATTATCAATTGGCTGAGAGAACAGATTAGGAGCACAAAAAAACGCATGCAAGAAGATGCGCCGAGTGGTCTCCTGGCAAAGGACACATTAAATATCACTGAGCAGGGACTCTACTGGTTGTGCTTCTATTAAATATTAATGATTTCAACAGCACAAGTGAGGAAGCTGTGAATGACATCTGTATGGGAATGATTACAAGTGCTTTGGCGGATAGGATTAGAATTCAAAGTCATCTTGGTAAATTGGAAAATAGTCTGAAATCAAAGAGACAAAATTCAGTAGAGACAAGCACACATACAAATGAGGGAAAAACAAATATTCAGAGACCAGAATAGGGATCGCCTGCTAGGCAGCAGGGTTGAAAAAAGAGGCAACGGTGACAGCTGAGAACAAACTGAACATGAGTTAATAATGTCAACCTGTCAGTGCAGTAATGCACACTGGGATCTGCAGACGCCGGCGCGATGCATGAGATGTGGCAGGAAACACTCTGGGCTCCGGAGCACAGAGCAGGGCCGGGCTGGCTACCTGGGAAAAGCTTTAATTATCTGGAAAGCCGCATGTTGGAAGAACTTAATTAGGAAGGGGATAGAATACTTCTTGCTTATGAAGCGTGAGACAGACTTGACATGGTTTGGTATCTGTCAAACATGGCTTTATTCCACCTCGCCCCGCTTCAGGTGCATGTTGAAGCAATGTGTTTCAGGATTCTTATTCATGCCTCTCAAAATCTTCTCTCTTTGAGCTCTGCCTTCATAGCCTTCATCCATTCCGTGCTGGAGCAATTCACTGATACTACACAGTGGTATTTGTGCAGTACCACATCATGCAAGCTCGGGTCAGATCAATGCATCCCAGCACATTCCCTGTGTGCAGAGCCGTTGTACACAAAGTGCTCATGTACCTGCACAGAGAAGATAAGCTGCACGTTGCTCTGTGTCATTTCACAGCAGCACACAACACTGGCTGCTGCTGCTTTTGTGTCCTTTGTAATATCACCCAGCCACTGGGATCACTGCAAGAGATTACCAAAGGCAGCAATCTTCAGCCCACTTAGTCCTGCATCAGCAGCTTTCTGAACAATAACCATCTTCCAAGGCTTTGGTTTGGTAAGTGCTGCTGTGCTCAAAGCAGAGCTCTGCAGAGCTGGGCTGGCGCCTTACAGACCAGGCCCACCTTCCCAGCACTGCTGTGCTGCAGCACAGACCTCAGTGGGGATGGCAGCCGGCTCCTGGCGAGCCCTGCTTTCCTCCATGGGCAGTGGATCAGCAGAGCACTGTGAGGGGCATCCAGGATTCTGTGGCAAGGCTCACTCCAAATCACTTCAGGAAGAGTTTGCTTCTCTCCATCAGCCCTCTGCACTCTTTCTGTGGACACCTCTGGGGAAGATGGGCATCACCCCAAGGATGAAGGGCAGCATGTTCACCACCTGCTTCGAGACAGGAAGGAGCAGGGATCTTCCCTCACAGACAGGATTCCAAACCTGTGGGATCTCCAGAGGGAGCAAGGCTCTGGCAGCACATTCCTCCCATTGCCTTCCCCAGGATCACTTTCCTCTTCCTCCCAGGGTGACAGGCAGGGCAGAAGATGCTCTCCAGGCAACAAAGTGACCCATAAATACTCGGTGTATTGGTAGGGTAACAAACCTCAGGATCCCAACAGATGGCTGTCCAGACATATGAGCCCTTTAAAACTCTTGGGCTGCTTGAAGGAGTGTTTAACTTACAGATCAGTTATTCTTTGCTTAAAAATGTCTTCAGCTGAGAATCCATCAGTCACCCTCACTGTGAGCAGCCCTTACTTCATGGTTGAGCTACTGCAGATCTCAAATTCCCATCCCTAAGCCCATCTCATACGTAGGGTACTGAGGTGGGAGCACTGTGATACATTTTTTCCTGAAAATGCCTCTGGTAATTTTTCCACAAAAAGCATCTCTTTAACAGAACATTTGGTTTTGGTGACTTTGCTCATTAAAAAGCCTGAGCAAGTCTGAATACAGAAGTCATAGCTGAAAATGTAGATTTTCTATTTGAAGGTGGAGAGTAGCGCCTAAATAAAGTCTAAATCAGGTCATATTTCGTAACTGGATGTTTATAAAGTTGGCATCCATTCCTTGTTGTTAGAGTGTTATTTCACAAGATAGTTTGGCCATTGCTTCCTATTCTCCTTATCATAGAATCATCACAGAATCACAGAACGGCCCGGGTTGGAAGGGACCTCAAGGATGATGAAGCTCCAACCCCCCGCCACACGCAGGGCCACCAACCTCCATATTTCATAGCAGCCCAGGCTGCCCAGGGCCCCATCCAACCTGGCCTTGGACACCTCCAGGGATGGGTCATTCTGCCTAGCTATTATGGAAGAAAGAGAAGTAAATACAAGTAAGCCTTGGCACGCTTCATTATAGCCCATCTTTTTGTAGCTCGGCAATTTAAGGTGTTTTTGCCTTTCCCTTTCCTTCAGCTGCTGGTAGAACATTACGCAGGTCTGTCATGCCAACGGAAAGAGGTTGTGCAGCTGTGGCGGGAGCATTTCATTCCTTTCTGTTCACTCCTTCCTCTACATGTGCAAAGTTTCACTTCAGAAAGGACGTCTATGGACAACAGAAGCTACCATCCAACATGTTCTGTGGAGATACAAGAGCCTTTAAAACCAGAGGGAGCACACAGCACAGCCCTGTCCAGCTCCCCATCCTGCAGCTTACATCCACCATAAACACACATGTTTAGCATAAGAAAAGATGGAATAAGACGCAGAGCTCCACTCCAGTCCCCAGTCAGACTGCTGCCTCAGTTGCACAGGAACTTCCCATTAGCATTTTTTCAAAGCCAGCCTTTTTACAATGTACTTCCTTATGTACCCACCAGAGATTACATGCTGCTCATGGTAACTGCACAGAATAATATCATGTGAAGTACAAACACTTTCCTCTCTCAGCGAGGCATTTCTGTACCGATAGAAGGAGCTCCTGGAGTTCTTTTTCTCTTCTTTGTTCCTTTATAGGCTGGCGATATGAAAATTGCTTGTGCCTTGGGGTGTGGATGCTGGAGGCTGCTGTCACCTGCCCATGAGCAGCACGCTCTCCTCCATGAGGTTTTGCTGGGCTGTGACCATCTGCAGACTCCCAGCCAAGAAGCAAAACGTGCTACTGTGCTTTGGGGAGGGAAAAGTGGGGGCAGCTGGGTTCTTGGAGGCCTCTGCAGGAGCACAGTGCCCAGGTGGGCTCCTCTGCACAGCCTGGGAGCACCACAAAGCCCAGCACAACACATGAGGCACAGCAGTCACCCAGTTAACCTGCTTTGAGTTGATAAGTTACCGTGATCATCCAGAGCACGTCTACTTTGAAAAGCAGGTTTCACTGCAGCACAGTTCGATCTGAGCCAGGATAAACAAGAAGAGAATTTCCTATGCTCTTCCTAGCATATGCACAAAATATATCTTCCTTCACCTTTGCAAATAGGGGACAATGGTAATTTGTTATGTGCATTAAAATTGTAATAATGCTTTTCAGTACCATCAAGATTACATTAGGAAGCTCTGTGTTCCCAAAGGGAAGATTAAAGTGCAAATCTAATAGCATGATTTGTTCTTCAGTGGAGCACTCTTGTGTGGCTTGGAACAAAATATTCCCAGCAGAAAATATCCCAACACGCCTGTGAGAGCAGTTTGTGCCTCACCAGCTCTGTGGGAAGGCGAAAGCCGCATTTTCTATTTGTGTTGATGAGTCTTGTGCACAGGAGAAGCCTGGATCTGTAGGTAGCTGACCTGTATGGAGGGAAAGCTGAAGTCATGCCTTGCAGAAGCTGCAGACAGGTGAGATGGCAGAAGTGTGACTCTCAGGAGTTGGTTTCTGGGTCTCATCCTCCCCAGCACAGCCTCCAAGAGAAAAACCCTCCGAGAAACCCTCCAAGCAGGGAAGCTGCAGCCCAGGGGGAGTAGGAGCAGCCCAGGACCTCGACATCGGGGAATGTTTCCTGCAAGGCAGGCACCAGCATGCAACACATTGAAGGAGCCATGTCTAATTCTGGAGGGCATAGGACTGGTGTGCAGCATTTTGTTGTTGCAGATTTCCATAGCCACTGGAAGATGAACACAGCCGATGATGCAGCACATCTCTCAGCAGAAAACCCCAATGAATCAGTATTTCCTGTTTCTCTGAGAAGTCCAAGCACCCAATATAAGCACACAGATCTTTTTCTTCCTCATCTCCTTGGATCACACTGTAACCAGAGTTCCTTCTGTCTGCCGAGATAATCCCCGCCATCCCGAGGCACTTCTGCGGAAGCCGTCACACACAGCCCTCTGGTTTCCCATGGCCATCACGTACTCCCATCCCTGTGTCAGCAGGAGAGGAGCTCAGCCAGGCAGCACCGTTTGGACATCGCCTCCCATTGCTTCCCCCCTCGCCAGCCACACAAAGCTTTGTACAACAGGCAACACTCGATCCAACAGAAGGTTGGGCTGGATGTCACAGGCAGCACAGCTGAAAGCCATGCCATTGAGCACAAGGTGTATCCAGCCAGCATTCATGGGGAGCCAGGGCACACAGCTGCCACAGAGAGCTGGGCCAGTACTGCCCACCTTCTCCTTTCAGCTCTGAAACTCCATGTGTGGTTTGATTTTTCCTGTGAGACGAATCACACGACCTTTTGCGAAGTCTGCTGCTACACTTCCCACCAAGCCAAAATCAACACCTGGAGTTTGCTGGGAGAATCTTTGGATGGCCAGAGCTGAAGACACACAGACCTGCCATCCCAGACCGCGTGCCATGCAGTGACTGGCGGTCCTTTGCAGTGGGTCTTTTTTCCAATATGAGTCCCAGACATCACATGGAAAGATGCTGCGTCACTGAGCGCGCACTGCGTTTCTTCCGATTCTTTATGGAAAATGCTCTTTTGCCTTCGATTCCCAACTCCTCAATTTTCATTAGGAATTGCTTTCCCCGAATGGACCACTTCCACTTTTAATCTTAATTAGGAAGAGACTAAGCTGCTGCCAAGCTTTACACTGCTTCACCATATAGCTGAAGATGCATAGGGAATCCTTGTGCCACTCCAAAACGTCTGATTTTGTTCTTCTTCTACAAAAACATGATGGCAGGTGATGGAGAATGAGATTTCCAAGCACCTGACAGGAGAACATTCAAGGATGGGCTTGAAACCTTCCCAAGGAGCAGCCAGCTGCTGCAATCCAGCACAGCCCTGCTGGATGTATGGAGCTCTTCATCCCTTTCCATCTTCTGCTGAATGAAGAGCTTGCAGAGGGAGGGCATTGGCAGGCAGTGCTCTGCAGAATTCAAAAGGCAGACACAGCAGCACAGAGAGAACAATTAGAGGCCCAATTAACATGCAAGCAATATATCTCTTGAACAGAAATAAGGATGCTTGCTAAAAGTGATCTTTGTCTCAGCATTTTCCCTGCTGATTTATTCTGAAGAGCCAACAAGGTGTGTATATATATCTATATTCTCTAGCAGAATTGCTCAGCTAGTTATATTGCATGTCCTATTTGTCAACCATTTCTCTATTACTTCACCTATTTAAAACATGCTTTAAAACAACCAGGAATGTGGCTCCTTTACAAGCAGTGCCTTGTGTGCACCAGCAGAAGTGCAGAGCACTGCCATGGGAAGGGGCGCTTCTGTACCACTCTGCATCCTGGGGTCCAGCAGCGTCTGGGCAGGGGCTGCGGGGAACAGCCCACAGGGCAGCTGCTCATCCTCTTTTTTTTCCTTGGTTTATCTGCAAGCTACTCAAACCACGAATTTTCTCTCATTGTGAAACCTTGATCTCGTTTGGAACGTCTAGCACTACCAGAATATGTAGTCAGAATAGTCACACACTGGCACAGGTTGCCCAAGGAGGCTGTGGGTGCCCCATCCCTGCAGGCATCCAAGGCCAGGCTGGATGTGGCTCTGGGCAGCCTGGGCTGCTGGTTGGCGACCTGCACACAGCAGGGGGTTGGGGCTGGGTGAGCACTGGGGGCCTTTGCAGCCCAGGCCTTTCTATCATGGTACAATTCTATAAATACACACACATTCCACGTACCAGTCAGAACAAGAGCCATCTAAAAGAGGGCCAAAATGATAGGAAGAAAATAAGTCAAGGAGTGCAAATAAATGAGAATCGTTTCATCAGAAAGATGACAAATTAAAGGCAATAAAATGTTTAAAATGATTATTCTCCCTAAAGCACATAATTAGTTCCAGCCACCCATTACAAGATTTCATTGAAACCAAGGCCAGAACAGGTTTAAAACCCCAATTCCCCTGAGTTCTGCAGTTACTGCACACACAGCTGTGCTGTGCCGTGTCCCTTTGGGTCAGGTCACTGTCCTGGCTCCACGTCCCCCAGCCCCACGTCCCCCAGCCCCACGTCCCCCAGCCCCACGTCCCCCAGCTCCACGTCCCCCAGCCCCTCACTGGCCGGGCACTGTGAGAAGTGGAGAAGCAGAACAGCCTTGGCTCTGTGCAGCACCGCTCAGCAACAGCTGGAATGTCACTGTTATCTACGCTGTTTTTCTCCCAAAGCCACAACCAGGTATCACACAGTGTGCTGTGAAGGGGAGCAGCTCTGTCCCAGCTGAACCCAGGTCGGAGCCAGAGGACGCAGCTCAGCACCTGCAATCAGCTGCACTGAACCGCTCTGCAAAACGTGGTGGCATTTACACAGAATTAAAATGGATCAGCCTCTGACTGCTCTGTCAAGATGGATCTCATCAAACCCGGTTTGCTTAAATATTTATTCCGAGCAGTGCTCTCATCCTGCCCCTCTCCTTACAGGCAGCAACACGGTTATGCTTTTCTCTGAAACTGTGCTGCTGTTCAGTCATGGTGTCACAATGGTTTTGCAGGGAGCTGCAGTCCCTAAAAAGGGGAGCACAGCAGCTGGGGGCTGCACCAAGTGCTGGGTTCCAGGCAGTGAGGTGACAGAATGCTGGGATTCAGCAGAGGGATGCAGAGCAAGTACAGCCACTGCTGTACAGGGGGAGGCCATGGGCACTTGACCTCTGTAATTTATCCAAGGGAAGAGCAACAGCCGATTACAGCGCAGCCTTTAGTGCCATCACGGGGAGGTGATTCTGAGAACAGGCAGCTCTTTAATTTAGCAAAAAAAGACATAATGAGAGCCAAAGGCTGGAAGGTGAAACTAAACAAAGCTGGAGTAGGAATGAAGTTAATTAAGCAGTGAAGCAGCTCACCTCACACGGAGCTGATTGCCTATCATTTGAAGCACTAATTAAGAGATCACCCTACAGGATCCGTGCTGGCCATAAGGCGGGGTGATTGGGAGAGCTGAGCATGGAGCAGCCCAGCCCAATGCTGTTCCAAGGTGGGAAGTGCTCAGTACTCCCTGTGATCCCCAGGCAGCAAGAGGAAGTGCAGGATGAGCAGATATAGGAGCTTACAAGCCGATCTGCAAAGCCTGGGTGACAACGTTACTTTTAAAAGCAAGTCTGAATCCCCCAGATCCTTTTAGCTGCCATTTCTGAATGAAGTGAAACCTCACCTTACCTGCTGCCAGGTAACCAGAGACAGGACAAGAGCAACAGCCTCATGTTGCAGCAGGGGAAGCGGAGGTTGGATATTAGGAAACATTTCTTCTCTGAAAGCCGTCAGGTGCTGGCACAGCTGCCCAGCAGTGGTGGTGTCACTGTGCCTGGAGGTGCTCCACAACCACAGAGATGTGGCACTGAGGGATGTGGGCAGTGGGCACGGTGGGGTGGTTGGGGATCTCAGAAGTTTTTTCCAATCTGAAAGATTCTACAGTCTTGTAAGTGACTTTTAAGAGCCTTTGGGCCTGATGCTGCTGCATGGAGCCACGCCATCATTCCACCAAGCTGAGCTTTGTGGCTGCTGCCACCTGCAGCACCCAGCCCTGCAGGCATCCACAGCCTTCTGCCCAGGGCAACTGCGCTGCTCTGCTGCGTGCCAGGCACAGATGAAAAATGACCTAAATACTGCCAAGTATACAGATATCTAGCACCAGCAGTGGTCTGAGCTTCCCAAAATAGCACAGACAGGGAGCTACAACTACGGAACAGTGAAAGCTCCTGAGAGCAGCAATATTTCAGAAAAGCACCTGAAAAATAATATAGTCTGGCAGATTCCTTTTGCTGCAGGGACTGTTTCAGACCACACTGCAACCTTCATTGGAGAAAAGGCAAAAGAAGAAACGATTCTGAAGCACAGGGTACCAACCTTGTGAGCAGGATGAGGTGCTCCCCCGCTCCAACCATGGGGTGGCTCTGAGCATCCCTGTGCACAAGGAGATGCTGACAGCCCACAGAGCAGCCCCTGCTCGGGTTGCTGCAATGTCTGCTCATCATTAAGAAGCAAACTGGTTGCAAATCCAACAGGAAAATGGGATCTGCATGCATCATTACAAAATCATTACTGATTTTGCTGCCCCGCTATAAAGCTGCTGAGAGAAGTTCCAGTGCCCAAGGAAAGGGGCAGACTTCCCCGAGCAAACCACGGGGGAAATGCCATGAGCTGGGACCCTTTGGAAAAGGGAAGTGCCCCCAGAAAGCTCAGGGGCTTCCTAACCTGTAATCTGCAAGGGGCTGGGGGTACTGCAGGCGTGAGGCACAACCCCTCCAAATGAATGGGAAAACACACAGGGTGGGCAACCAAATAAAGGTATGAAAGATACGTAAATCATTGGGAAATGGCCCCACAAGGCAGGCAAAACAAACAAGTAGTCTGAGAATTAACACTTTGCACCCGACAAAGATGCCATCGTGTCTGTAAGCAAACTGTCTCTGTGCTGCAGAGGAATGCTGTCACTTCATGAGGTCATGGGCAGAGCAGAATCCTGGAACAGTCACACCTTGTGGGGGAAGCAAACAAAAACAGCAAAATCAGAGGCTAAAGAGTGGGTTGGAAAGAAAGAAGAAAATAAAAAAGAACCACGAGGAAACAGACGAACCTGCTCTGCATCTCCCAGCTGTTGTGGAGGATGACAGACAAGAGGGAGCCACAATAAAAGAGAACTCAGCCGTTGGTAGCATGGGCCTGGAGACAAGCAGAAAACTGAAATCTGCTTTAGTTAAACTGGAATGGCCCCCTAAAGAAAAGGGACCTTTGACCAGGCAGATATTGATGCAAGCACATTTAGTACTGCTGTAAAACTCAATTATCTCTGAGGAAGCAGCAATAGAAAACCAAATGATGAAAGAACACAGCAGCTCACTTGGCCTCTGAACAACCACTCAGCAAAGCAGCAACTTTCCCTGTGGGATGCTGACCTGGACCTACGGGTCTGTGTGACAATCGGGACCGACTGGCCCCAGTGAGCAGGGACCAGGCACAAAGGACACACAATATCTGTACTCCTGCTAACCCCAGCCACATCAGCACCAGAACCTACCAAACATTTCAGGAAAGAGATTTATCGGTAAACAAAGGGGACACAGGCAAGCAGGCAAGATTTGAACATACCAAATATGTGCCCAAATGACTTCAGGTGGGACCCACACAGAAATCTGTTGAGAATCAATACACAGAAACAAAACTTGAGGTTGTCTGATGCAACATCAACATTCACATCTGAAAGGACATTCACCTTCATGTTTCACAGGCATAATGCATTAAAACAATACATCTGTCTGTACTTCACAGCAGGGAGGAAGGAGAAATCATTAAGAGTTGGATCAGGAGATACGCACACAAAAATGGACGTGATGAAAGGCAACTGTGCTACTGTAGAGGAAAGGCATCCCTTGGGATTCTGGGTGCTGTAAAGGATGGATGAGTGTGAGATGTGTTGAAGGGAGCAGATAAACAGGAGGGGGAATGGTTGTTTACAAGGGGGATAGTGATAAGAGAAGGGGGGATGGTTTGAAAGTGAGCCAGGGCAGGTTGATGTTGGATATGAGGGGGAAGTTTTTCAGCCAGAGGGCGGTGAGGCACTGGCACAGGTTGCCCAAGGAGGCTGTGGGTGCCCCATCCCTGCAGGCATCCAAGGCCAGGCTGGATGTGGCTCTGGGCAGCCTGGGCTGCTGGTTGGCGACCTGCACACAGCAGGGGGTTGGGGCTGGGTGAGCGCTGTGGGCCTTTGCAACCCAGGCCATTCTAGGATTCTGTGATTCCCAACCTTACTGATTCCATGACTCTATCTTGGCCACCCTTACAAACCTCCTATTGCAGTCTGTCTCTTCTTTGCATAGAGTGAAGCCAACAACCGTGTGCAGGGTTAAAACCTGCTGTACCTCGATTCCTCCTGGGCACAGCACAGCACAGCACAGCACGGCACAAGGCACAGCACAGCACACCCCACGCTCTCAGAGGTCTCACAGAGGCCCCCTGGCACAGTGGGCACAGACTGCTGGTCTGCACAGAGCTGTCACAAACCCTCCATCTCACTTCCCTAGGCTGCCTCATTTCCCTCTGTGCTTTAACTCACTGTTGGCCTCAACAACATTTGTTGCACCTCATTTCTGATCTTCACAGAAGAGCGTTGTTAAAGAAAGGCAAATCTAACTGGTCTGTTCTCGCGCCCCTTTTATATTTTCCTGCTTCATGAAGTAGGTGCACTTTTTGCAGATTACCTTTGCACTTTTCCTTTCCAGCAGGGGTGGATACGGAGGAAGCAATGCAAGATGGGACGCTCACAATGGGCACAAGATGCTCAGAGCTTCTCCCTCCCTGTGCCCCAAGTGAGCTCACTCTTCCACAAGCATTTTCACTGCATTACCTGATCCTTCAATTGCCTCACTCCACCACGTACAGGTCGTCTTCTCAAGTTAAGTATTACTATCACATAGATTTTTGTCTTCCTGCTTTTTACAGAGATGTTTTAGGTCGGCTACAATCTCTTACAATATGGCTCTTCAATAGCTTTATCTATAATCCTGTCTCCATTCTGCTCAGGACTAAATTGCAGTTGCTTTTCTCTTTTGTCTACTTCAACAAATAGCAATTTTTTATTACACCCGGAAACGCAGTCGCTGTGTGACACTGATGAATAACTGAAATCTTTTATTACTTCTTTAAATCCGCACCACCTCTCTAATCCTCTTTAGCATTTTACAGTCCAGATATCAAACCGGTCAAAAGATCAGAGCTAGACTATGATTTCCCTGTTTCGGTGTGGGATTTCAACCCACAGAAATGCTGTGAGAAAATGGATATAAATTGTTAAATCTTTCACTCATCTATCAAAATAGCTTCCCCAGCGCACAAGCTGCTCTGCCATGGCTGCCAGATGGCGGGCTGGGGTCCCCTGGCTGGATGGGGGTCCTCCTGCAGCCCCACACAGCCCCACACCTCCAGGCCCTGCCTGCACGCAGCCAGCAGATCTGAGGCACTCACAGCCCCACGCCAGCCAGCCTGGCCCAGCACACAGATTGTGAGGCTTCCCGTGCTTCCTTTTAATCCCTGATCACACCTGCTGTGCTCTTGGTGGCATTTCCATCCCCAGCTGCGTGCTCACATTCCAGCAGCAGATTCAATTGCCACCTGCTCAAAATAACAGACCTCCCCATCCCTGCATGTTGCTCTCTCTCATTCCGAGCAGAGTGCATCCTCCCTTTGCTGCACTCAACTTATTGCTCACAGCTTCTGCAAGAGTTACTTTGATTTTTGCTTCAATATTATTGCACCCAGCAGGCCAGCTACCAGGTGGTGCTCAGTGCAGCAGCCCGCAGTTCCTTCTCTCCCAGCTTTGAATTGATTTCAGTCTTTGTTTTGTTTATTGCAGAACTTGGAGACTGTGTTTTCTGCAAGCTCTGCCGGGCAAGCAAACTCCATCCTCGCTTCATCAGCTCAATCCCATGAAGTCGCTGTGAGAGTGAAGGAGCATCCCCACAACCACCGTGCCGGTGTGCAGGACGTGGCCGTGGGCAGCAAGAGGGCTCCAGCATAGCAGGGCTCTGCACACAGCTCCCTTCGTGCAGGAACCTCATTTCTGCTCTGCCGGCAGGTAAAAGCTGTCTGCTCAGCTTTAAAGATCCCTTTAACAAAACGCCAGAAAAAGCAGGTCTGCAGATTTCACAGGCTCTGTAAGATGAGAGCTGAGCTTCATGAATAAGCACCTACCTGAAAAAAATAATTACCAGAAGTAGGCCAAACAGAGGAGGAGTGGATAAGGATTCCCCCCAGGGTCACATACTGTATTCCTGTTGTAAGTTTATATATAGACGTCCTAAATAGCAAACCAAATTAAGCTACATTAGTCCTTTTTGACAGCTCAGCTGTGGGGGAGTCACGAGCATGGAACAAGCAGGAAAAATCAGAGGCTTTTGCTCTCCTGTGTAACCAGATCACACACAACGTTAATTAATCTCATATTTGACTTTGGAAACACTTCCCGTTTGGCTTGTACTGCTGCTCCTCAGAGTTATTAGCAAGTCCTGTTCTCTCCCTGGCTCTTCTCTTGCAAGTCATTCATTTCCAAGGAGCCAACACAGCTTCAGACAAGCCCGGTGCAGACCTTCCCACCCAGGGACAGAGCAGTGCTCTGGCAGCAGCACCAGCACTGCCATTTGCTGCTATCACTTCGCCACATCACACAGAATCGCAGAATGGCCCGGGTTGGAAGGGACCTCAAGGATCACGAAGCTCCAACCCCCCGCCACACGCAGGGCCACCAACCTCCACATCTCACAGCAGCCCAGGCTGCCCAGGGCCCCATCCAACCTGGCCTTGAACACCTCCAGGGATGGACATGAGGGGCATCCACAGCCTCTCTGGGCAGCTGTTCAGCACCTCACCACTCTCACACCAAACAACTTCCCCCTCACATCCAGCCTCAATCTGCCCTCCCTCAACTTCAAGCCATTTCCCCTTGTCCTGCCATTATCTACCCTTTCAAAGAGTCCTGACATTACTTATTGCTCTCAGAAATACACAAATGCACAGTATGTTTTCACATCAGCCAGCTCCTGCCAACAGGCCTTTGTTACCAGGCATCATCAGCACTAGCATTTAAACCAATTTACTTTGTGGTTTGGCTCAAGCAAAAATTACTTATCCTTCATGCGTGCATTTCAACCGATCCGCTGCGAAATGATTCAAGCTAAGGCTTTGTTAGAAGAATTTCCTCTAAAATCTAAGTTTGTCAATAAAAAGCTATTTCTAACTGGCCTCCCACTTCTGCTGCTCCTGAGATATCCATCATGAAATGCTGTGTTCGTAGGGCTTGCCAAAGGACCTTCCTCTAATAAGAAAGCTTGTCAATAAGTTCACTTTTTAGCTGTTCTTCCCAAAGCTGTTGTAAAGATGTAATTGTCAAGAAGATATAGATTTATTTGGCATCCCTAGCTAGGCTTGAGAAATTACAACTGTGCCTTTCTGTCAAACACATGCCTTCAGCCAAGTCAGTCTGAAATTGCGTACAATGCTTAAAGGAGAAACTGTAGGAGACAGCTTTTTCCATATACTTCTCACATGGGAGAAAAAAAAATAAAGAAAAAATTTTGTATTTAAAGCCAAGAAACAGAAAAATAGCAAACTTTCTTCCTGGGAAGGTTGTGCTGTACAGCCACTTTTGACGACCAATCCAAACGTTGGGGGTTGATTGCTTGCTATTTGATTCCAAGTTTATCTGGCCTTTCTGATGCTCGCAGGTTCTGGGCTTTACGTAAAGTAAAGCTTTCCTTGAAAAGGGCAAGTCCAAAAGTGTGTCTGTCCTCAGACTGTGAAGAGATGTGTCCGTCACAGTGACAATCTGCAAGCCACTGGCTCAGGAGCTGCTCTGTGCTATGCAGCCTGTTCACTGAGTCTGAAACACTTCCTTTGTTAGCACATCTATGACTGCTTTATTAGTGTAATAGCCAAAGCATATTCAATCCACCCTATTTCCATTTTCTTGGTGCTGACTCCTGAACTCTACCTGTTACTGCACTCCGGGGCCGCTGTGAGCCCAACTAAATCACTCTAAGAAAAAATAATTGAACAAATACCTGCAGAATTTTATGCCCTACGTGGGCATCATTTCGTTTTCAGCCTCAGCAGCTGGCCCAATTAAAGCCCCACGATGAGGGCGGATGTTCAGCACCCAGCACAGCCCTCCAGGCATGCTCCACCCAAGGAAAGCCCATCAGCACCCAGTGCTTCCAAGCTCAATTGAAACACTGAAGTTGGAAGGACTTCCTACAGAACACAGATGTACATCTCACAGGCAGTTGCTTGTAAGAATTATAAACAGGGCATTTATATAAAGCAAAACGGACTTTGGATTCTTCAGGGAACCTTACCGAGAGCTGCCTATCTGCATGGCAAACAATGCCTTTTCTGTCTGGTTCATTCTGAGCTACAGAAACCTGCATTTTTAGTCACTTTCAGTGATTCCAGCAAGATTGTTTTAAGTGGAAGAGAAGGACTTCTGGCCCCTGCTGCCCTCTGCTCTTCACATTCTTTCTTTTTTTTTCCCTCCTTTCTGAAACCAGCCACAGTTCTCCCCCAACTCAGACACTATATATAGGAGCTACTCAGAATTCTTTGCTGTTACCGAGGGATAGCACAATACACAGAAGCCTGGTAATTCTAAGCGTTTTAGGTATTTGTTCTTGCAAGAAACATGCAGCATTTCCAGTCATTGTAGCACAGAATTAGCTAGTTCCTCCTTTTACCCAAATCCCCTTCCTTTGTGGCTTCGTTATTGGAAGTCCAAGCACATTAATTTCTGACTTTGCCTGCTGTTTCAGACCAGCCTAAGGATACAGCATCACACGTGAATGCAGCACCACCCTCTGAATGCATCACAGGGCATTAAAACTAATGATTTTTTTCAAATGTTTTGTGCATCAACAACCACCTGAGTTGGAAGGAAAGTCTGTATAACTTATATCTAAGGGAAAAGAAGGTTGTGTACCCCGAGGCGACTGGTAACCTTGGAACACCAGTCAGATAAATCACAGTCAGATCAAAAAGTGAAGACTGACTTCCTAAAGACTAATCCTAATCTCAGCAGTAAAACAAAAGGTTGTTTTTTTGTTTTTTTTTTCTATGCACTAAAATAAGTATTTCTCATGAAACTAGGCATGATAAAGCAGTGAAGCACTCCAGGATGAAACCCCACTGAGGAGGAGGAGCAGGTATGTCAACATGGCACATCCTGCCCACCATTCCATGACTGGGGCCACAGCACAACTCAGCATGGCTTATCTCACACCATTCCCCACAGCCCTGGGACAAGCAAGTTCTTCACAAGCTCTGCGAAGGGCTCAGCAACAACTCAGCCATTCCAGGTCCGTTCCATGGCAACACTGGCATGTCAGCCATGACAGGCCTCTTCCAGCCACCCAGCTCTTTTGGGCACCTGAGTACAGAGGGGACACGGAGGTGCTGGAGCAGGGCCAGAGAAGGGCAGCAAGGCGGGGGAAGGGCTTGGAGAATATGGCCTGTGAGGGGAGACTGAAGGAACTGGGGCTGGTTGGTGTGGGGAAAAGGAGGCTGAGGGCAGACCTTACTGCTCTCTGCCAGGGTCTGAGAGGTGATGGCAGCACAGCGGGGTTGGTCTCTTCTCACTGGTGACAGGCGGAGGGAAAATGGCCTCAAGTTGCACCAGGGGAGGTTTGGGTTGGGCGTCAGGAAGCACTTCTTTACAGAAAGGGCTGTTGAGCACTGCAATGGGCTGCCCAGGGAGGTGGTTGAGTCACCAGCCCTGGGTGGTTAAAATCCATCTGGATGTGGTGCTCAGGGCCGTGATTTAGCGGAGGGCTGTTAGAGTTGGGGCAGGATGTTGGGTTGTGGTTGGACTCGATCCTTAAGGTCTTTTCCAACCTGAGCAATTCTATGATTCCATGATATTTTCATCCCTGGGCTGCAGCAATCCCTGCTGAGCGACAACAGGAGAACAGCCTCTGCACCCAATGAGCTCTCGTGGGCTTCAGTCACAGCAGCAACAGGCCGAGGAGATCCTTTATTGAGAGGACACCCAAGAGCACCAGGCCTGATGCTTTGTTGCCTTTTCTGCATTAGCCAGAACCTTCACACCACTAACAACACGTTTTAAGTTTCCTCTGGGAGAACACTGCTTTTGTGGATAGGCCCAGAGAAGTTAATTGAGCAAAACTCCAAGCCAAGAAGCTTCTTCAGATCTGCTAACCCCAAGTATTTCTTCTTAATTGGAGTTACTGAGCAGTTGCATCTCAGATTCATCCTAAGTGCCTTGTTGGGCTGCAGTCTGAGCAGTCTTTGCACTGAATAATGTCACTGCAGTAGTCTACAGAAAATTATTTGCAACTGGGGCATTTATCAGTTAAAATTAATCCTTCTCCAAGCGAAGAGGCCTCTGCTTTCCAATTACGCTGCGGTGAAGAATGGAAACAAAGGAAAATTGCTCACCTTAATTAGTCCCTTTGCGGGGCTTGTTGTGAGCTCATCCCTCATCCCAGCTCACCCGGATACCGCAGCAGCCCTGCCGTGCTGGCACACGGTGCTGCAGGGAGCTCCTCCACGGGCACTGCTGCCATGGGCTGGGCAGCCCTCTGTGCTCCGTACCTAAGAGCTGGCAAAGAGAATAGATGTGAGCAACTTGTCCGTCAGAGGATCCCATCTGTGGTGGTGCTCATGCAAAGCGTGCTTGGAAGCTGAGTCAATTCTGAAGAAAAAACACCCTGCAGACCCTTTTCATTTCGTGTCTGTTAACAGTGTTATAATTCTCGAGTCGCGCAAACTTTCAACACTTCAGATAATACAAGAAGAGTAGAAATTGCTCAGTAATCCCATTCTTCAGCCAGCTAGTGGAACTTAAGCACATTATTTAAGATACAGACCATTATTTTACAGCAAAAACTTTATGCATTTTGCTGTGTGTCAGATCCAATGGTTCTGTGGGGTTTATATAAGCAACTGCAAGTCTGTTGGATAGGGATAAACTCAGGTATCTGTTTGAAACTAAGCACACAAGCAACTGCATTATGAGACTGATGCCCACAAACTGATACAAAGGCAAGGAAAGACAGCCTTAGTGCCACCATGTTGGAGACCATTAAAAATACAGGCACAATACTTTTGCTTGAATGGCCATACCCAGTGACTCATACCAATTACAGTTATCTTGAGCTCATTACATACAAAGTAGGTTTGTTGTCATCTTGCTTGGTAAACAGCTGGAATGTTCGTAACTGGGGAAAAACATACACCATTTTCCATTTCTGCTTTTAACTTCTTCCACAATAAAAAAATTAAACTATTCCTCATTTTTGCCTTCGAAAAGCTGGTTTCTAATTCCACTGTCAACTATGCAAGAAGAATTCATTTCTCACATACAATGAATATGCAAGGATATTCAATGCACAGAGCAACTCGCTCACCTCTAGAACACAGAAGAGGCTGCCCAGAGCCTCCTGTCCAGGTGGGAACTATGCTGCATTAACTGCCTGCTGCTGGAGGCGCCACGCTGCCAGCATGGGCTCACACCCACAGCAGAGATGCCACAGGCTGCACCAGGCAGGGGCCGATGCCAACACACCTGAGCACGTGCTGGTCATGGATTGTTGATACATTTGATCTCCCTGCACACCAAGACATGCAACCTATTCATTCTTCCATCCAATGAATACCAACATGCAAATCATGAGCTTTGACAAAGCAGGCATCTTACTGTCTTACAGAGCATTGGAGGCTACACGTGTGAGGCTCTGCACTTGGAGGTGTCCACGCATGATGGCCTGCAGTCATAGTCACATTTCTGCACCCAGGTGGCACGTACTGCACAGCCTTCTGCCAACTTTGGCATTGCTTTTGCAAGAAAAGGTGCATTTGGGTGGCAGGTATGAGCTGCCTGACAGCATTGTCTGGGATGAGCAGTGTCTGAGAAAACCTCAGAGTATCAGAAGTCGCTGTGGCATCAGCCAACACTTCATTAACAGAAAGCTGACCAATCAACATCTTAATCAATTCAGTTAGCAGAGCGACAGGCTGCTGAAGTTCCCCAGGAGGTGTTTGCCCACACGGAGCCCTGGTGAGGAGTGGTTTGGGCAGACTGACGTTCCCAGCTGCAGCAGCAGGCACAGCTTTGGCAAAGCCTGGGCCGAGCTCTAGCAAGGTCTGAACCTGGGAGAGACTTGAGGAGTACAGGTGGCTAACCAGATGTTGCTTCTTTGCCTCCTTCCATCAGCTTCCCCAGTCCAGCAGCTATTTCAAATATGAGCAGTTCAAGCAGCAGGCAAACATGCAGCCCCCCCCCACTCCCCATAGGGGCACACAGTGCAGGCCCCCAGCCCCTGCCTGGGAGGGAAGCCTCAGAGCCCAGGCTGCTCCAGCTGGACCAAAGCTGAGCTTCTCTGCATCTCCGCAGTGCAGGCTGTGGTGACACGCAGGACCCTGCTCTGCTGTCACGAGACCATTCACATCTCCAGCACTCATAACAAATACCCCCCACCTTCTTACTGCAGGCACTGTGGGGATCTCCATGGACATGACTACAGATCCTCTCCACACTCCTTTTAATTACTTGCTAACTAGAAAAGGGAATAAAGAATGATGCATTACTACTAACTTTTCTATAATGTTTCAGAAGTCCTACAGAAACTCTGTTTACAGTATGTTACAAAGATATCATTAAGGGCCCTTGAAAACCACTCTAATTTTAATCAGTTCCACTGTTATCTCCTACATTCAAGACCGGGACTGCATCCAGAAATAGAGATGCCTCTGAAACTCAGAAACAGGCCATGTGTGTTCCTTCAGTAGCCGCTCCACTATTGGTAGATGACCAAAAGCAGCTTCTCCAATTGCCCCCAAAGAAGGACAACCACCCCATTTCCTGCCCTACAAGCGTGTGAACTAATGAGGATATGAGGATATGATTCCACAGTTGAATTCTGATAACCGTGTCTCAGACCCCAAGAATAAAGCAATTACAGAGTTGTACATTCAGAACTTACCCTCCTAACTCAGCCGTACCTGACCCCCCTTTCCAATTAGATCCAGGCACTCTATGAAAAATAGACCGACTTTATAGATTTCTGCTGTGATCTCAGAGGTCTCTGACTCCACACACACTCTTCCAAGAAGCTGATTCATTATTCATTTTTCACTGCCTTTGTTTGAGAGCTGAACTACAGACACAGCTCAGCTCCAATCAGTGGGGCCACTCCCTGGTACCCCAATGGAGTCAGAGCCTGGACCTTCCAGAACCATGCCCCTTCTGGGGAGTACTTCTGTTCTATAAGACAAGGGTGCAACAACCCAGCCCTACCATCTCTGCAGTCCTTTGGGCCACGAGAAGAGATGACAGAGCAAAGGGGAAAGGAAGAACAATTCTCCTCATGGAGCACTGAAATAAATGGGAAAATTGCACAACCTTCCAACCACACAACTCGAGCTCCCAAGCCCAGCTATTATGGAACTACTTGACAAGCAGTCTTCTCTGTATATAAGGTCAATCCTCAGGTTTGGCACTGAATCCCAGCTGCTCGCATTGATAAGAATTTGAGAGCAGAGCAGCCAGGGATGGAGTCTGCTAATTAAAACATTTCACCTCCAGCCTCTGCCTAATGGCACTGCTTCTCACAGCTTGACAGAACACCCACTAGTCCAAAGCCAGCCCTGGCAGCCACATGCCAAGTCACGATCCTCATTGTGGGGAGCACAGCCCTCTAAAATATTTAGAGCTTTACTGGAAAGACAGCACCCAGTTCCACGCCAGGTTTTTGAAGCATTGTAAATCAGAATGTTTTTCTCCAGCCCAGCTGTGTTTGCCTGGCATAACTTGGGTTTGTCACGTCAATGGCAGCGCTGACATGAGTTATACGCAGATGAATTCGCCTTTTGCTTCTGCTGTATTTGCCACTTCCAGCTGAAGTCAGGCAATACATTCCCAATCAGTACAGCAAGTGTGCTCGCCAAGATAAAAAATACTCCCACTCTCCCTGTTACGCTACTTGTGATGCCCACGGCCACGAGGACAACTTTCCACAGGAGCAAAGGATGACAGAAGTGCAGGGAGCAGAGTGCAGCACCAGGCAGCACAGCCCGGAGTGGCACTATGCAGAGTGAGGGCAGTGTTGCAGCTGTAAGAGCCGGATGATATTGGCTAAACAGATGCAGGCTTCACTCACTGCAGTGTCTTCGCCCCGACATACAACCTCCTGAAAATCCTGAGGGAGTCCCATGTTAATTTACAGTAATTTAACCACAATCTCATATTGAAAATTTGAGTTAACTTTCTCATGGCATATATTCCTTCATCTGACTGATAGAAAGTGTGTTCACAATAATAATCACTTAATAGAGCAGAGCAGGGAAATACGGAAGAATTCATAACAGTTTATTGGCATGGTGCTTGAAAAATAGCTTAATTGCAATCTTTAAAACTTATCTGAATATTCAGAGCATTTGACCCGCGTGCCATGCTAGCACATCAAACTACAGCATTTCTTACCCTGCTGTTCCCCATTTAAACCAGAAGCTGACTGGCACAAAGCACACAGGCAGCACCTGGGTGGGGGTGGCACCCAGCCCTGCTCCTGGCTCACAGCAGTGAGCAGCTCTGGTAGAACCTCACTGCCTGCAGCTCCAAGAAGGAAGATCCTCGGTGCTGCAAGTAAACCTCTGCATGCCAGGAGGCACTTCTTAAAGGTGAGATGTTTCACCTCCACCCCACCTCCAGGCCTCTTATGGCTGCTCGCACATCACTCACAGCCCCAGCCACCAACCAGGGTAGTTCTCTCCCTTTCAGCATCAACACTGGGAGCTCCAGCCCAGGCCATGCTATGACTCCTTCCACAGCAACCCCTTCCCTCCTGTGCTTCTGGCTGCTCAAGAAAAGCCTCTCCCTTTGGTTGTGTATAATTCATACAAGCCAATCTCCTGATCTGGTCCATGTCCATCTGTCCAAGTAACCGAACCCCAGGGGTATTTACAAGTCAGTAAGCTTTCCTATTATCTACAAGTAAGCAGCAGGCTTTCATTCAGACTGACAGCCTATTTTGCAGCCACAAAAATCCAGGGTGTTTGCTTGCAAACTTCCCCCAACTCTTCCACAGATACCAAAGGGCATTAGACATGGGCATTAGACAGGGACCTCAGGAGAGTGCACATTTGGTACCGAACCATCCTCTGGTGTGAGGACAAGGGGGGATGGTTTGAAAGTGAGACAAGGCAGGTTGAGGTTGGATCTGAGGAGGAAGTTTTTCAGCCAGAGGGCGGTGAGGCACTGGCACAGGTTGCCCAAGGAGGCTGTGGGTGCCCCATCCCTGCAGGCATCCAAGGCCAGGCTGGATGTGGCTCTGGGCAGCCTGGGCTGCTGGTTGGCGACCTGCACACAGCAGGGGGTTGGGGCTGGGTGAGCGCTGGGGGCCTCTGCAGCCCAGGCCGTTCTGTGATTCTATGATCTTTCAACCTGCCCAGTAGCCACTCATTTCCACTGCCCTAGCACTGTGCCCAGCATTGTCACCAAGCTAAACATCACAAAAAAAAAACCAAAACCATTTTAAAGAACAAATTCTGCCACAGAAGATCTTTTGTCACAGCAGTGACAGCAAGCACAGCGTCAGCTGGCAGCAAGTAGAGGGAAAAACAAGCAGCCCCTCATTGCCAGGGGAAAAGGCAGCTCTGTGCAGGGACACACGGCTGCGACCACAGCTCCTGGTGACAGCTGGGGACACGGTGCCCCTGCAGCCATGTGACAGGGCAGAACCTGTGTGGTGTGACAGCTCTGCTGCAGACAGACAGCAGTCAAGTGCAGGTCACATAACACGACCTGATAAGATCTAGGGGACAACAAGCTTTAACTACAGAATACACAACTGCACTCATTTTATTCTCACTAAAGAAGCTTTTGACTGTGTGGGCCTTACATGTTATGTATTCATAGAAACATGAATGGCCATATACCCTGTGTCAAGTGACAGGTGTGCAAAATCAAAGAATGGCCTGGGCTGAAAAGGACCTCCTTGGGCAACCTGTGCCAGTGCCTCACCGCCCTCTGGCTGAAAAACTTCCTCCTCAGATCCAACCTCAACCTGCCCTGTCTCACTTTCAAGCCATCCCCCCTTGTCCTGTCACCACCCACCCTCACAAACAGCAAATCCCCTACTGTTTATCTGCTCCCTTCAAGCAATGGAAGGCCACAACGAGGTCTCCCCAGACCCTTCTCTAAATCCTGCAGGCTTTTGGAATCAAGAGATGCATCCTACCACATTAAAACCCTGCAGTGACCTCCTGAGCAGCTGCTGCCAGCACCTTGCATCAGTGCCTGCCCACAGTGCTCACTGACAACTGGGGATTTCCATCCCATGCATCACCTCTCTGTACCAACACCACAATGTGAGTGGCAGAAGTGCTGGAGCAGCCCCTGCTGTCTCCATCTCTCCCAGTATTTGGTGTTACACAGAAAATCCCTGCTCCCTGAGACTGGCACACAGAAAAATCAGATTTCTTTTGAACATATTAAAAAGTGTATTCTTAGCAGAGCCAGCTGTGGTTTGAAACTTCACTTCCAAAGGAAACCCTGGAAAGACCAGCAGGGAATAGAGCGAGTAATTCAGATGAGGAAGGAAAGTCACAGAAGCATCCCACAAGGCAGCTGGGGGTGGCACCAGAGGATATCAGAACATGGGGAATTGTTTCAGCATCAGTGTTATTCTCATGACCACTACTTCTAATACTGGTGGTTATAAAACCTAGCGAAATGAAACACATTTGGCATTGTGAAAATGGTCTGAGTGAAGATGCATCGTTCTGAAGTTTTTAAGATACCCTTAGAAATCCCCATCACACCTCCCCAGAAGTTCCCATGGTTCCCACAGTCAGCCCAACAGTCCCAGCTGGGTGCTGCTTTCAGCTCCTAGGACTGCAGAGCTGCGATATCAGCAAGTTCAAAGTGCTCCTGAAACAAAAGCAAGGCAAAATAATTTGTTATTGCTAGAGTCTTCTGATCTGTTCAGTTGCCAACAGCCTTTCAACGTTTCTACATCCCAGCTCTGGGCTGGCAAATGCAAGGCAGCAGCAGAGCAGGGGAGGAGGAGCTGGGGTGGTTTGTCTGCAGGGAGGCAGGAGGGGAGCAGCAACAGCACCAGGCCTGGCTGCCCCTGCACAGCAAGGGCTGTGGAGCAGCAGTAAGAGGGCAGGACTGCATGGAAGCACCCCAGGCATCACATCTGGACATCGGAGCTCTTGGGATGGGTACAGAGGAAGAGGAAGGCCACTAAGACGCTCAGAGGGCTGGAGCAGTTCTGCTATGAGAAAAGGCTGAGGGAACGGGGCTTGTTTGGCTTGGAGAAGAGAAGGCTGTGGGGAGACTCATTGTGGCCTTCCAGTGCTTGGAGGGAGCAGATAAACAGGAGGGGGAACGGCTGTTTGTGAGGGTGGGTGGTGACAGGACAAGGGGGGATGGTTTGAAAGTGAGACAGGGCAGGTTGAGGTTGGATCTGAGGAGGAAGTTTTTCAGCCAGAGGGCGGTGAGGCACTGGCACAGGTTGCCCAAGGAGGCTGTGGGTGCCCCATCCCTGCAGGCATCCAAGGCCAGGCTGGATGTGGCTCTGGGCAGCCTGGGCTGCTGGTTGGCGACCTGCACACAGCAGGGGGTTGGGGCTGGGTGAGCACTGGGGGCCTTTGCAACCCAGGCCATTCTAGGATTGTATGATTTCAGCTGGAATGAGAGAAAAGGATTAACATTCCAGGAAGTTCTACTTTAAAAACAAATCTAACAAATACAAGATAAAAAGCTAGAAACAAAACTGATTTCTTCACTTGACCCAGAACTATTTCTGCTCTTCCACAACACTGCACTACCATATATATCTTTAAAACTGATGAAACAATAGAACAATCAAATATTTACACAGCAAATCTAGCATTGTGTGAATTAAGACAAATATTTAGGTTACGATCAAACATGACTTTCCTTGTGCAAACAGAGGGAATACTGCTGTCCTTATTCATGCACGTAATCCTATCAGCTGCAGCAGAGCTCCTTGGAGCCAGGTAACTGGATCTGGATACCCCATAAAGTGCTGATGGTTTAACTGAACTCACCCATCATCTTAAGCCACCCATCACTTCTATAAACCATTCCTTAAAATACCTTCAGAACTTCTTAAAGCATAGTATTTAGTAACATTATGGACTAAAGCTAGTTCTTGTCCGCCAATACTCATTTCCAGCTCAGCAGCAAAGCAACATTTCATGTGTGATATAGCAGCAGGTCCAGCATTAAGCCACAATAATTTATGGAAATCCTGCCATCAGCTCATTTTGTGGAAATTAATTTAATTCATTACCAATACAGCAGCTCCTTCCCACTCAGAGCTGTGTTTGCTTTGACATTTGACAAGCACAGCCTTCGCGTTAAGTCCAAAGATTACATCAAGATAGCAATTAACTCCAGCGTGCAAAATGCATCTCCTTTTAATTGTTGGCATGGTAGGTAACAGCAGTGTGATCAGGAAGTGGCCCTGAACCACTGAACTCCCAAAAGAATCAAGGATAACAGTAACCACACCATTTCTAATCTTCAGCCTTCTCACATGGATAAGCTTGCAGTTCAGCTGTATGATTGCACGGCTTTCCCCTAAGCATCACAAGGATGTAGAAGGCTTCTCCTAGCCCTGCACTTCGTAGCACAGTGTTCCTCAGTGAACTCTTTGGACAGCTTGCCCATTCTTCCCTAAAACACTGATAACTCCCTACTTCACCAGCGCTACCATTTGGCTCATGAAGGGCTCAATGCACAGCACCAAAGCCAACACAAGTCACCTCCAACCAGCAGCTCAGAGCTCCGCAACCAACCCTGTGTATCTGGGACTGCCAGCCCTCAGCTTGGGCACCACCCCCTGGGAACCTCCAGCAAGTGGAGGGTTTGTGTGTATTCACCCTCACTCACGATGAGGAATTTTGTCAGCGTATACCCAAGATCCAGAAGGTATTCTGAAGCAGTGTGCAATAATGGTACAGCAGCAGTACCCTGAGTGCCCTGGCAACGGGGCTGTCCTACCAATGCAGCATGAAAAGCAATCGGAGGAAGCAGAAAAGTCCCCCTGCTGATGGGGTTCTGGGGATCACTGATACCTTAGTGCAGATTTTGGCTGTTTGCAGTGGAGGGGGATGCTGTGAACGTAACATTGTGGAAGAGTAATCTGAAGATAACATTCTTGCAAGTCGTGTTTTCTTTTAAAATCAAAATAGCCTATTCTGCTCTGTTTGATATACAAACTATCAGCCCAGCTTGAAACTTTCTAAGATTAATTACCATGAGCGAGCTGTTACAGAATAAGATTTTTCCTTCCCCCACCTATGTAAGTTTTCACTGAGCTCCCTTGAAATGTTTAAATTTAGCTCTCCAGCAGCAAACCTCATAGAAGCATCTAAATGAGACTTGAAATTCTGGACAGGAATGGAGCTGTAGCTCTCTCTGCTCCTCAAGCATCCTCATCACGGGGGCCGTGTGACCCCAGAGCCCACATCCCTACAGGTCTGTCACAGCGTGAACTAGATCAACCTATGCCCAAGACAGAGGGCAGTAGGCCCCCGCCCCCCCCACTCCTCCCCTCGGCCCCACAAAATGGGAAGGAAAGAAAAAAAACCAGCAGCAACAATCTATGGAGGAAAACTTATTTTACTAACTATGATATTGGAATGCAAAATAACACAATACAATACAATCTAATTGAAATTGAGACTGATAGATCAAATAAGATAGGAGAGAGTTCCTGAGACCGAGTGAAACCTGAAAAGCTTGGAACGGCCAGGAAAGCACCGCCAGCACCCAGTGCTGGGCAGTAAGAGAGCGACCCCCCCCGAAGGGTCAGATCCCATGGCTTCCATCACGTATAGGGATAGGTACATGGAGCATCAACACCTTAGTTCCAGTACACCACATGATGTGTTGATGTGGTGGTGTTGGTGGTGTTGGTGGTGTGGAATACTGGAAAGCAAAAAACATAAAACCATGACAAGGTCCCAGCTCCTTGGTGGCTGCTGGGAGCCCCCAGACTGACCACAGCTGTGGGCAGGAGCCCTGAACGTGCAGGTGGAATTAAGCCTGGCTGTGGGTGTAGAATCACTTTCCTCAACCTGGATACACAGCTCAGTGTGGGAGCAGCTCATAAAAATCACAGAACAGCCTGGGTTGCAAAGGCCCCCAGCGCTCACCCAGCCCCAACCCCCTGCTGTGTGCAGGTCGCCAACCAGCAGCCCAGGCTGCCCAGAGCCACATCCAGCCTGGCCTTGGATGCCTGCAGGGATGGGGCACCCACAGCCTCCTTGGGCAACCTGTGCCAGTGCCTCACCGCCCTCTGGCTGAAAAACTTCCTCCTCAGATCCAACCTCAACCTCCCCTGGCTCACTTTCAAACCATCCCCCCTTGTCCTGTCACCACCCACCCTCACAAACAGCCGTTCCCCCTCCTGTTTATCCGCTCCCTCCAAGCACTGGAAGGCCACCATGAGGTCTCCCCACAGCCCTCTCTCCTCCAAGCCAAACAAGCCCCATTCCCTCAGCCTTTTCTCATAGCAGAGCTGCTCCAGCCCTCTGCTCATCAGTTCCTGCAGGGCATGGCAGGATCGAGCCCTGGGCACCTCCTGCAGCTCCACATCACCAAGGAGAACCCAGGGCTGCACTCCTGTTGCATCTAAACCAGGAGGCGAGGGCAGCATGGGAACATTTCCAGTGCCTTCTGCACTCTGCCAGAATGAAAACTGGATGAAGTCTTTCTTGCTAACATAGCTGAAATAAATTCAAAAAAAAATAAGTGCTCCCACATCTGGTTACAGCTCTCCCAAGGGACTGATTTCCAAGATCACAACAGGGAGGAGGAGGTGGGGAGCTGTCTTCCTACATCTGCTCAAGAAAGTGTTCTTAAATGCCTTTAGATTTGTTTTGTTGTTGGTTGGTTGTTTTTTTTCCCCCCACTTCTGCTCATACAACCCACAGTGAGGACATGATGGAACAGTTCCTTCTGGCTTATATACCACGGACAACGCTGTGTTTCCTCTCATAACTGCGTTTTGACCACGTGCATTTCCACTCCCAGCAGCAGCAGAGCAGCACTGCACACCTACCCCCCTCACCCTGAGCCTGGCTCCAGCCGTGCCTTCACACCACGCCCACAGCACTCAGGCACTGCTCCTCCCTGCATCGCCCACCACAGGGCTTTGCTCCTCATTTGCTTGAAAGTGAGACAGAGGTAAAAGGAAAAACCCTGAACCGAATAACAAGGCGTTCTGCTATTCTGCTCAGTAACCGGTATGAGGAGTGGAACTGCCACCAGCAGGATAACGACTTCCCAGCAAGGAGCAGAGCTGCTGCCAAGGCTGCCAGACCCTGCAGGGGCCACGACTTGCACGCATCCAGTGGAAGAGCACAGGGGGCACACGGAGAAGTGGGAGTGGAACCACAGAGTGCTGCCGTGTGGCAAACGGCCCCACGCACGTCCAGCAGGACAGCAGCAATGCAGAGAGGAAGATGAGGTCCTGGCGGGCCCCAGGCTGACTGTGGGCAGCAGTGAGCGGCAGCACAGAGCCCAGCCAGCAGCTGTGCGAGGGACCCTGAGGGCACAGCACAACCCTGCTGGGCCGCCCAGTGCAGGAGGTGGGGGCTCACTGAGGAGCCCAGAGCAGGGACACAGATGGGGGAGGGAACGGAGCAGCTGTGCTGTGAGGAGATGCTGAGAGCTGGGCCTGCTCGTGGGAAGGCTCGCGGGTTCCTCCCAACCTCAAATTTGACTTCCATACTATGAAGTCCTCACATATAATTGACTGCAAAGGCCCTTTGGAACGGTTCTGAGTTAGCTTTCCAATTGTTTATAACTAAGGCACATGCCCACGATTCAGTCTTTCCAGTTATAAAAATTCCTGATGTTTCCATTACTGGTGTTCAGCATGACTTGTACTTCACATTCTCTCTTCTGAACAAAAAAAATAATTAATAAGGTACTTCATCTACACCACCTGAACAGAAAGCCATCTATCAGCGATGTCACTAGCTAACATCTACACAGGAATAACAGAAGCATGCCAAAAGAGAACTGCCTCTGGCCTGCAAGGAATGAGCCACAAGGCAGTAAGTATTTAAGAAGTCTGCAGCAAAACTGGAAAACAGATTTTAAGTTTCTCAAAGTGTTCCACTACCCAAATATCTCCTCTGGTAAGGTGTTATGGCTTCCGCTTAGCGCTTAATATATCATTAACATCTCTATGGGGTTCTGGAAAATAGGGAAATATTGCTGCCCAGGGAAGTGCTCAAATACACGCTGCATCCATGAAACAGTGAAACTCTCAATTTAACAATCATTCCGTCACATAACCAGCAGCTGCAAAACACAAACTTAATGCACAAACAGCGTCAGCCTCGGCAATATATGGATAGATACAGATACGTCACAGAACATGGACTGGTGGCTCCTAGTGCCTTTATGGTATTTCCATGGAAGAGGCGCCACTGGGGATCCGCACAGTACAGCAGCATCTCTGCTGCCATCCACCTTCACCACCACCAGCTGCAGCCTGGGCCGCTCTCTGCTCCTGTGGTGCACACAGCACAGACCCTACAGACAGCTGCTGGAGGTGCAGTGCTGCTCCAGCCCCCTTCTCATCTGTAAGCACAGTGACAGCGTCTGGGAGCTCCTGCAGCTCTCTGTGGGCAGAGGAGAGCAGTGCTGGTGATCCCTGCTGCCTTCATTAGGGCCTAAACAAGCCCTGCAGAAGCCAGTGGGGTCTGCACAAACCCCTTGGCTTTCATAACTGCTTTGTCACTCCAGCATGCAAAGCCAGTCCCCCAAGATCATGACATACCCTGACTAAGCACAGGTTTATTAGCTGAGCCCTACTTATCTTCAGGACAGACTTCCGCTACAGCTGATGGCTGTGGGTATAAATTCTGCCTATCCATGTTGGTGAGGGCTCCCCTTGTCCCAGGCAATGCCCAGCACACACAGCCCAGCCCCAGCTGGTGGGGATGGAGCCCAGAGCTGCAGACAAATAGCAAAGAGCCCAGCTTACCTGCAGGGCAGGACAGCCTTGCTGCTCAGAACCTGCCTATAAAGCCCAAAATCTGGCCTGCCCTTCCCTGCCACCTCCTGCAAAGCTCCCTGCAGCCCCAGTGCAACACTGAATTTGTTAGAGGTCATCGGTGCTCTGATAATGAAGCCACAATCCTTTTAAAAAACACATCTTAAAACAATTCATCCTAACCTCGCTGATAAACTCTGAACTGAGCAGAAGTCAAAGTTAATTATTCTTTTAAGAGCAGATTTTCCTGCATGAGCTTCAGATAATCTCCGCCATCCCCACACAAACCTTTTGATAATATTAATGAACCTCAGGGTCGGGCTGTGGCATCAGCTTGCTTAGCCCAGCTGTGTGCAGTGGGGGAAGCTATCTGAAGATTATATACGAGGAAATATGGTAGAGATCTTATTGTCAATCTCAGAGGCATTAAATCAAGTTCAAAGGAGATCATTAAAATTCATGCAGTCTAAAATGCAAATCAGTGTACATGTAACTACTGCAGTAAAACTTTTAATAGCTTAAGGTAAATGCCATAAAAAACGACATGAATAAAATGTATTTATCTATTCTACCTTTGATGTGCAGTCCTTCATTTGATAATTCTGAGTATCTCCTCTTGTATCAGAAGGATAATAATTTAAACTAATATCTTTCAAGGCATTTTGGTTAAAATGAAGATCCAGGAAGAACTACAGTGGAATTCAATGGAATTTTCATAAAGTAAACATTATTCCTGTGTGTTCCTTTGAAAAATATAATTTGAGCTGGGACATAAGTGGTGTTTATGACTCCAGCCCTTCCCTTTCTTTCCAACTGTGGAACACAGAGTTACCTCCAACCTTTGTCAGCAGGACTCTGGGTTTTACCTGGTGGCTGTAATCCCCACAGCCATAACTCAGAATGCAGACACCCAGCCTACCCAGACCTCTGCAGCTGCTCCACTCTTCCAAAATCCTCAGAGAAAGGAAACTCCACAGGGTTTTCAGGTGCACATCACGTGCCACCACTCCATCAATGAGCCAGAAAAATTATTCTGACCTTTCCTCATCCACAACTATTTCTAAGCCTCCCATCATCGCTGCTGTTTTATAATCCTCCCTCTTTCTTTTTAAAGTAGCCCCGCTCCAAAATTAGATGCAGCATGCTAAGATTAAGCTATATTAGGACCATCTAATAATACTCATATCTTTGTAGAGCTCTTCTATTAATACCTCCCAAAATAAGGGCTTTTTTGGCTCAGATTTGCTGAGCTCTGCCAGCCTCCATTTCCATCCCACCACTGAGTGGGGCTGAAGATGCACTGGAGCACCTGCAGCAAGATCTGGAACTTGTGCCTGGCAGGAATACGGGATGAGAAGCAGCCACCTGTGCAGCTTCACAGCCCTTCCTATAGGGATTGGAAGCTTTCACCTTCCTGTCACTTCATAAATCCCCAGGGATACCTGAAGGTGCCTGTGAGATCCCAACAGGAGAAGACTCTGAGCCTTTGCAGATGAAGGTAAACCTGGTGGGACTCCAGGGCAGTGCTTGGGAGCACCGAGTTCCCATCAGCAGGCTCTGTTTTCCTTCCTAACATCAAGGTTACAACTACGACAGTAATTAAGACCCGAATCAAGCCAGCAGCCTGCCAGAAGTGAAGCCTCTTGCCCCAGGATGTCAATTTGCCACTTTGACACGACATTGGCAGTTCTGCCTCCGTAGGTTTGATTACAGGCTGCGGGAGCTGGCAGATGTTACCTTCCCTACAGGAGGGCTCAGCCACTGTGCCTGGGATGCTGAGCCATATGCTCAGCTCAGACACAGGCAGCATCCACGTGACTGCTATCAGGAAGGAGGCACGAAATCCACACACAGATTTAAAAAAAGGGGAAAAATAAGGGAAGCTCTCAGGAGGAGAAGCTCAGCAAGAGCCCCGCGTGCAGCTGGGAAGCAGGCAGTGCTCAACGCCATCTCTGAGCTGTTAACAACATGGCACCCTCCACAGCACAAACCAGCGCTCAAAAGCACCAGCTGGACAATTTTTCTGGCAAATAGTCTCATTAGTTAATTTTTCCTGAGCAACTTAGTGAGCAAAAGGTAAGGAAAAAAATGCCTTTGGAAATTAATTTCCACTCCTGAGATCCCTCTTCGTGTGAGAGGCGGCCATGGCTCAAGCAGGAGTGGCCCAGGCACATTGCTGTGCTCCTTCCCAGGGCCTGCCAAGTGCCACCGCCTCCTTAGCAGCACCTCACAGAGCCTCAGTGAGTGCCCCAGGGCTGGGCTGGGCTCTGGGCACTCTGGTTCCCTGCTGCCCCACACTGAGAGCCCCTGGGAGGGGGCTCCAAGTTGGTGCTTCAGCCTTTTTCCTAAAAAAAAAAAAAAAAAAAGAAAGAGAAAAAAAAAGAAAGAAAAGAAAAGAGAAAAAAAAGACCCAGGATACAGAATCATAGAATCCCAAGGTTGGAAAGGACCTACAAGGTCATCCAGTCCAACCATCCCTACTGCACTCCATTGTATCATTGGATACAGCAAGCATTTCCTTTGCCTTTGTTCCTTATTTTATACCGTTACTCTGAGAAATTCTCTGGAAAGGCAGTGTTCTCTAATGGAGTGGGTGGGACTACAGTGACAGCCCATCCAGCCTAAACCCATTTATTCCTTGGCGTGGGGAGGCCCTTCTTATGCAGCCCGTTCCTGAGCACGCAGCCTGGCCCGTGGCACTGCTTGGCAGGAGCCGAGACAGCAATGCCTCGAATCTCTGGGAGTATCAGGGCTTAGAACTCAGCTTTAGAGGTTCCCCACCTGCTGCAATCTCTTCAGGCAAACACTGAGAACTTCCCACCTGCCCAGGGTGCTGCTGTTCCTCCCAGATGAAGTCTGACTCGGTTGCTCCAAACCCAGGGAGACAGGTGAGCTGCAAAGTGCAGCCACGCTTCTGGCATTTGAGATGACTGAAGTAAAATGCTCGACATCACAGCCCTGTGATCCCCACGGGAGCTGCAGTGCTCCTTCCCAAGGGTGCTCTGCTGCAATCCAGTCAATACATACTTCACCAAGGGCTTTCTATCTTCAGATTTTCCCCCCTCCTCCATTTCTGTTTCCACCCCACAAATACACATCATATTCAAAAAAATTGAATTCTGAAACTGGCAAGATCGACAGAACCCGTATGAACACAAAGGCATTACAGCAGCTCAGAAGATTACAGCCTCCCTCACATCTGTGCAGAGTCCTCTCACTGATATTCCCATTCCTGCAGTACCAGAATGGTCATTACAGGCAGAATGTTTTCCTAACTGCAATTCATTTATCACTACCACAGCAGGACATCACTAAAATCATTACTGTACAGCACAGATGGGCAGAACCTTTGGAAGATCTTCCCCAGGAGAGGCTGCAGTGCTGTGAGCTGAGCACCCACCTGGAGAGCAGGGAGGCACTGCTGGGACCGGGGCACTGGGCAGGGCAGCTGGAGGCGCTGAGCGATCCGAGGAGCTGTTGGGGAGGGTTCCGAGGAGGACCACAAAGGCGGTCAGAGGGCTGGAGCGCCTCCCCTGCGAGGACGGGCTGAGGGAGCCGGGCTTGTCGGGTTAGTGGGAGGGATGCCCTGGGAACCAGAGCGTACAGGCTGGCACCAGCGCCCTGTGGTGAGGAGGGGACCTTGGGCTGCACGAGGGCAGCGACAGCGCGGCTACAGCCCTCCTGCCACGCCAGGCTCTAACGCAGCAACAGGGCTGGCTCGTAACCCAGCTGGGGCACAGCTCTGCACGCAGGGCAGCACGTCCCGCCCCGTCACTGCCGCCTGGAAGCAGAGGCCAACCCCCGCCAGCTGCTCGCGGGGACCTGTAGGGAGCAGTGAAGTTTCCCATGAACCTCTATGCAAAAGTGATTCAATCATCCTCGGCGTTAACGACTGTGGCGCTTCAGCTTCCATTGTCCAGAAAGTACCTTTCACCTTCAAAGTATCTCTCTGGCGTTTCCATACTCACATCCTTGTTTTTCAGTGCATATGTATCTGTATACACCCCTCCCCCACAGCATATACTTACATTTCTGTAACCATACCACATAAAACAGTTAATTATACTTTAATTGACCAATAGTAGATAAAGCCGGGAGCAACACGCAAACTGTGCTCATTTTTAGCCAGGAAAAAAAAACAAAGAAGGAAAACAGCCATTCCACTTTTGGTGAGAACAGTGAGAGGTTAAGCACAGCCATTTCCCATTCTTCACATGTACCATACTTCTTTTATTATTTTTTTATCCATCTTTGCCCAGTGGCAATCTGCTCCCGAACTCATGCAAAAAGATGCCTAAGTAACAGCTTTTAAAGATATTTTCGTGAGATCCATAGAGCATTTTTCATTCCTTTACTAAGCCCACCCGTTGCAGATTTAAGCTACTCCCTAATGAATTTGAAAATTAATACACAGATCCAGCCACCAGCTCGGCTGCAGCACTGCAGTAATTCTGCCAATTTAATATCTGCCATTCCGAGCCACAAACGTCAGGGGAAACCACTTGCACACAGCTTCTGAGGCTGGGACTGAGCTGAACGGGGGCTTCACTCTGCCCACCCAAACAAAGCATCACGGGCTGACAACGAGTGGCTCAAGGGATGAAAGAGGAGCCAAACACAAGGATTTCTTCCCTGAATTTCTGTCCCATAGAAATAACACCTTTGAGATCAGGAAATAGCCTTACAGATCCTTAAATCTGGAGCAACTCACAGGGAGATGGAATCCTGGTATTGTAGGGCATCCTGAGTGGGAAGGGTTCAGTGAGGATCACCGTGTGCAGCTCCCGGCAGCCCTGCAGTGTAACCTCAGCAGCACCAACACAGCTCTCAGCTGCTGTGTGGGCCATAGTGTGCACCTACAGCCCCCACACGACTGCATGCAATGGGTGCTTTAGAATGCTGTTAGTTTCTACAAAAAAACATCCAGCAGCATCTGAGGGGCTTCAAGATCAGGGAGGGTAGATTTAGGTTAGACATAAAGAAAAAAGTCTTCTGTAGTGAGGGTGGTGAGGCACTGGCACAGGTTGCCCAGTGATGTGGTTGGTGTCCCATCCCTGGAGACATCCAAGGCAAGGCTGGATCAGGCCCCGGGCACCGGATGGAGCTGTGGTGTCCCTGTGTACTGGGGGAGTTGGACTGGATGGCCTTTAAGGGCCCCTCCCAGTCCTAAGGATGCTATTATTTGATCCCATGTGTAAAAGGAAGTCACAGTACCTCACTAAAGGAAATGGACTCACAGACTTCCAGAACTCAACGCCCCCCAGTGTGCCATAAAGGCTGAGCAGACAGCATTTCCCCTCTTATGCACTCCTCATCCTGCCCATCTCAGGCACAACACTAGGAATAGCGCTGTTGCCTGGAAATACAGGCACAGGGAAACATCGAGGTGAGATGCTGCTGAGCTGAAGAATAAGAATAACACAGGAACAAACACAAAACCAAAAAAACAGTTCTCCCATTTCAGTCTACAATACACAGATCAGATTGAAGCAATCAAGGGGAAGCTGTAACAGTGTGGCACTTCAAAGCAGAAAACAACAGCCCTCAAAAGAGCACCAAACAAGATGACCCTTCAGGTCCCTTCCTACCTAAGCCTCCCTATGGTTCTAAAAAGGAGTCAAGCTCACCTGCAGCAGCCAAGCATAGGGGTCCTCAGGGCTGCCCACCATGCAGTGCAGGACAGCTCCAGCTGTTCTCACATCAATTAGGGGAGCTGCAGACAGAGCTTTGTTGCTCTCCAACACCCAACTCTCCCACCCAGGGGCTGCTCCTAACACCCTCCTCTCCCCCCCCCCAGAGGGAGGTAAATAGCCCAGCAATTGCACACAGCTGTGCCAAGCACAGTGCCTGCTGGGTCCTCCCAGCCTTTGGGCTTCGTGGCTTCATCAGTGGCAGCAGTTTAGTTGGAGTCAGACTGTTTGTAGTGTGCCATTGCCATTTATAGTGTTTATTCCCACTGGGCTCTGTGGGATGGCACGTATGTACGCAGTATGTGTGCATATACACACCACACAGCGCTACACCATGTATGCCCACAGTGCCTTTGTGGTGTAAACTCCCCATCTCTCTTCTCTCTTCTCCCATCTGCAGCCCTTCAACTACTGAGTTCGTGGCCGTTTTTCTGAAGACAGTTGAACTGTTCTATTCATTTTACTTGTCTTTACCTCCTTGCCCTAAAAGGGAGATTATTTCTCTTGGTATCCTTCCCAAATCAATAAATTTATTCAGCCCATCTGCTCCCACGTTCTCCTTTAATTTGCAACTATTTGTTAAAACACCAGAAGTGTAATTCCAAGAATGCTACAGGTGGAAGAGATACTTCACATAAAAAACCATAAAAATCAATGAGGGCAATATTTGAATAGTTTAAAATCAAGGTTTACCTTGTTAACCCAAGCCAAGGCGAGCGGAGGGCTGACAGATGGTGGTGGCACAAGGGACTCGGCTGTGTGGGGCGCAGGCAGGAGGAGCAGGCAGATGGGTGCTGGGATCACAGGGCCAACACAAGGACACAGGCTGGGCCAACAAGAATCACAGAACCAAACTGCAGGGGTTGGAAGGGACCTCTGGAGATCATCTAGCCCAGCCCCCCACTAGGACAGGTCTCCTAGGATACCAAAGCCCAACGCCCAGCAGCAATCCCTGTGAACTCACCTCGATGGAGCAAACACCCCAGGCACGCAGAGGGGCCCTGCTGGGATGCTGAGGCACAGGACATGCTCTCATGTGATGCCTGAGGGGGGGAGATCATCCTCACACCTTAGACAAGCTCAAATAATCTCATCCGTGGGTGAGGGAAAGCTTCTCCAGGCTCTCTTTGTGATACTATTTGTTCAAGAGGCGTCTGGATGAGGTGCTATGAGATACGGTTCAGTAGCTTAGTGGTAGTAATGGTGAGGGGAGGATGGTTGGACTAGATGGTCTTCTGGGTCCTTTCCAACCTTGCAGTTCTATGATTGAACTTAGTACATTTCTCACAGAAAAGTTAAAGCACTGTGAAGTAAGGAAAAATCATTAAAACTGTGTGCTATCTGTTGGAGAGTGTGAATGGGGCTGCTGGTTTACTGATGACTTTGGTCACACGTGGGCAGAGGGCAGAGCCTTGGAGAGCCCTGCTGGTCCTCATTGCAGCCTTTCAATACCTGAAGGGAACCTACACCCAGGAGGGGTGTAAACTCTTCAAAAGGGCTGACAATAGCAGGACTAGGGGAAATGGATCCAAGTTGAAGGAGGGAAGATTTAGGTTGGATGTTAGAGGGAAGTTCTTTACAAGGAGAGTTGTTAGGCCCTGGAACAGGCTGCCCAGGGAGGTTGTGGATGCCCCGTCCTTGGAGGTGTTCAAGGCCAGGTTGGACGGGGTCCTGGGCAACCCGATCTAAATGTGTGTTTGGTGGCCCTGCCAGGCAGGGGGGCTGGAACTGTATGATCCTTGAGGTCCCTCCCAGCCCGGGTGATTCTGTGATTCTGTGATTCTGTGGTGTGTCAGTGCCCCCCGCCAGCCACACGTGTGGGCAGCTGCCCATTCGCCAGGGTTTGTGTCAGAGAGGCTGTGGGTGCCCCATCCCTGCAGGCATCCAAGGCCAGGCTGGATGTGGCTCTGGGCAGCCTGGGCTGCTGGTTGGCGACCTGCACACAGCAGGGGGTTGGAGCTGGGTGAGCACTGGGGGCCTTTGCAGCCCAGGCCGTTCTGTGATTCTGTGAGCAGAGTGCAAGCTGTGCCCTTTGCTGCAGCTCTCCTTAGGATCAGCTTCCCAAACTGGCTCACCAGTTTGCTTTATAACCTTTCATGCTTGCTTGTGAGCACAGAACGTGTCCCTTTGTTTTAAGGGATGGCTGCAGCTCCCCACAACCAGCCCGTCAGCCCTTCTCTGCATGATGCTCCATTACACCTTAAGTGCAGAACAGCAAACTGTTAACTAATTCCAGGGAAGCACAGCGGCTGGGGCTCATACATAATTTAATTCCAGAATTCCGATGCTAAAATGTTCTTAATGCAAAATTAAAGGTCCCTTTTTAATAATGCCATGAATATTTTGAAGCTTTGGAACTTGGTATTTCGATGCCATTCAGCAAGAGAAATGGCTGTGTTCCCAAAGGCAGTTTGAGCTCCCTTTTTGCTCTCTGATGGATTCTCATATCTGTTCCCAGGCCTGGCTGTCCCAGCACCAACCAGTCCCTCTGCAGGGCCCTCCATCATCCAACATTTACCTAAATTTCTTCCCAAGTGTTGCTGGCTTTCCAACATTACACAGCTCTTACATTAAAAGAAGATAATGGTTGAATACATTGCTCATTACATTCTTGAGATCTGTTTTTCTGCAGAGGATCTGAAAGCCTTTTCTTTGTCCCTTCCATTATCATTTTTTATTACACTGCTTAGTTAATTTTACTTATGCATTTAACTTCATTGAGCTGGCAAAGTCACCAGCTGCTGGGAACTGATAGAAAGGCCAGGAGGGAAGCCATGCCCATCACGGGTCTGCTTTGCTTCATTTCTGGTGTCTCCCATTGGATTGCACTCCATCACAATATGCTGATTAGACTTACTGCACTCTATTAACTCTTATTCACCATTACAGGTCCCAAATCCTTTCACATTGTGGAATCTGCACAGGAAAGGTGAACTTCAGAGGTTTATTTCAGAGCTTGGGAGAGATTTTTGAGGCTCAACTACACGTCCATCCTTGGGACCAAGACTGGGGAGCATTGTTTCACATCTGCCATCACTGCTGCAGGTCATAGAGTCACAGAATGGTTTGGGTTGGAAGGGACCCTTCAGGGCCCTCTGGTCCCACTGCCTGCAGTGCACAGGCAGTGCACCTACAGCTCCATCAGTGCTCACACCCCGACCTCTGCTGTCTGCAGGGATGGAGCAGCACTGCTTCTCTGGGCAGCCTCTCTGGTCACACCTGGCTCTGGTTGTGTCCCAGGACAGCAGGAAGTGTTGGGCAGGAGCTGTGAGCAGCAGGTGGGCAGCCTGCATGTTGCTGAGAGGGAACTAATAACATCACTCGTAGTGATAGAATATCTATCACTCCTAGTGTGACAAATGCTTCAGAATAATCATTATTATGCAAAACGTGCCATTTCAAGAAGCAAAGTGGCAAAGTAAGGGAATAAGTGGGAAGCACGAGTTTAGGGACCGGAACTCAGGCACGAAATGGAATTGCAGAACTACATAATGGCGTGTGCTGGGCTGGGCAAGAAGATCTGTGCTGCAGGACAACGCCTGGCACAACCCTGGCTCTGCAGGCAGAGGGGTGCGCAGGAATGTCCTGCTGCTCTGGGCACTGAGAGAACATCAGATGTAAAACAATCAATGCAATCGAATGTGAAAAATTCAATAAAGCAGCATGTATAACCAAGCAAAGCATGCAGGCATCCGCACTGCTGTGCCTAGCTCCTTGCTTTTACTTAATATTTGAGCAAGCAATGAAAAGATCAAAATATTCACTTTGGTGCAAGAGGGAATGGCTTTAAAGTGAGCCAGGGCAGGTTGAGGTTGGATCTGAGGAGGAAGTTTTTCAGCCAGAGGGCGGTGAGGCACTGGCACAGGTTGCCCAAGGAGGCTGTGGGTGCCCCATCCCTGCAGGCATCCAAGGCCAGGCTGGATGTGGCTCTGGGCAGCCTGGGCTGCTGGTTGGCGACCTGCACACAGCAGGGGGTTGGGGCTGGGTGAGCGCTGGGGGCCTTTGCAACACAGGCCATTCTGTGATTCTGTGATTGCCATAACTGTGTTATACAACTGAAGATGTTTTAATCAGCACAATCTCGTGGCCTTGGGCCAAGGACACTGCCTCTGCTTTAACCCGGTGTGAAAGGGAGAGCCGGTTCAGGGCTGTTTGTAGAGGAACGTCTGTGCACTGTGACCCTCTCAGGGCACACAGCCCTCCATGTCACCTCGGTTCTCAGAGCACAGCAAACAGAACCTGCTCTGCTTCAAGGCCTCTGCGGCCCAATTAGGACAAAACCAGCAACAAGAGCACAGTGCCGACCAGCCTGCAGTCAGAGCCCTTCGTGTCTGAAGGGCACTCGGCTGCTGTGCTGATGGGTGGCAGCAGGAAGCGTGCAGGCAGGGACAGATGGAGTTTAGAAATAGAAGTATCAGGAAACAAAACAAAACAAAACAAAAAAGGAAAGAAAAACGACTAAAATAATGAACAGCCCACACTGCCAGTTCTGCTGGGTAGAAATTCAGGTAACACCACGCCTCCAAAGTGCCAAAACAAAAAGGGGGAGAAAAAAGACAGGAGCTATTAAAGTAACTGTCTGTAAATGGCATCTTCCTCCCAGCCCATCATCTGCCTGCAGGCAGCTCGCACTGCAGCCAAGGGGCCCCCATCAGTTCTGCTCTACCCAACGGTCCTCCAGCCACAGCCACCTCAGGTCAGCTCCCTCCCAGCAGACGCTCAGCTTTGATGTCTCTCTGTGCTGAGTCCCACTGCTGCAGACACAGTCGGTACCCCTGCAGCATGCGTTGCTTTTCTCTTCTTCCACACATTTCATTGCACCACTTCTTTTCTCCCTTGGCTCTGCTTACGTTCATTCCTGCTCTGCTCAGCTGTCACCTTGGGATGAAGTCATCAGGGCTGTCACCTGCTGGCCAGCAGGAGCTGCATTGCCAAGTGGGTTTTGGTTTTCCTTCTGTATTCATGACATAGAAGCTCCCAAGCATCAGCCTGGCAACAACCAGGATGGTGAGAGAGATTGGCAGGTGAACACGCAAAGTCATCACCAGGTGCAACTGAGTAATATGACCAGAGAAAAGTTCTGAGCAGGGATCTCATTGCTCCAGCATTCAGCCAATAGCTGCAGATGAAATGAATCCAGCATGCTGGCTGCCATCCCACTTGTCACCTCCTCTGCTACCAGGTGACAGCAGCTCACCCATGGCTGCAGTCCCAGTGCCTCCCATGACAGCCAGGTAGTGGCAGGGGTTTCCCATGCTGCCTTTGCCTTGCAAGCTCACTGTCTTCACAAGGAATGGTGCAGAAATAGGCCAGCATCCTCCTCGGGACCTGTCAAAAGTATTAATTTAATTGGTAAGAGCAGCTGTCTGCTGGAGGAAATGACAATATATGCTTTGAAATAAGCAGACATTATTTATCCCATCTTGTACACTATTTTCAGACAAATAATGCCATTCAGAATGCTGTCTGTCTAAATACAGATTTGAGTGAGCCGTTCCAGACACCTGGGTGGAATAATACACATGTGGAAAAAAAGCAAGGAGTATCAGAAAGCGCTCAGCTTCATGGCAACCTTGCTATAGACTGAACAGAACCAGGCAGCATTTCTGCAAAGAGGGTGGGGAAGTGATGGGGCACTGCACAGAGATGGGTCCATAGGTCTGTGGGTGCCCCATCCCTGCAGGCATCCAAGGCCAGGCTGGATGTGGCTCTGGGCAGCCTGGGCTGCTGGTTGGCGACCTGCACACAGCAGGGGGTTGGGGCTGGGTGAGCACTGGGGGCCGTTGCAACCCAGGCCGTTCTGTGATTCTATGATAATGTATTCATCACTATGGAAATAAGCTGCTGTGAAAGCAGTAAGTTTTCCCGGAGGAAGTCTATGAACTAAGACCCCTTTGCAGGCTGTGGTTCCCTCTTATAAGAGCACGCCTGCAGCTGCCAGATGTGCAACTTTGGATGGTGAAAATTCTTGCAGCAGGTGCGGAAGGCCTTGGCCCTGCAGCACCCGCAGCACCCAGCGCGGGTTCATGGAAGCAGCTGCACCCCTGAAGACCTCACAGCTCACAACTCCATGCAGAAAAAGCTCCTTGAATAAATTTTTCAGTGGCTGCCATCCGCTGAAGGCAAGGCTCACAGAGCAGCTCACTCAGATTTTATGGGCATCCCCTGACATCTCTGGCCGCTCGGTTCTGCCATTATTGCTGTTACGGGAAAGGCAAAAGGAAGACAGACTAAAGACACGGTAGGAAGTGGTGAAGATCCAACCTGCTTTGTTTTAATCCTGGAGGGAGAGCAGCAGAGGCAGAGCTGTGTGCCCAGAGGTGGGACAGCAGCCCACAGCCATCTGGAAAACCCCTGAGCCCACTGCGCTTCATTGGTTTCCTCAGGATGTTTAAAAACTTTAAAGAAAGAGCAATCAACAGAAAATGGATTTACTCCTCAAACCACCAGGGTCCTTAAATGCATCAAATCGACTTTAAATGACTGAAAAGAAATCAAGGTCCTGGTCTATCATTGGTTATCTGTTTCCACCAAGAGGTCGAGTGATGTTGTGAAAGAGCTCGCAAAGGAACAAGCGCTGATGCTGAAGGACAGCAGTGCAATTCTGAAAGCAGTGTGTCTGCAAGGAGACCATTCTATAACGCTGCAACACGGCTGCTGCTCAACCCTGGGGACAGCACAACCCACAGCCCCATCTCACACAGTCACAGAACCACACAGCTTGGAAGGGACACTCAGAACTTCCCTGTCCGACCCCAAGTTGAAGAAGTTCCCTACAGCAGCTGCACACAAAGCATGCAGGTGGGTTTGGATCTGTGCAGAGGAGGCTACCCAACCTCCTGGGCTCCTGGTCACCCTGTTGGCCACCAGGACCCCCAGATCCTTCTCTGCAGAGCTCCTTTCCAGCCGCCCAGCCCCAATCTGTACTAATGCATGTGATTCTCTCCCCAGGTGCAAGACTCTACACCTGCCCTTGATGAACCCCATCAGGATCCTTTCTGCCCAGCTCTCAGCCCATGCAGCTCTCACTGAATGGCAGCACAGCCTTCTGGTGTGCCAGCCACTCCTCTCAGCTTTGTGCCATCACAGAATGCTGAGGGTGCACCTGCAGGAGCAGGATGGCGTGGCTCATCTCACAGCCATGCCTTGCACTGCGCTGAGCCTTCGTGGCCTCCTGCAGCCCCAGCTGCTGGCACAGCCACATCTCACAGCACCCAGGGGCAAGCCAGCGTGTCGTTAATGCACTAAGAACAGAGCATCCCTAATTAGTACCCAGCCTCACCACTTACCTGTGCCACTGCAGGTTTTATGATGGCATAAAATCCCAAATTTCCAAGTGAAGTGCTTCCCCCTGGGATCCAGCTATCCAACTGGTGCGGTATAAATCCAAGACAGTAAAAATCTGCTGCAAGTTTGCAACAGTTAAGAAATAAAGGGTCATAAAAGCTCATTACATCCAAGTAAATGGTGTGGAGGGACACTTCTCGGTGGTGAGAGGGCCCTGTGCATGGCCATGGGCCGTGCGGTGCCAACCATAGCATGGCCAGCACAGCCCAACTGATAACTGCTGGAGATAAGCACCTCGGTGATGGAGCACATTGCTGCCTTCCTCAGGGATCGGTGTTTACAGCAAGCCAATAAGTCTGGGCTTCGTTGTGCCACATATCTGCGAGCAACAGGCGCAGTTAATAAGTGAGAAACAACGTGCTGTGGACATGGTGGTGATAAAGCCTGCTTGCAATTGTGCTTTTGCCCATGAATTTTCCCAGCACTGGTTTTTATGTATCTGTTTGCTAAACAGAGCTCTGCTGTAAAAGGGACAAAGCACAAAATGCCACCCGGAGCACAGACCGCCCACAGGCACCTGCAGAAAGCTGCAGCTCTCCATCACAGCGGGGCAGTGGAGCCCTGACAGAGGAGCTGGCTCCACAAACCAGCCGAGCTGTGCGTGCACATCACTGAGTGCTCCAACTTGGAGCCTGGCCACGGTGCTATTGGGCTCCTGCTGCCCTCCTAGCTGCTAATAGCTTTCCCCGTCTGCCTGCTAAGCGCACACCAGTGTGAGCCTTGCTCTGCTCAGTCTGTCAAACCACCGGCAGCTGCGCCCTGCTCCCACCCAAGCACCACTGGGGCTGCTCAGGGCAGCAGATGCCCGCTCATGGCCCAGCACCACACACCACCCCACAGCCCCGAGGGCAGAGCATCCGCCAGGCTCCAGCTCCGTCCTTCTCACAGGGAGCAGCAGAAACCGCCTGGAGTTTGGGTTGTGAGATTTCCACACGGTTGAACAAAGCGAAATACGGACAAACTCCTTCAAAAACGCCCCCAGGATCCAAAGCTTCAACAAAACAGCAGGGACCAATGGTGTAGCCATGAGCAAAGAATGGTGTCTGGGACACCTTGGAAGGAGGGATGGCACTGTACTCTCAGCAGATCTGGGGAGCTGTTACAGACGTGTTGCTGGCTCATGAGGAAATGGTTTATTGTTCTACGCAAGAAAGACTGCCTTACTGCATAATATTAGCCAGACCCCATCACTGCAGATGTACAATGAAGGTTATTTTTCTCTCACGGGCACCACTGTTCACTGTTAAATGAAATTTTCTCAGCCATTTTATTTCACAGATATTCAGTGCCGTAAGAACCTTCTGCAACACTTCACATTCAGCTGTAATTTTGATTAACCTGCATAATTTTGCATTTGATCTGTGCAGGCGTCGCACACAAACAGCTAGGATTTCACTGCAGAAAAAATATCACTAAATGATTGAGCAATGAGGTTCTTACAGATCCGTATGACTTGTATATGTATGACTTGGATGGGTGTTGCATATGCACATATGTGCACATTGGCCACATATGTGTGGCTTATGTGGGTGTTCCACAGACCATTCTTGGAAGGACGTCCCCACTTCAGTTTGCGGGTTTGATGGGCCACGATCAGAGGGTTTCCCCCATGTGTTTGTGCCCTCATCACCTGGAGGTGACGCTGCCATCCTGCAGAGCTGAGCTCTCCATCCTGTCCATCCCCCATCCTAGGGCAGACTGGGAGATACGGTGGGCAGGAGGACAGGGAGAAGAGGATGTGCCATAGAATCACAGAATCCCAGAACAGCCTGGGTTGCAAAGGCCCCCAGTGCTCACCCAGCTCCAACCCCCTGCTGTGTGCAGGTTGCCAACCAGCAGCCCAGGCTGCCCAGAGCCACATCCAGCCTGGCCTTGGATGCCTGCAGGGATGGGGCACCCACAGCCTCCTTGGGCAACCTGTGCCAGTGCCTCACCACCCTCTGGCTGAAAAACTTCCTCCTCAGATCCAACCTCAACCTGCCCTGGCTCACTTTCAAACCATCCCCCCTTGTCCTGTCACCATCCCCCCTCACAAACAGCCGTTCCCCTCCTGTTTCCATGCTCCCATTGCTCTGTGCTGCAGCAGTGCCCGCTCCCCCAGCGCTGCTCTGCTTGCTGCAGATAGTGCTGTACAGGGGAATAAAGGAGGCAGTACAAAGCATGATTAATGCACCCACTCTTCAGTAATTAGGAATAATTAGTCATGGAAACAACCTCCCTCAGCCTGCATGGCAGGGCTGGGCATACAGTGCAGGATGGCTGAGTGAGAGGCCAATGCCTGGCACCAGCTCAGCTCCACCAAGCAGTGCATGGAAAGCCAGGCACCGCTGTGCCATGGGCTGCTGTGGCCATGGCATCCATGGGCCCTGGGCAGGAGGCAGGGAGCCTTCATCAGGGGAAAGGGGAGATGCAAGAAAAGTCACCAAGCAATCTCATTAAATCAGTACAGCTGTGGGAGGAATTCAGAGAGAAAAGTGTGGGGAGGAGCGATGGGATGACGAGGTTCAGAGGGAATACCTTTTAAATTAGTTTCTATTGTTCTGATTTTCAGAATAAGGTCACAGTTTACTTTCCCTTCATCATATTATAAAACCACAGGCTTTAATAAAAAAAGCAAAATGTCTTCACTTCTTCCACATTAGTACTAATAGAGACATGGCATAAAGAAGGGGAGCAAAATGATGGCCACGGTGAAAAGAAATGGAGAACAATAAAATCTTGTTTCACCGTTAAAAGTTGCAGTAAAGGAAACAGATCTTTGTTGAGGGAAGGAAGAACCCGAGAGAGCCCTGGGATTGGGCAAAGGACTAAACTAGCCCTCAGATCTGCACCAGCCCAACAAATTGCCTTTCTCCAACCTGTTCAGGACATTGAAGCTGTAAGATGGGGTATATGGGATTTCAAAATAATGACGTTTCTTTCAAATTAGGATTTTGTTTTATTCAGTGTAGCAAACCCAGCAAGAGACACAAGCACAACAGCTATTCCAAGCAAGATGAAAGAACAGTGCTGGAATTGAACTGCACATTTTAAGTGAGTTTTCTTGAACTCAAACCCATGGAATGACATATTGCAGCCCAAGGAGGACACGGGCTTCCACATCTGGTTACAGCAAGGAAAAAAGCATCAAACCAGGGAATTGTAGAATGGCCTGGGCTGAAAAGAACCACAACAATCATTTGGTTCCAACCCCCTGCTGTGTGCAGGTCACCAACCAGCAGCCCAGGCTGCCCAGAGCTACATCCAGCCTGGCCTTGGATGCCTGCAGGGATGGGGCACCCACAGCCTCCTTGGGCAGAGGACCTCTTGCTCTGGTTTTGAAACGTTTGTATGTGTGGATCCATTGAAATAATTTTGTGTTTTACTTTGTTCAGTTAAAGCCAAATGGATGCTGCATCCCCAGTGTGGAGACTAAACCTGGGCTCTGATCATTGTGTTCTTTGGGTTGCTCCTATATGTAACAGTTTCTCATATTTGGAAATTACCCCAAATTTCTCCCTCCCATTTACTGGTAACGGTGCCTACAGAGCTGCAGGAGCCCCACGAGGCCCTCGTACACCATCTCGTTCAGAAATGATGGATGGATTCACTGTGGCTTTTCCTCTGTTGAAATTAAAATTAATACACTGAAAAATGATGTAACAAACTGCTTGGCATAATAGATTTCCCCAGCAGAGTTATCGTTTCATTGCAAATTCACAAGAGGCTGCCATAAACAATCCTAGAGAGATTTAAAACGTTTTCTATTAATAGCTCCTCAGATCTCCAACATACATTCTGAAGGGTATTTAAAAAGCCATTACAATTATGTTGCTGTGATATATGGAAAAGCAAAGGGCCTCTGGCACCATTGGGGCTGGTATGGTGGGGTCTGCCCTGCCCCAGCACGGAGGGGCAGCCCAGCGCCAGGAGGGCACGACGTGTGCATGGCCCTGACCCTTGGAAGTGAGGGTTCCCCATCTCCAGAGCCCTGGCAGCCCAGCCCAGGCCCACAGAGGCTCTCCCAAGAGGGGTGAGGTTTCTGTGGCTTTACCTCTCGGGAAGGATGCCAGCATTTCATCATTAGGTGCCTCACCTCATTACACTGTGAAAAACAACATATGGCACAAAGTGCCTGAATGTTGAGAAACAGGCTCTCTGATGTAAGAAAAAAAGAGAGACAGAGAGAAAGACGCCTCTAAATGATGTGCACAATACTTTGGCAATGGCTGCAAAGCCTCCCCAAGTTCATATGGGTGCTGCAACCTCCGTGGCCATGCGCTGCAGGCTGAGCTGGGCACCAGAGGCAGAAGGGTGCATCCCTGGGCAGGAGGCAGCCAGCACTGCTCCATCCATGGCGACAAGCAGAGCACAGGCACCGTCTGCAGCTGCCTGAGGTTGGTCCCGGCGATGTGCTGGGTCTGCTTCCTTGTCAGCATGCTGGAACCTCGGGGCTGAGAGTGCACCTCAGTGCGTCTACAACTCACATCATCCATTTGCTCACATCACACTTTGTACCTCTCTCCAAAGGCAATGCTACCCAAAGCTCAGTGAACTTGCAGCTTGCTGACAGCAGGAAACCTGTCTCCACTCACTGCAGAAAGTATTTCTTGCCTTCTTGGGTAGTGTTAAGGGACAAATCAGAGTCTCCAGGCATGCTGATTTGCAGTTGCACCTGGGGACAGCTCTTGGGAGGCTCTCTGTGCTTTCAGTATATTTTAATCCAGTTTGCTCACCGCTCCCAGTTGCACGAGGAGTGTTCTTTTCATGGCTCATCCATACAGGGCTAACAAAACGTTCCACTTTCCTCTGCAAAGAAGTGACAGTCTTCCCTAGAAGATACCACAGGCCATGAGGGAGCTCTGTGAACACGGCAGCTCCATGCTTTGCAGAACTCAAATAAAGCCACTTCCAGAAAGGTAGGAAGAGAATGGGAAAAGAAAAGCAGAAGACATTCTCAGGCAACTGTGCAAAGCAGTGGTGCCATGACTGCTGCATTTGGCACCAGGGCTTGTCACTGTCCCTCAGGTGCAGAAGGGTAGAGGTGCAGCAGACCTGAAAGTGCCAGGCGATGACCAGAAGCACAGGACACCTTCTGTACCTGGCCGTAAGCAGCTGCTCTGAGCCTCTGCTCTGCTCTAAGGTGTGGCCCCAGGAAAGCAGGGGGTTCTGGGGTCACCAACCTGTCCATGTCCCCCCCCCATCCTTACCCAGTGAGGACATCCAGCACAGATACACCTGAGCAGAGGTGTCCTTGAATCAGACAACTCACACAAGTCTTGCTGTTGGCTTCAGTGGTACCACGACAAGAAGAAAAGCTTGATCTATCTTCTGGAGGATGAATCTCAGCCCTTCCTTAAAGAAGAAATATCAAGCCAGAGGGATGATTTATAACACTAAATGCATTGATATTATCCTGCCCAAAGCAATCTCCTATGGAGAAAGAGGACAACTGATGGCAATCGTTTGTTCATGTGTCACTGGGCATTAGAAACAAGTCAGCATTAAAAATAAATCCAATTCATTTGCTCTGGGCTTATCTTTGAAAAATATGTTCATTCATCCATGATTTAAGTGCATTTGAGATCAGCCAGAGGAAGTCAACAACTTTGCAGTGTGTAATACAATGTACAGTAAAACTTCAAATTACTAGTTGCCAAGAAAGTGGTAGTGGGAGCCATATATTGTGCATGCTTATCCCTGACACGTAGCAGTAAAACGAGGCAGGGGAATTGATTCTGCACGTGTAGGAGAAGGCACCAGGCACAGCCCTGCTGTGGAGCCCCATGCCTTGTCCCTGTGGGCAGAAGCTGATGGCAACAAGGCGAAGCTGGTGTGCTGTGTGCTGATGTGCGGCATCCCAGAATCCCAGAATCACCAAGGTTGGAAAAGACCTTCAAGATCATCCAGCCCAACCATCCGCCTGTCACCAATAGTACTCACTAAACCACGTCCCTCAACACAAAATCCCAGTGTGCTGCATCCCACTGCTGCCAGAAGGGCACAGCCCCGTCGGGACATCTGCATATTCACTGATTATACATACACACTATTCTATGTATTTGAGCTTTGATTTTCCAAGGGAATCCGCAAAAATCCTCTCTTCCATTGTCTTCAGTTCTGGCTGCCCTCATACTGACATGCCAGTGTACTCAGTTAGAACCTGGCCAGCCAACCTGGGGATAGCTGGAGATGAAAGGAAGCTCTCTTGGTTGCAGTCTGACCCCAGCCTGGCTCCTCTCCAGGCAGCTCCTGTGGATGCTTTCTCCTGAATCCGATCAGTGAGTGACAGGTTTGGTTGTCCAGCTGCAGCAAGCAGATATAACAGAGGAGATGCTGGATGTGGTAAATCACGTTTACCACATCATTTTACAAAAGGGCAAGGAAGCTGCAGTAACAGATCCAAGCTGAAGAGCACACCGACTAATGAAGTCACATTAATTAATCTGATTAAATATTTCATTAGAGTAGTGATGGTAAATTACCAGCTTCTTAAAGCATTCACCTTGGGCGTAGTGTAGCCAGAGGGGCTGTTTCCAGTGCAACCAGATTGCAATGAGATTTTAACTCCCTTTTATTTATGGGATACTGAACGGGATGTCTACCAGGAGAACAATTCTCTCTCTACTGAGCTATTTCTTTTTCAAATACAAACTACAATCATCACCAAAAAAAAAAAAAAAAAAAATCAAACATTTCCAAATAGAAGAAAATCCAGAAACTGGGGCACATTCAGGAAGAGCTGCAGAGTCTTCATGCCATGAGAGGATGCTGAGCGAATGGCAAAGCAAACAGGAGGCAGGAAGCATGGCTTTGCGCTGCCCTTTCAAAGGATGAGAGGCTTACAAAGCTCCAAGCAGCTGACGTGGCAGATTGAAGCCCTTCTGGATCCGTCACCTGTCCTGCAGATCACCTGATGGCAGCCACGTGGGCCTGGCCCATCACTGCTTGTCTGTCAGCCCTGCTCTCAGAGCACAGCGAGGTGAGACACTGCTCCCACCCACCATCCTCCCACTCGCATCAAGGACCCAGGGGCTGAGATACATCTTTCAAGGCACTGAAGCCAATCTTCACCTTCTTCCGAAGGAACCCAGGCAAAGCAGCTGTGTTGTAACTGACTCTCCAGATGCTCAAAGACACTGTTCTGTAACTGCCTTTATCCCAGTTGCATACATCTTAATTTGGATAATCAGTTTTTTGGTCTCAGAGCACCACGGCTCCTTTCCTTCCTTACAAGCACTCAGACAGGATGCAGAGCTCACACAACACAGAGATCAGCCCGTAAATGCTGGAAATACCAAAACAGCCTGTTGAGTTACGTGCATTGGTTGGATGTTTTGCTGCAGAAATGTGCAAATTCAGCTGCTACGGTTTGCCCAGGAGGAAGAGCTGAAGGATTGAGCAAGAAAAGCAGTTGTCTCTCCTGGCCCTACACAGGAGGCAGCTATGGGCTGCATGCAGTGGGGCTGATGGGGGGTTTGTGTCACAGCTCTTAAGCACAGACCAACAAGGAATGTGAGGTCTGGAGGACGACGCATTCCTCACTGGAGAACATTGATGGTCATCAAAGAGAGGTGAGGCTGCTGTAAACCTCATGGATGGAAAACAAGTCTTTGTTTCAACTCAGTGTTTTAAATTACTCTTTCCATCACAGAAGTATGCAAATGTGTTCACATACAATGGTGGAAGGTGGCCAAGATGTTCTACTTGCAGACAAAACGGTTTTCACGGTGAAAGATTAAATTAAACTGGATACCCCAAGGAAAAGAGAGGAGGCTGGCTCTCAGGATCAGACGCCTCTGCCAGGCTCAGAAGGAGGATCCTATGTGAATCTCCCATTTTTGGAGGGGTTTTGGCCCTTTTGGGACCACTGGGTATGGCACAACAGAACAGCTGACTCAACAAGGTTAGCCCACGTTTGTCCATTTAGCTTCCATTCTAATGCTGGGAAAATCATAGAATCACAGAATCATTCAGGTTGGAACAGATCTCCCTGGTCTCCCAGCACAACTCCTCCCACCCTGCCCACTGCCCTCATCCCTCAGAGCCACATCCCCACAGTTCTGGAACGCCTGCAGGGATGCTGACCCTCCACTCCCTGCACAGCTGTGCCCACGTGTCACTGCTTTTGGGGAGAAATTTCCCTTAATTTCTGACCTGAATCAATACAGTTCTCTCTCCACCTTGCAATGTGCTACACACAGCAGTGTGCAGTGCCGGCACACCGACCCCCTGCCCCTCACTGATAGCCGTGCCTCCCAACCAACACCTCCTCATGCTTACCTCAGGCCATAGTGTGGCTGAAAATCTTTTGTAAGAGGTGGAATTAACGGTCCTGCAGATTCCTTGTTTCAGTTGTGCATGGAATGAGAATCAAAACAGAGCTGACATGAACAGTACATCAGTAAAACAACATAAGTCAAGTTATCCACTATCCAATAACAAGCACTCCTTGAACATTAGGTGTGACAAGAAGGCTGCAGAGAAGGGAAATTCTCACGTCTTTGTTTCCACCTGGAAAGGTCAGAGGGAGCAGCACGTTGGGAAAGGTCGGCACAGCCCGGGGGGGACCTGGTGCCGGTGGGTGGCTGTGCAGTGTGACTCACAGAATGGTGACACACAGCCCTTGCTCGCCCCAGCCGCACGCACCGGGGAGCCTCAGAAAGGCCACTTCCCACCAAACTGCCTGCAGGCAGCTCCACAGGGACACTGCCATGACCGGCTCTTTCCTCTTCTGGGATCTCTGCGATCTGACATCGGCAGTCAGACGAAGCCCATCCAGCACTGATTTACCATGGGTCTGCTCCTGCCCTCCAGAGAGGGCTAATGGGGTGTGATGAGGAAATGGGCACTTCTGGGACACCATAATAGATGCCTCAGGCACACTGCCAAGGCGTGTAAAATGCAAGTCCTGACTTCTTTTGACTGGGTGTTAAACGGACTGGGAAAGGTCAATTGGAGATAAGAGATGGCTAATAATACACAGCTCTCATCTGATACTTATAATTTCATACATAGAGCCCAAATTGCTTTGCGAAGGTGACCAAGCATTATTTCTTAACCTTTCCGTGTGCTAGAGAGCCCATTTCCCTCCTGTAGGTTACTGAGGATGATCTGAGCACAGTGATTAAGGTAGCTGGATCATGTACAAGTGTTTCAACATTACCGATGCTTAGAGAATCAGCCACTAGTAGCAGTTTGTGTTGGCGGAGGTAAAGGAAGGAGAGCCATTTCTGTTCCATTACACTGAGTTCCAGACACATACAAAGGCCCAAAGTTTCAAAGCTTTCGAGAAGTGTAGGAAAACGTGGCCCAGAACCTGGCCCAAGCCTGCATGCACACAGCAGTACCCAAGGCAACTGGTGCTGCAGGGAAGGTGCAGAGGTTGGGGCTCAGGCAGCTCTCCTGGGCTTACCCAAGCAGAAAGACACAAAGACATCGAGCTCCGGGGAATGCGGGCTTTGGAAGCTTGCATCCATCTTAACACAGCACTTCTGCTGTGGTCCTGATCATAAAGCAGCATCCTACCTGGTGGCACTGACCTGCCAGCTGCACCCTGAGCCATGAAATCCCATGCTTGTGTCCTGGGCATGGGGGAACAGCTTTGGCGTGGGGAGTGGGGGGAACAAAGGAGAGATCATCACATCACCCTGCTGTGGGAGAGATGATGTTGGGAGGGGCACGGAGTGGGACTCAGGACTGGAGCAGGGGCCCCTTGGGCTCCTGAGGTCACAAGAGGAAGCAGCTGAACAGAGGTCACTGAGAGCCTGGATCACGGCTTACATTTACATATCCATCCCTCAAGCAAGCAGTAGCAGTGTGGCCCCCACAATTCAGAGCAGCTCCAGCATCAGCAAAAGGAGCTGCAGAAGATGTGGGACGTGGCAGGAACCACGGGCTGCAAAAGGAAGGGACTCTGCAGCCACCCAGGACTGCAGCCTGCATGCAGGACTCAGATGCCAGCAGCAATCGCAGCAGTTTTGTTAACAGGGAGACGGTTTGGTTTTAGCAACGCAGCTCTCCTCACCTAACACACTGAACAGGAAAATGATTTGTCACAGAAATTAGGTTTTCACAGGCAGCAATACAGACAGCTATTAGAATACACTCGAATGCAAAACAATTGCTTCAAAGATTTAAGCAAAGCTGACAGCAATGAGCAAAACAGGCCCTGCTCAGCTCTGAGCAGCTCACAATCGCTTTGTTTTTGTTTGCTACACAAACAAAAGGATTCTTTTTTCAACTGGAAAATGTTCCTTAGGTGTAATGCTGGAGCTATCCCTCACCAGATAAATAAAGCACTGGCATACGAGCAGGTAAAGCACTCGAGCTTCCAGCGTCTCAAAAATATGCAAACCATGAGCAAAGTCATCCTCTCCACACCACCTTTTCCTGCTCCAAGCTTCAGTGCCCTCGATTACCCTGCTACATCAGTCAGGGTCCTCCCAGACCCATGGGACCCATGGCCCTGCACACCGCAATGCTGCTCACAAGGCCATGTCCCCCAGCAGCACACACTCCGTGCTGCAGGAGCACTGCTCCACTGTGCAAGCCGAGCTGGCAGCACGAGGGAAAGAAGCATTAGCTGCTAGAGAGGCTTCTGCATTCCTTATTTTCTGACAATCTTCTTTTTGGTTAGGAATATTCCTCAGAGGGCTGCAGAGCCAGTGCTAGAACAAGAATGTATTCATAAATCATCCGTTCATCTGCTGAGGAGGAAGGAACTGTCTGTGTGTGTGCCTGAGTCCCACTGGGGCTGTGGCACAGGGACAGACAGCCGTGCAGCCACCCACTGCCCAGCACTGCACAGCCTGCTCCTCCGTGTGTGCTGCTTCGAATGCAGAATGGCAAAGCACAGAGCAAGAGGGAGCCAGGCTCCTGGGGTGAGGATGAATCGTGGAGTGAATCATGTTTTCAGCAAGTAAGGCGAGGCCTCCCCTGGAGCGCTGCACCCAGATGGGGAGTCTTCAGTACAGGAGAGACATGGAGCTGCTGGAGCGTGTCCAGAGGAGGGCCACAAAAGTCATCCCAGGGAAGGAACACCTCTACACAGGACAGGCTGAGAGCTGGGGCTGTGCTGCCAGAGAAAGGAAGGCTCTGGGGAGAGCCAAGTGTGGCCTCAGTATCCCAAGGGCTGTAAGAAAGAAGGGACAGACGCTGTAGCAGGTCTGCTGGGATAGAACAAGGGGAAATGCTTCTAAACTAAAAGAAGGGAGATTTAAATTGGGCTGTGAAATCCCAGCAATTGAAGCCACTGCTGTGCGATGCCTGCCGCCAGCTCCATCACACCCGCACAGCCCGAGCAGATGCCTTGTCAAGGTTGAATTCTCCAAAAGCAGCTGCTCGCAGCCTGAGACACAGCGCTGGGAGAAGAGCTGTCATTAGCAGCGCCTGCGCCTCTTCCTTCTGCACGTGGGCTTCGGGGAGGGAGGGCCAGGCCAGGAGCAGCCCCCCCTCCTACCAGAGCCACTGATTTGTTTTGCTTTCTCCAAAGAAGAACAAAAAGAGCTGCACTTCCAACAAAACCTGCCAAAAGCTCATTACGGTAATTACACCGCTCTTGACAGAGACTGAAGCTGGCTGCTTCCAAGACAGCCAAGTATCATACATTTTGCAATAGTAATCTGTTAAGAGGTTTATCCCTCATCCTAGATAATGATTTCTAATGCACAGCACTACGACAGGTAGCCCTTGTAATTAGGAAGTCATCTCTAACCGCAGTGCCCGGCTCACGGCCGCGTGTTGATGCATGGCAGCCCTCCTCTGTGCTGGGGCAGCTTGGGGAGAGCTGGCTGTGCTGCCAGGGGCTGCCCCAGGGCACGGAAAGGGGAAGTAAACTTGGAAACAAACTAGGAAATGTACTGCAGTGGAGTGATGGGGAGCAGCACAGGCATGCATCCATCATTACAGGTCTGGGGCAGCATTCAGCCTTTGCTAGGCAGGAAGAAGCACAAGGGGAAAAGCTGAGGATGATTTTAGCACCACCTCTTTCCCTCACATCTTTCCTAACAATGTTTCTGTCAAACTCTCAATGGCATTAAAGAGCTACCATGATTGTTGTAATCTTTGCCTTCACTGCCAGTGTAAAGCTGAGGGATGATCTGCATGAGAGCCCTTCCCAGGTGGGCTGAGCAAAACCTGCTGCTGAGCCTGAGACTGGCAGCTTGTGGCACTGTGTGCTGAGCTGTGCTCCCATCCCACCCGGCCCCAAGGAAACAGCAGTCCCAGGAGAGATGCTCAGCAGTGCCAGCAGGTGCTCGCAGCAAGGTGACACAAGGCACACAGAGCCCAGGCAGTCAGTGTCCTTGAGGTGCTGCGAGATGGAAAAGTTTGGTTCCTTTTCAGTTCCACAACTCAGCCATCCCCTGTGGCGATCACAGGAAAGAATAAGACTTTTTAACTTGCAATCCAATTCACTATGTTTTAATAACCATGAGTTGCCGGCGATGGAGCCTGCTGCTGCTAGAGGAGAGAACGGCGGTAAATGCCTCTCAGAAAAGCTATTTATAAATGGCACACTTCCATTTCAAAAAAAATAAAATAAAATAAATGTTACCATAATTTCATTTACAGCAGGTGGTGCTGCAATTTTTCTCTGCAGAAAATGAGAAGTACCTGCGCAGCACAGGAACACAGGCAGGTGCCTCGGCACTGCTGGCCTCAGTGGTTCTGCTCAGAGCACAAAAGGTTAATGGCAGCCAAAGGCAATAATAAGTAAAATAGCAAGTAAAGTAAAATATATATGTAAAAAAATACATAAGTAAGATAAATAAGCAAGGTAAGTACAGCCCATTATCCAGGTGGAGCATTTATGTAGGTATTTAGTAGCTGGAACAGAACACGAAGCCAACAGTCATCACCTCTGGCAGTCCTGATGGGAGGAGCTGCCCCTGCTGTGCCCAGCACTGCCCTGCATGCCCTGCCCTGCATGGGCTTCCTCCTGCAGCACCTTCCAGGCTGTTCTCCATGAAATGACCCCTCACCCCTCCTGTTGGCCAGGTGGACATCAGCCCCCAGCACCTCTGTCTGCTGCACACAAGAGCCCAGCAGCCTCTCACCCAGCACTGAATGCAGAGGTCACCTTAGCCATGCCCAGCACTGAGCCATGCCCAGCACTGAGCCATGCCCAGCACAGAGCCGTGCCCAGCACTGAGCCATGCCCAACACAGAGCCATGC